>CM072923.1:186536053-186968553 GCA_036971965.1 Nyctalus aviator
GGTGGCACATGGTGCCCTGACCTGAGCGGGCGCCGCGTGCCGGTCTCAGCCCGCCGGGAAGCCGCGTTGCGGCCAGGCCGGCCCTGTGGTTCTCGTGAGGGCCGGACGCCCCTCAGCCATGAGCATTAAGAAACTTTGAGGAAACAAAACAAAACAAAAATGTTTGTTATTCGCAGGACCTAGAAACCGCACAGCACACCTGGGGCCACACAGCGAGGTCGTGGGTCTCTGCTTTTATGGGGGTCGAGGATGGGGGCTCAGGGTCTCCCCAGGCTCGCTCTCCATTGGCACATTTAAAACATAAGAGAGGGGTGTTAAAGCCCGGAAGAGGAAAAGCCCAGATGGTCCGTTATCAAAGTCAACCAAGATCTCAAAGAGAAAGGAGCATGGGGCAGTGGCCAGGTGGGGCAGCAGAGAGATGATGCTCGAGAGCCAGTGGCCGCCTCGGCCCTCAGCTTTAGCCAGGTTCCTGCATGGAATCCAGAGAGATCCCGCAGTCTGGGGCACACTACCAGGGCTCAGCACGTCCCTCCCCTCCCCAGTTCTCCCCCAGACTCCCCCTGCCCGACCAGACCCACTGGGAGGCCTGCAGGAACCGGGGAGGGATTTGGGATGTCGGTGCCTTGCCCTCCCTCAGAAGGCCCTCAGCGTCCACTGACGTCACCCCCAGGGACCCTCCGCTCTGCCCTTCCAGGAGGGGTACAGCCCTGACATGAAACAGCAGAGCCGCAGCTACCCAGACCCTGCCCCAGAGAAGCCTTGGTCCCTTCTCCAGGTGAAGGGAGGAGGTTCAGGGCACGCCAGTTCTCCTGGTGGCCATGCCCCAAAGTCAAGGTCAATTGTGTGGAAAGGGACCTGGGACCCCAACATACCTTAAGCTGCCATCATCATTTCAAATTCACCTGCCTCTGGGTTCCCGGTGGCCACCCAAGTATTCATTCCTTACCAGCCTCTCCCACACCCCCGTGGCTTTCTCCCCGCGGAGTAGACACGCTTGGCCACCCCATTCCCCGAGTGTCCAAAATGCCGTTAGAGCCTTCCCTGGAAGCAAATTCCATCAGAGCATTTCTCCATCTCCCAAAGGCACCGGCCTCACCTTTCTCCTGGACACAGGCTCTCCCGGGTGCTGGGGGCTTTCTGGTGGCCGAGAGTTCAGTGTGTCCAAGGCCCTGGGCCAGCCACCCCATCTCCTCCTGCCTGGTTCTCAATTCTAAGGCCAGTCCCTGGCCTCCCTCCTCTCACAGGTGCCTCTACGTCTCATTCGGGCCTTGCCCCAGGCTATAATCAAACATCTGACCCTCCTCCCCAGTCATCAGACCCAACACCTAGGGACCGTGGCCCAGCCACCGGCCAGAAGGGCCAGTTCTGGGCCCGCCGCTGGCCTTGGGGACGATTGATTCTCCATGGAAGTTCACCAGAGTGTGTGCTGCAGACCCTCTCGTGCGCACATAACCAGGTTAGTTCTCTGGCTCCCCCTGACAAGACTCAGCTGCAACTAAAAAAAAAAAAAAAAAAAGTTCCTTCAGCGCCAGCTGATGTCAGGAGAATACATGAATTATAGTTCCACATGGAGAGTTAAAACGAACCAATTTATAACCAATGGAAAGATGATAAATGTGTATGCTTCCTGCTTATTTCACTCAGTCATCCAATAAACATGCGTGCCAGCCACTAAGTGCCAGCCTACTAAGTGCCAGCCACAGTGCTGGGGTGGCCAAGGGTGTGTACTCCTCAGGGAGAAAGCCAGGGGTCAGTAGCAAACTGAACGTGGCCCGTTCCTCATGGAGCCAGCAGTTCCCAACATGGCACGCCCACCTTTCAAAAGCCAGCATGTGCCCCTTCAGTGACGCGCTCCTTAGAAACGGCGGGCTGCTGTACGCAGAAAACGCACCGGGCACACAGCTGCCTGCAAGCCACTGTCTCAGAGAAATAAAAGGCAAGGGGCGAGGGGAGGCGGGGAGAGCGATCTTCATGACACAGACCTCCTTCCTGTCCAGCTGGGCCAGGACCCCCCGAAATATCAGACCCCAGAGGCTTCAGAAGCAGATGTGTCCCTGAGGGGACGGTGGCCCCTGTCTTTGGGGGACAAAGCCCCAGATCTTCTCTCCAAACCCAGAGCTGAAGACACCAAGTGCCTATGGGAGGGTGTTTTTCTGGAGACTCAGAGTTTGTTGTGTGAGCGTGTGTGTGCGTGTTGGGTTAATGTGGGTTTTGGGGCTTGCTTTCATTTTTTTCTAGTCTATCTTAAAGGGAAATGAGTGCTTCCCGTGTAGAGACAGTGTGTGTGTGTGTGTGTAGGTTTTTCTAACACTCTCCCCGTCCATAAGTCAGCAAGTCCTGATGATTCTGGAACCCTCAGGACTCAGGGACCCGTTCCAATCTTGCTTGCCCACCTGTGTGACTACCCTGGGTGTGGACACTCCCTCTACCCTCCACTCCCCTGGACTCATTGCTCTTTCCCACCCCCCACTTCCTATAAATTGTAGGCCTAGAATACACTTCAGTGTTGCAAAATTCAGCAGAGTTCCTGTTTCCATCCTTATTTTGAAATACGTTACCTAAAAGGGCAGGGGCGTTGTCAGGATGGTACAGCTTCAGCTTTCTGGTCAAGAGACTGTGATCGAGATCAAAAGATGTGTGTAGAGAGCCTGATTAAACAGCGAAAAAATAAACGGTAGAGGGGAAGTCACGTGGCTGTTGGTGTGAGTTCATTGCTGCCTCCCGGACAGGATCTGGAGAGATACAGACCACATGGCCCCTCTTCTGGTCTTACAGCCCCTGCTCTTCTGGACACAGGGTCGGGGCCTCTCAGCAAGGGTAGCTCAAGGGTTTGGAATCCCCCACATACTCACTCTATGGATGTGTATGACACGGCCACCGCCCAAGGTCAAGACCAATACCCACAATGAAGTCTGTGTTTTTTTGGTGGGGTTCCCCAGAGAAAACTCTGAGATGAGCTTTTGAGGACCAGTGATTTATTAAGGAAGTGCCTCTAGGAGAGGCGAGGAAGGGAGTGAAGAGAGCAGGATGGAAAAAGAGAAGGCAAACGAGAGTGTGGTCACAGGTGCAGCCTCCGCCTGCTCCCTGGGAGCTCTGGAGTGTGTGTGGTGTCTCAGAGTTCTTGCATCTGCAGGTGGAGTGTTGTGCACTGCACCAGTCAATCATTGGCTATGAGAATAGTGGCTCTCAGAATGGGTACGAGGGCACTAGTAACCCCTGGGTAATCATCTAAAGAGGATCATAGCTGTGACTTTTTTAGCAGCAAAGTCGCAGGACCTGGGGATGAGCTCCCAGAACCAGAAAAGGACCTGGGCAGAGCACCAACAGTGTCCACTGCTCTGGGGAGTATCGTGTTCTCACCACATGGAATCGTTACACATAGGCGCTTGGGATTTAATTCACAGTATAAAAATCCATACACAAAATAATAATAATAATAATAAATAATAAATAATAAATAAAAATCCATTCACTATAGCCATGGTCTAACAGGCTCTTTGAGGCCCTCAAGTTGCTTGCTGAGCCCAGAAGCCACTTCCAAACTCTTTGGGGTACACCTGGGGGCTTCTTACCTCTTAGTCCCATCTTGGGCTTTTGGACTGATGCTTTGGTGCAGCCATTTTAAGGGGCCACTGCAAAACAAAAAAATCACCAGTTCTCTTACTCTCAGACTTAACTCATAGATCCAGTCCTCTGAGGAGGTCACTCTTCTCTTTTATACCCAACTCATGTGGCCCACGCCATAGCAAGGCCAATTGTCAATGGGTTTTCCTGACCCACCTGTTTCTGAGTCTCCCCAAGGGATGTGGTATGCTAAATCCATCCTGGTGGTGGTTTCACATTTGACCACTCACTCGCCTCAGGCTAGGTGAAAAGCCACCCAGAGTTTTCTAGAATAATACTTCCTAACAGAAATACAATGCAAGCCACATAAGTCATTTTACATTTCCTAGTAGCCACAATGTTCAAAGTAAAAAAAATAAAATAAAATAAAAAAATAAATAAAAAAAAGACTGGTGACATTCATTTTATTTTTTTCAAATATATTTTATTGATTTTCCACAGAGATGAAGAGAGAGGGATAGAGGGTTAGAAACATCAATGAGAGAGAATCATCCATCAGCTGCCTCTTGCACACCTCCCACTGGGGATATGCCCGCAATCAAGGTACATGCCCTTGCCTGGAATCGAAACAGGGACCTTTCAGTCCGCAGGCCGACACTATTCACTGAGCCAAACCAGTCCTGGCTGGTGACATTCATTTTAATATTATGTTTTACTTAACTCATCATTTCCAGATTATTGTCATTTCAATACATCATTAAACTTTATAAATACTAATGAAATAGTTTACATTCCTTTTTGGGTAGAGAGTCTTTCTTTGAAAGCTGATGTATGCTTTACACTTTCATCTCTATTCAGACTAGTCAGGTTTTGAGTGCTCAATGGCCACAAGTGGCTATCATACTGGAAGGCACAGTTCTGGAAGTTTCTCTGCCAGGCTGTAGAAATAGTCACATTTCTTAAATCCCCAGAGTCCAGCAAGTCTGGCTGACATGCCTGACAAAAAGTTTAGCTTTGTAATACCAAAAAGAGAAGTATGCAGAGCCTCACGCTCCCTCCCAGCCCCCGCTTCCGCAGAAGGTCCTCCTGCCTGAACCATGGCTGCCGCCTTGTTACCAGGTCTGGCTTGCTTTTCAGCAAGAGGAGTGCCCTTGGCCAGGTCAACATGGGAACCCTAACAGGCCCATGGAAAGGAAAAACACTCCCTCACCTCTCGCCTCCTTCCCTTCACCATTCCCTGGGACGCAACTTGATTCTGCATTTTAATGTAAGATGTTGTCATGGGGTCGCAGGTGAAGGAAGTTGAGTCCTCATTATCCCAGCCCCTTCATTCCAGCTCTGAGTCATACTATGGCACAGCCTATGGAAGTGGGATTCTTCCCTCCCCCCCCTTCCCTCCACCCCCCCCCATCCCCCGCCAAAAAAGGAGCAACCAGGGATGAATTCTGCCTTCCAGCAGGATCCTCACCCAAGTGGCATTAGGTCCCAGGGGCTGCTGGCAATGTCATTTGTAACTAAATATCGTAAGTGACACCGAAGGACGGCTTGTGGACTCTCTGCTCCAGATGGACAAGCAGAAAGGGACATGCTCAGGCCGAAAGCTCAGCTGGGCAGCCTTGTCCCCTGCCTGGCCGAAGGGAGAAGCCACTGCCTGGCCAGCCAGTCTCCTTTTCAGTCCTGTTCTCTAAGAAAGCACAGGGCTGGCCTTCACTAGCTGGTCACGAAACGAACTGCCAGGTTCAAGGCAAGCCCACTTTGCCTCAGCCCCCCGTGCTCTGCAAGCTGAGGCCCGCTTGCTCAGTCATGGGCCTCCCCCAGCTGACTCTCTAAGATAGTGGTTCTCAACCTTTCTAATGCCGCAACTGTAATTTTGCTACTTTTATGAATTGTAATGTAAATGTCTGTGTTTTCCAATGGTCTTAGGCTCTACAGCAGCGGTTTTCAACCTGTGGGTCACCTAAGACCATCGGAAAGTACAGATATTTACATTATGATTCATTAACAATAGCAAAATTAGTTATGAAGTAGCAACGAAAATAATTTTATGGCTGGGGGTCACCACAACATGAGGAACTGTATTATTAAAGGGTCGCGGCATTAGAAAGATTGAGAAACACTGCTCTAAGAAGTCCCTGACCAGCCTGCCAGGCCCTATTCACAGGCGACTGTGCTACTGAATGTGTTGAAGAGATACATTCAACCCTTAAGACAAATGTCTTGTTTCCTTCCTGATGGCAATTATTCGCATGTCATCGGTGCTCAGCAAGTATGTTTTGGATGAAAGCATGAAGCGTCTGTTCAGCCAAGCAACAGGAGCAGAAATAGCAACCCGACCAGATGTGAGGTAATCACAGCCACTGTTTTTTTAACCCTGACTGCATGCCAGACACCTGCCAGGTTGAACTGTATGAAATGCCATTTTGAAGGTCAAGACGGTCACCTGGAGTGGTTCAGCCTACTATTTTACATTCATCGTCTCATCTAATTCTCACAACAAAGCTATGAGGTCAAACTGAGGCTCAGGGAGAAAGTGAGTTGCTAAAGGTTACACAGCAGGAAGTACGGGATGGCTCCACCTGCTAAACCCCTGCCCTTGATGACATCATCTTGGAAATAACTTCCTAATCCAAGTTCAATGTCATCATTCTTTTATTCATAAATGTTGCCTTTGTGCCAGTCATTTTTTTTTTAACATACTAGATGATCCTATTAGAATCTTACATTTATGAAAACCTGTTACCTGTAAGCAAGATGTCTGGAGATTATAGGGTTCCTATAGACCCCTCAAACGCAATACAGCCCAGAGAGAAGTGAACCCTACGTAGCACAGTATGTGCTCTCGAGGCTTGAGCTCAGAGTAAGGTGGCATCACTGAATCATGAAAACCAAATCATATTCATTCACTTACCCATTCATTCTTTTTTTTTTCCCCCCATTGACATTCACTGTAAGCATCTATTGTTGGGAAAACTAGAAAGATCATGTAAGTTTTCATCTAAACCACAGTGAAAGGGCATGACAAATCATTCCACCAGGACAGCAGGTGAAAACCAGAACCAGGCTGGGCAAACCGGGATGTCTGTTCTCCCTGGAGTAAGACATGATCTCAGCCCCCGAGAAACTGACTGAGAGCTGAGTCAGGGAGACAGACAGGAGAGAGCAGGCACCTGATAACTATTTGTCAAATGGAGAAGTAAATAAGGTACAAAAGGCTGTGGGTTCTCTCTCTCTCTCTCTCTCTCTCTCTCTCTCTCTCTCTCTCACACACACACACACACACACACACACCCCACAATTATTTCCAGCTGGGAGAGGGTGTTCATGTGGAATGAATGAAGATAGGGACGAATGACTGGGGAGAAAAGGGAGAAGGAGCTGCCAAGAGGAGAGGCGTGTGTGACGGGTTTGGGAAATGGTGATCATAGAGTGGCTAAGATAGAGACTGAAGTCATTCGGGAAACACTGTGGTTTGAGCAATGGGACCTCCTAAATGTTTGGAGTAGCTGGAGCCACATGACCAATCTTGTATTTTAGAAAGAGGACGGTAACCTGTGTTTCTGTATTGCTATTAAGCCAATAGGAAAAACATTTTTTTAAAACTGCCCGAGAAATGATCAAACCGTGGAACATCCCCACGCTTAATTGTTTTGCACCACATAACAGGAAATAGATCTGTGAGTATGGACAAGGGAAGAATTCCAAGACAGAGCACTTGGCGTTGGCTTTTTTGTTTTTTTTAATCTAGCAAAGCCATGGGTTTCTGTAGCAACATGCATATGCTTATACACTCAAAGAAAGGGGTATGGAAGCAATTCCTTGAAACCAACAATAGCAATCACTTCTGGGAGAAGTGTGACTAAGGGGATTGAACTGTATGTTGCTTGAAATGTTTACATAGTAAGAACTTAACTACATATGTATTTTTAAATAATAGTTTAAAGCTGCCTGAAACCCTTGGCATCTTATTTATGCTGAAGTCTCCCACTCCTGATTAGCATAATCTCTTTCCCCTAACAAGTCACAGTTCTCTTAACTTCTAGTTTTTCCCTAACTGGGCTTCCTACCACAAGTGTAAGAATGAAAGCTCCTCACAGATATTAATTCATTTGCTCCTCCTCCATGTGAGATGATTACATTTCTTTTTTTTTTTTTTTTTTTTTTTTTTTTTTTTTGCTATTTAGTCAAATTTGTATTTAGGGCAGAAAAAAATACAACAATGCAAGATCGAGAGGGTACATTCACGTTGAAAAAATCCATTGAGCTATAGACTCCGTGTGATCTCCACATGACCCCCACATGACTTCCGGTCCACCTTTTGAAATTCTGTTCTTTTTATTTATTCTCAAGGCTTCAAACTTCCCTTCTGAGCACGTTAGGAGAACCATTTCAGACAAAAGATTTAGCTAATGCTTTTGTTCATTAGGTTCAGCGTTGCTGAATTCACATTATGTTTCTCAGCAGAAAAAGTATTTCCAAGTGTTGCCCGGCGGCCGGCGTGGCTCAGTGGTTGAACATCGACCTATGAACCAGTCGGTCACCTTTCGATTCCCGATCAGGGCACTTGCCCAGGTTGTGGGCTTGATGCCCAGTGAGGGGTATGCAGGAGGCAGCCAATCAATGATTCACATCATTGATGTTTCTGAGATGATTACATTTCTTTTTCCCACTTTACACAACAGGAAACTAATGCACAGAGAGGTTAAGTAACTGGTTTAAGGTCACACAGTAAATGGCTGTATAATAGGATTTGAATTCCCAAAGGCTTGCATACTTAGCCACTCCACCTCCCTGTCTCTCTAGAAGGTCGACTTCCTTTTTTTATAATAAGGATCCCTCTTTTTTTTTTTTTTAAGTGTTTTTATTGATTTCAGAGAGAAGAAGGGAGAAGAGGAGAGAGAGATGAAAACATCAATGATGAGAATCATTCTTTGGCTGCCTCCTGCACGCCCCCTACTGGGAACTGAGCCCACCACCAGGACATGTGCCTGGTCCCGAAGTCATGGTCGATGCTCAACCCCTGGGCCACGCTGGGCAGGCTTGACTTGCTTTTAACTTTCTGCATCCCTCTGACTGATTCTGTTGCCTATGAACAGACATGTCACCACTGCAGATGAATAGTTACCACTATTGCTTTTTGCATTTCATTACCTGATTCCGTCTCTGATAGAAAGGAGTGCTCAAAATTCAGATCAGCTGGAAAGGGGGTTTTCTCATGGACTGGGTTCACAAAGCGCACGCCCACACACACCCAGAGGATCAAGTTAACCGCTAATTTGAGAGTATGCTGGTGATGTGGCAAGCAGATGAGCAGATGGCAAGCAGACACAGAGGTTAGCAGGGTGAGTGAGCTCGTGTGTGTGTGTGTGTGTGTGTGTGTGTGTGTGTGTGTTGCTATAGGGTCCGACAACGTGACAGTCCCCAGAAGGCGTTGGGCCACTTGCTAAGTCCCAGCAGCTGCGCTGACCTCAGCGGTGTGAAACGCAGCCCCATCTGGAGAGGGTGGCTCGTGACCTTTGCTCCGGGAGTTCCAGAATCTGCTCATGAAATTGGAGAAGACTGTAGCATATGCTTGTCCTCATCCCACTCAGAGAGAATATTTTGAGAAGTCTAATTATATGGTGCGGTTTAGAGGGAAGAGGCAGGTTTGGAAGCCCTGGCAGTTCCGTGGGGTGAGAGCGCCCTCTGCAGGTGGAGTAGAGTAGTTACAACCACTGCGTTCCCATTGACCTTGGGCACGTGCCCGCAGCACAGTGGTCTGCCTAACTCAGTGCTTCTCAACCTTTCTAATGCTGTGACCCTTTAATACAGTTCCTCATGTTGTGGTGACCCCCAATCATAAAATTATTTTTGTCGCTACTTCAGAACTGAAATTTTGCTACTGTTAATGAATCAGAATGTAACTATCTGTGTTTTTCGATGGTCTTAGGCTCTACAGCAGCAGGGTCACCTAAGACCATGGGAAAACACAGATAGTTACATTATGATTCATAACAAATCATATGATTACAGTTATGAAGTTACAGTTATGAAGTAGCAACGAAAATAATTTTATGGTTGGGGGTCACCACAACATGAGGAGCTGTATTAAAGGGTCGCGGCATTAGAAAGCTGGAGAACCACTGGCCTACCTGAAGATGCTGACCTCCCCTGAAGATGTGTGACTTTTTAGGGGGAGCTGTTGACTCTCCTGAGTCTCAATTGCCTCAACTGTAAAGAAGGGAAAAAATCCCTACTTCATGAGGTTGTGATCATTAGAGAGAGAAAATGTACTCAAAGTGCTCTGTGGAGGGCCTGGTAGGCACTGAGTCCTCCAAAGATGGCAGCTAGAAGCAGCAGCAACAACGGCAGCCCTGCCATCACGGTCACCGGCATCTTGGACAATAACAGCAAAGATGACCACCAGGGCCTTCGCCAGGACAAAAGGGAGCCAGAGCGACTGCTTCCTGCTCCCTTGACTGACTCGGCCCCTCTGGGTTTTCTTTGAGAAGAGTCTCTACTCAAAATTTGGACATTTTATTTATCATGGATTCCTGCATTTTTACTTTATGATTGCATTAACAAAATTATTTATCTTAATGACTAGAGTTTTTTTTTAAATATATTTTTATTGATTTCAGAGAGGAAGAGAAAGAGAGAAAGAGAATCATTGATTGGCTGTCTCCCGCACACCCCACACTGGAATCAAGCCGGCAATCTGGTCACGTGTCCTGACTGGGAATCCAACCAGGACCTCCAGGTTCATAGGTCAATGCTCAACCACTGAGCCACGCCTGCTGGGCAAGGCCGAGTTGTTTTTTTTTGACCCTCTTACCTTTGGGCACTCACCTTGCCTTAGTCCTGACCCAGATATTCAAGTTGCCTGAATTTTCACTGGGCTCCCTGCCCCCCTAACCTTCTCTCCTTCAGTCTCTCCCTTCGCCTTCTACAAGGAGCAGGGACAGAACACCCTCTGTTTTTATTTCCTTCAACCCACCAACATCTAAGCATAGCTACTGTGTGCTAAGTCCAAGCCATCTGTGGAAACAAACACGAATCTGTTCATTCATTGAGCATTTATTGGCCACCTTCTGTGTGCCAGGCTCTGGGGACATAACAATGGACAAGACAGACATAGTTCTTGACCTCTGGAGCGGGAGGTTCAGGCAAAAACCAAATCTAATAATAAAGGCATAATATGCTGATTAGACTGAATGTCCTTCCAGGCGAAGCTGGGGCTGCGAGGGAAGCCCGGGTCAGAGTGAAGCCGGTGTCGGCAGCTGGGGGAAGGAAGGCCTACTCTCTCGTGAGTTTCATGCATCGGGCCTTTAGTATATTCATAAGGAACTAGCATTAAACTCGCAGGTAGCAATAAGTTCTATGAAGAAAATAAAGTGAATGGGCCATGTCCTCAAAACGCCACACCTGGGAAGACAGACAGGGAAATGGGTCCTTGTTAACCAGGTGTGTGTGCATCGGTGGCAGATACAGTTAGATGTTCTGATGAAAGTGGCAAAGGGGCGCTTTCTTAAGGGAAGAGAAAGTTGGAGCTGAATCCTAAATGATGAAGAACTGGCCACATGGAAAAGGAGGAAAGGGCACTCCAGATCCAAGGCCTAGAAATGAGCCAAGATGTGGAGGTGAGAAACAAGGAGGGGAACAGAATGGGTTTTCACAAGGAACGATGAGACTGGAAGGGCTAGGTGGGCCAGCACTGGAAATCTTAGAGGCTAAGCTGGGAGTTGGTGGTTGATCAGCTGTGGCAGGGAGAGAGTCAAGGACCACACTGGGTTTCTGGTTTGGAGACCGAATAGACATGAATCCAATAGAGGAGAGCTAAGCACTCCCAGGTGGTATGTACAGTTGGGGGCAGGTGGCGTTTCAGAGGCCATTGGGACACCCAGATGGAGATGCTCAGGAGACAGCTGGCCAATGGGAAAGGGTCAGCTGGAGAGATGGAGCAGAGCAGCAGCGCATTGATCTGAGGCAGTGGTCGGCAAAATCATCAGTCAACAGAGCCCAATATCAACAGTACAACGATTGAAATTTCTTTTGAGCCGAAACCGGTTTGGCTCAGCGGTAGAGCGTCGGTCAGTGGACTAAAAGGTCCCAGGTTCGATTCCGGTCAAGGGCATCTACATTGGTTGCGGGCCCATCCCCGAAAGCGGTTGTGCAAGAGGCAGCTGGTCGATGTTTCTCTCTCATCAACGTTTCTAGCTCTCTATCTCTCTCCCTTCCTCTCTGTAAGAAAAATCAATAAAATATTTTTTTTTAATTTCTTTTGAGTCAAAATTTTTAAACTTAAACTTCTTCTAACGCCACTTCTTAAAAATAGACTCGCCCGGGCCGTGGTATTTTGTGGAAGAGCCACACTCAAGGGACCAAAGAGCCGCATGTGGCTCCTGAGCCGCAGTTTGCCAACCACTGTGTTAGACAGAAGCAAAACAGGATCCCAACCCCAATGGTCTGCAGTGTTTCCCAAAGTGTGGTACGTGTACCCCCAGGGGTACGGGAAGAGTTTGGTGGGGATATGCATTGCACTGTGCTTAACTGCGCCTAATTCTACGTACTCATGAGTATGAGGGGTATTTAGCATTACGAAAATTATAGAGGGGGTACACATTTGTCAAAAGTTTGGGAAACACTTGTCTAAGGCAAATGAAATCCTGAATTTTGGATGAAAACACCCCTGAATCCCATCAGAGGGTTGAGTGGCGTGAGATGGGTTTTTCTCAGAAGCAAATAAATCACCCAGGCAATCAAACCATCTGATATTATCCCCCCTAAACCCAACCCTCCTTAGCCCTCTGGCTGCAAGGAATCCAGCCAGGTTGCCATAAATCACAAGACACTAGACATGTAATTGATTGCATAAACAGCAATGCTTTTTGGTTTTAATTTTTCATTCTGGACTTGATTCCCAGCTCTCTCAGGGAAGAAAGAGCTCCGGAAGCAAGATTCCCACCCAAGATTGCTCCCCTTTCCCACAGGCCTGTGTGGCGCAGTGGTTGAGCATCAACCCATGCACCACGAGGTTGGCTTCCTGATCAAGGGGCACATGCTTGGATTTCAGGCTCCCAGAGGCAGCTCATCGATCATCATTGATGTTTCTATCTCTCCCCTTTCCCTCTCCCTTCCTCTCTCTCTAAAAATCAATAAAATAAAATAAACATTTTTTAGCCAAAACTGGTTTGGCTCAGTGGATAGAGCATCAGCCTGCAGACTGAAGGGTCCGTGTTCGATTCCAGTTAAGGGCATGTGCCTCGGTTGTGGGCACATCCCTAGTGAGGGGTGTGCAGGAGGCAGCTGATCGATATTTCTCTCTATCCCTCTCTCTTCCTCTCTGTAAAAAAATCAATAAAATATATTATTTTTTAAAAAACATTTTTTAAAAAGACTGCTCAGCTTTCCTTCTCATTTCTCATAAGGGGAGTCTGTATCATGGGACGTTATTCCAACCTAAAAGGCTTGTTAAGAGAACCGAGGGAGACTTTATAAGGTCACATTTGCAAATGATGAGGTTCAGCATACACTTAAAGCATCTAGCAGACTGGTGAAAGCAATACTTCACTTGCTAGATAACAAACAAATAAAACTTTGGGCCCGGTCACGGGGATGCCTTAGGAAGATGTGTTAGGAACGGGCCATGAAAACCTCTAAGTCCTCCTGCAGCTGTGCCTTTCTGAAATCCCAAAGTTCAGGGCGGAGGTACAGCCGCCCGGGAATTTATTCCCCCATAACTTTGAGCTCCCAAATCCCCATGACGCCCAGGAATGATATGACCGGAGCGGGCGTGGGCCCATTGGCACCAAGAGCCTCTGCATAAATCAAGATCTCCATTCCGCTAGCCTCAGACTGCTTTTCCCAAGGTGACCTAAGCAACGTGAAAGGATGGCCACTGATCTAGGCGTGCCACCTGGCTCTAAGACGGAAGAACCTTGAAAATGCCAAAAGGACCAATTCTCCAGAAATCTGTCTCTTGGAGAAAGAAAACACTCTTCCTTTACCTCAGAAGGTAACTCAGCCAGAAATTAGGAGAGTGACAGTGTTCCCGTGATTTCTGTGATTTCAGCCAAGCTGGGTGACCCAAGAAGGCCCTTGGGGCAGACTCGGGGGAGCCTTGTTCCAGAGCTGGGCCAGCCCCAATGAAAAGTCAAGGTGACCTCAGCCCTGTCACCAGCCACACCCCCACGGCAGTCCCCCAAGGCAGCCATGTGAATCACAGAATGTCAAATCAGCTGGCCCCACAGTCTAATGATACAAACAAGGAAAGTATAGGCCAGAGCTGGGGAGGAACTTGCCCAAGGTCGCTAGCCTTGGGGGTAAGGTTCAAGGTTAGACCCAGGGCACCAGGCTATTTCTCGTGGCCTCCTACACATCTTCATGAAGCCGAGTGGCAATGTAGCTGGGGTCCAGCCCAAGACCTCAGAAACCTAGCCCCACCCAACCAATGTGTCTGACCATCTTAATTTCTCCAGTAGCATCTAAATGAGTTATGAGTGTGAAAACGAAAGAATATAACATATGACATGTATATATGTCATATGTTATAATATATACAAGTGAGCAGAGAAGTGAAATATGGTAGCAATCATACTTTGGTAAAAACTGCTGTTTGAATTTTAACCTTGCTATCTGACTTCAACCTTCGATTACTTGCTTAAACAATAGGATGGTTACAGGAGATTGACTCCCACTGCCTCAGTAGCTTCAGGGGTAGAAACTATAGGTAACCTTTAGAGATTAACCTCTGAGTTCTGCTTTTGTATTATGGGCAAGAGAGGGCCACATTCCAATGTTCCCAACCTTTAGAATTTAGAACAAAGGGAAATTCCTGTGGTTTGAAGCTTTAAAAGGGATTGCCTACACCTGGATCAGTGTGGTCACAGTTGGGCCCACCTGCGGGTGGTGTTCCCGCAGCCGTCCTAGCCAGTTTTTCAATAAATCCTTGCCTGCTTTTTTTAATCAATCATCAGCCTCCAGTGGTCTTATTTTGAACCCAGGGTTCAACCCCACAACAAGAAGGAAAAACATCCTTCTTGAAAAACACAGGTACCTGCAAAGCTAATTACCTGCATCAATGCCTGAGAAGACTGAAGAGACCACCCCCTACACAAGATCATCAAGCCCAAGGAGTGAGCCAGCCCCACGCTGACCCACTGAAGAGTCTGAAAAAAAGCAGCTGAGATGACTAAAATGGAGACAAAACACAAAACTCTCTCACAAGATTGTTGTGGGATTAAGTAAGATGACGGATCGTAATGTTTACATACAGTAATTGTTGGAGAAACGGTGTCTGATGCTAAGTGGCTAACTAGGGCTGTGTTCCCTCTCACCCTGCTTTACAGAAGGAGTGTATTGGAATTGTCCAGTTACTTGCCTATTAGTAAATCCAGTGAGGCAGTAACTGTAGCAGCCCGGCGCCTGGCACATAGCGATATTCCATACATTTTTTATGTGGGGTTTTTTTGTTGTTGTTGATTTAAGAGAGAGAGGAAGGGAAAAGGAGCAGAAAGATAGAAACATCAACCAGAGAAATGTCTGCATCAACCAGCACACTCCCTACTGGGGATGGAGCTCACATCCCAGGCATGTGCCCTGACCAGGAATCGAACCAGTGACCTTTTGGTGTAATGGTAGACACTCAACCACTGAGCACAGCGGTCAGGCTTCCATACATATTTTTAAATATATTTTATTGATTTTTACAGAAAGAAAGGGAGAGGATAGAGAGTTAGAAACATGATGAGAGAGAAACATCAATCAGCTGCCTCCTGCACACCTCCTACTAGGGATGTGCCTGCAGCCAAGGTACATGCCATTGACTGGAATCAATACAAATGGTATTTTATTTTTAATTTCATGTTTAAAGTTTTTATTTTTAGTACATAGAAATAAAATTGATTTTTGATTGTTAAAAAAAGAAAGGAGGGGGGCTAGCAAGGCTGGCCCCCTACCCACACAGTTTTCCCAGACTTGTTTGGATGGCTACTATCAGAAGAATGAGAGCAACCTTGCATGGCTTGCAAGAAGTCTGTAACTATTTACTGAGATTTGCTATACCAAGAATTTGTCCTTCTGCTCTCTCCACTAGAGATTAAGAGGAACAAAGAGTACATTCCTCTTGACAGACCTCCTATTCAGTGTTTTGTGTATAAAAGCATTGCACAGTTAATAAACTTGCTACAGTCGAGGGAGGGAGGGAGGAAAAGAAAGAAAGAAAGAAAGAAAGAGAAAAAGGAAGGAAGGAAGGAAGGAAGGAAGAAAGAAAGAGAGAGAGAAAAAGGAAGGAAGGAAGGAAGGAAGGAAGGAAGGAAGGAAGGAAGGAAGGAAGGAAGGAAGGAAGGAAGGAAGGAAGGAAGGAAGGAAGGAAGGAAGAAAGAAAGAAAGAAAGAAAGAAAGAAAGAAAGAAAGAAAGAAAGAAAGAAAGAAAGAAAGAAAGAAAGAAAGAAAGAAAGAAAGAAAGAAAGAAAGAAAGAAAGAAAGAAAGAAAGAAAGAAAGAAAGAAAGAAAGAAAGAAAGAAAGAAAGAAAGAAAGAAAGAAAAGGGCTTAAAATCCGACAGAATTCGGATGGGATGGCTCCACCCACTCATGGCCTTAGCCACGCCCCTTCCGCCGCCAGCCCTCTCTGACTCCGCCCCCTCCTGGAAAGGTCACCTTAAAAAAAAAAAAAAAACACATGGGAGGCCAACTGGGCATGCGCCGGGCACTCGGCTCCTGCGCATGCTCGCCTCGGCCTTTTTCCCCCCCCATCCCACCCCCAACCCTCCGCACCACCCCCGCCACCCGGGAAACCGGAAGCCGCTCCCTCTGGGCGGCTGGGACGAGGCTAGCGGATCCAGGCTGGACCTGGGCTCGGCGCCGCGGGCAGAGAGCGACCTCACGGTTAGGAGCCAAGATGGCGGCGGCGGCCAGAGTGTCCTTGAGGCGCCGGTTCCCGGCCGCGGCCCTCGGCGGGGCCTGCCTGCAGGTGAGCTCCGAGGTCGCGGGGAGAGGGCGGGCGCGGAGGGCTCTGAGCGGCCTGGGGCGGAGGGGGGGCGGGGGGGCGGAGGGGAGGGGAGAGGAGGGAGGGCCGCTCCCGCCGGCGCCGCGCTCTGGTGTGTATCCCTGTCCAACTGCTGCACCTGTCGCAGCCTGTAGGCTGTGGAGGACGAATCCGATGTTCAGAAATGAGAAGTTCAGGGAAGGGACTAGAACCGCCCAAGGTTCACACGGCGAGTGGCGTGACTGGTGGAAGCAGAACGCGGTTCTAGGCATCTGGGCCCCAGGCCCTTTCCTGTCACCGGACCGTCGCCTCCGCGGGGGCGTCAGGAGGGGTGGGAAGCGGGACGCGCGGCGGGGGCTCCGGGAAGAGGGTCTGGACGGGGGTCGGTAAGGACAGGGCACGGGAATTCCTGGGGACCGAGCAGGGGAGAGGGGACCGGAGGGAAGGCCAGGCCCCTGGAGGGTCCGAACCCTCTCCTGCTGGGGCTGCGGGAAGGCCCGGCTCCTTGCTGCACGGGCCCCCTCGGCGTCGCCGTCTGTAAAGGGCACATGGCAGCCCCGACCCCGCACAGGCCGGGCCTGGAGCACATCCCGGGTGCTTCACTCCGTGTAAGTGACAGGCTTCCCCGGCCGCTCTCGTCCTCAAGAAGCCTTCTGATCCGCATTCTAAATGGGAAAGGAAACTGCCATTGCATGCATGCCTAAGGGCCTAAGAATTCACAAACCCTCTCCGAGTCTGCCCCCTTCTCTGGGCTCCTCAGCCAGCCCCGCGAAGGGGGGCCTGCAGGGACTCTTCCCTCCTTTTGAGAGATTTGAAAACGGAGGCTTCAGCAAGGAAATGGGTTACTAAGCTCAAAACGACATGGCCAGGAATTGGTAGGTCCAGGATCTAAATCCAGGTGTTTGTGTGTGTGTGTGTGTGTGCGTGTGTTTAACATGATAATGTGAGGACCTCCTGGCGTAGATCTGGGCACATGGTCGGTGTACGGGGACTGGCCGTTCCTTTCCTCTGCCTTTCTCGCACTTAGATGAGACTGTCTCTCATTTCAAGCACCTGCTCCGGCTGCATAACACCGTGCACACGGCCCATTTCTAATGCTGGCGCTTCCCAGTGTGCTGTGGGTGGACTTGGACCCGATCCTTTTATAGCCTGAGAAGGGGAAATGGGAAAGAGGACCGCGGACCAGAGCCTCAAGCTGGCGTCTTCTGAGCAGTAAATTGATGACTGGTGATGACCTTGTGTACCAGTCCCTTTCATAGCCGTTGAGCAAGCAGTTACGCGGTGAGAGCCCCGCCAATGAGAGTGAGTTCCACAGCTCGGCCCCCTTCCAAGAACACCGTGTAGATAGGGCTAGTTTCACAGGTCAGTGTTGTCATTCCCGTGAGGCCATTGTAGGGCCTCCTGAGGGCAGGAAAACAGAAGAGTCACCACCACCCCACCCGCCTTTGTAGGAATGTGCATTCATGTCCACAGAAGCCGCTGCGAAAGAATTCAGTAATGAACGCGGTGGTACCCGGAGAACGCGGTGGTACCCGGAGAACGCGGTGGTACCGGTGGGTGATAGGCAGGTCCTAGGATGCAGTAGGATTTCTCATCCGAATTCCTTTCATGCACTAGTCTGCCCCCTAAGCCACAGTTATGCCTGTGAGTAATCATTGTTCTCTGTGTCGCCTTAGTTCTTCATTCAGACTGTGAACTCCTTTAGGAAATTACTACCTGCTTTCCGTTGTGCATCTCATTGCTCCTGGCGCTGGCAGAGCTTCGGATTCCTGCCTGCCAATCAGAATAATACAAAAACTGATAATGGTGCCGTTTGAAAAGGGGAGGTTATTTTCTGGACTGTATTAGAGCTTGACCCCTCCAGTCAATCTTATGAGGTAGATTTTAACCCTGCCCTTTCACAAAAGAGGAAATGAAATCAGAGAGGTTAGCTAACATGCCAGTGAACACACGGCTTCTGGCCGTGGCCGGGTAGCTAGTTGGTTGGCGTGTCATCCCAGTGCCAAGGTTATGGGTACACTCTCCAGGTGGGACACCCCGGGGGATCAACTGGTGAGTGCATGGGTGGGTGGAACAGCAAGTTGATGTTTCTCTCTCTCAAATCAGTAAATAAATTTGTTTTAAAAAGAACATACAGCTACTAGAGCGTGGATTTGAACCTTGCCACACATTTCTGAAGCTTTGCACACATCTCCCTTCATCTCAGAAACAAGGCTGCACCTTCTGTTTTACTCAGGTTTGCACAGATCTCCTGCCTCCTCCTCTCCATCACGCACCCTTCTCCTATCCCCCAATCTGCATCTGCTCTCACTAGGTCCAAGCCTGCTCCTTGAGGAATCTCTCCTAAAGAACTAACAAGTAGCCGAAACCGGTTTGGCTCAGTGGATAGAGTGTCGGCCTGCAGACTGAACGGTCCCAGGTTCGATTCCGGTCAGGGGCAGGTACCTTGGTTGCGGGCACATCTTCAGTAGGGGGTGTGCAAGAGGCAGCTGGTCGATGATTCTCTCTCATCGAATGTTTCTAGCTATCTATCCCTCTCCCTTCCTCTCTGTGAAAAATCAATAAAATATATTATAAAAAAGAAAGAAAAGAAAAAAAAAGAACTAACAAGCGGCTTTCAGCACGATTCGGAACTCACTCTTCTCAGTTTGGTTCAGTCCAGTTGTTACCTTCCTTCCTTAAACTATAAACTATGAAGTTAATTTTTTCCAAGGTACACTCAGCCTTGAGTACTCATCAGTTTTGTAGATTGAAGGAGAAATGTGTTTTTAATAAATGTTTTTTAATTGATTTCAGAGAGGAAGAGAGAGACATCGATAATGAGTGACAGTCACTGATCGGTTGCCTCCTGGGAATTGAGTCTGCAAACCGGGCATGTGCCCTGGCGGGGAATTGAACCATGACCTCCTGGTTCATAAGTTGACATTCAACCTCTGAATCATGAAGTAGAAATGCTTTTGAAAAGCCCTCCTCTGTCGTGGGTTTGTAGTAAATTGCTTGACAGGCAACAAAGGGGGAAACCCTGCTTATGCCCATGTGTTCGCCTTTGCTTCCTGTTACTGTGGGGAAATTGGCAGTACTCCCTTCACTCGTCCTCGTCCCACCACTTGTTCAAAGATAGCTCTCCACATGGGCTCGCACACTGAAGGATCTCAAGTTCAATTCCCGGTCAGAGGCAGGTACCTCAGTTACAGGCTCAATCCCGGCCCCCAGTCGGGGCAGGTGTATGAGGCAGCCAATCAGTGATTCTCTCACATCATTGATGTTTCTCTCTCTCACTCTCTCTCTCTTTTTCTCTCCTTCTCTCCTTCCCCCCCCCCTTTCACCTGAAATCAATAAAAATATATATATTTTTTTAAACGAATTGTAGAATTGCCCTGGCCTGTGTGGTTCAATTGGTTGGAATGTTGTCCATACACCAAAAGGTGGTGGGTTTGATCCTCAGTCAGGGTGTGAAAAGGAAGTAAACGATGTAAAAAAAAATCAATAAAAGAGAAAGAAATTGTAGCCAGATCTCCTTCCCCCTTCTTTTTTCTCTCCATAACACTTTATCTCCGTTTGAGGTGCTAGAGATTTTATGTGTGTCCTCCATTCATTGTGTAAGCTCCAGGAGAGTGGAAATGTTTGTCTGTTTTGTCCTTGATCCCCAGACCTAGAACATGCTTAATCTAGGTAACCATGATCATCTGTGACAGGCCTTATGAGAGTGAACCCAAACTGGATCAAGCCAGATGCCTGTTGCCACTGATAATGCTATTACATTAGGCTTTAGAACCATAGCTGACAACCCCAAATTCCCAGGTTAAAACTTTTTTAATTTATGTTTCTTAAAAGACATTTTGTCCCTCTCCTCCTACCACCTACCTTAGCACAGTGCCCATCCACTGGAAACAGTTTGACAGTTTCTTAAAAAAAAAAAAAAAATATGCAACTACCATATAGCCCAGCAATTACACGTGGGCATTTGTTCCAGAGAAATTGAGACTTATGCTCACACTAGAAACCTATTCACAAATGTTCATGACAGCTTTATTCATGATAGACAAACACTGGAGACAGTCGCGATGTCCTTCAGTGGATGGATGGCTAAACTGTGGTTCGTCAAATCATAGCGGTTCTCAACCTGTGGGTCCAGACCCTTTGGGGGTCGAACAACCCTTTCACAGGGGTCACCTAAGACCATCAGAAAACACATGTTTACATTCTGATTCATTTACAGTAGCAAAATTACAGCTATGAAGTAGCAACGAAAATAATTTTATGGTTGGGGGTCACTACAACATGAGGAACTATATTAAAGGATCTCGGATTAGGAAGGTTGAGAACCACTGCCAGAGACCATACTCAGTAATAAAATGAAACAACTATTGAGACGAGGCACACACAGCTAGGCTCTCCAGAGGATTAATGCTGACTGAAAGAAAAAAACACCAATCCCCACAGGTTGCATATTAGATGATTGCATTTCTGTGACATTCTTGAAATGACCAAATTATAGAAATGGGAACAGATTCCGATTGCTAGGGTTAAGGAATAAGGGAGAGAGGCGTGAGGGCCATGGGTGTGGCTGTAAAAGAGCAACACTGGGGACCTTTGTGGTGACGGAAATGTTCTGTCTTGACTGTATGGATGTCAGTATTCTAGTGATATTGTACAAAACTACTTGACTGTAGTTTTGTATAATGTTACTATTGGGGGAAACTGAGTAAAGGGTATGTGAAATCTCAGTATTTCTTATAAATTCATATGATTCTACAGTTATTTCAAAATGAGAAGCATTAACTTTTTGAAAAAGCAACAGACTGGATATACCCAACAACATGCATGAATCAGAAGCATTACGTTAAGTGAAAGAAGCTAGACACAGATGTGCTCTCTGATTGCATTTATATGAAATTCTATAAATTTCACATAAATCTGTAGTGATAAAAAGCAGACCAGTTGCAAGGGGAAAGGAAAGGCACTGATGGTAAAAGAGCCTGGAGGACTTTCTGGATGGAAATGTTCTATCACAGTTTGGAAGTGGTTACTCCACTTTACCAAAACTCACCAAATCAGTCATGTGCCCGCATAACAGTGGTCCCATGGGATTATAATGGGACTGAATTTCTGGTAAGAACTGAAGGCTGTGTGGTGCGGCAGCGGGGGAAGGGGAGTATCTAATGGGAGCTGCGCCTGGAATGTGGCAGTAGACTCCCTCTCGCTCACAGCACCTCCATTCTGAGCGCACGGATCGCACCCCAGTCCCTCAGCCCCTGGCCTGTCTCCCCCCAGAGGAGCCCGTCCCCCAGCGCTGCATGGTCAGAGGGCGCGGCAGCCCCAGGCCCGGCTGGTGGGCTTCGGAGGACCCGGCTGTAGGTCGCTGGTGAAGACCTGAGGTCCTGTCCACAGACACAGGCCCACGGGAGCCACCTGAACCCGTGTGAAGTCCACTGCCGCTCCCGTAAAGGTTTTCCCTTC
The DNA here is from genome assembly GCA_036971965.1 of Nyctalus aviator. Lineage (NCBI taxonomy): Eukaryota > Metazoa > Chordata > Mammalia > Chiroptera > Vespertilionidae > Nyctalus > Nyctalus aviator. The sequence continues at coordinate 186,558,040 of CM072923.1, forward strand.
CCCTGTGAGGCCAGCCTGTCCCTGGACATTGGGAACATTGTCAGGTTGTGATGGTGTAAAGCACAGATCGTTTTATTTCTCCCACCAGCTCCATGCCAGAGAGAGCCTTTCATTATATAGAATAGGGCCAGTGGAACCCGAACAAATTTCCAAAGCCAAAACAGTGAGTTCTGGGTCCTACACTCTCTCCGTGTTAACACCCTCTTTTCCTGAACCATCACAAAGTTCCTGGATCTGACCGCTGCTCCAGCAGGCAGGAGCCACCCACGTGGCCTAGCAGTGCTATGTGCCTTCCCCTTCGTCCTGGCTTCTCATTCCTGCAGATCCTTAGGCCGCCATTCACTCCCATGGTGCTCGGCGTCCCACCAGCCAGTTTCCCCTCCATATTTCCACCCAGTTCCCGGGGCAGCGCTGGCAGCTCCGTGTTCTCTCTTTGACCCTGTCGGAAGGAAGCCAGGGAGGACTTGGGGGACAGTAGGATTAAGTCTGCAGTGTGTGCCGAGACCGGTTTGGCTCAATGGATAGAGCGTCGGCTTGGGGACTGAAGGGACCCGGGTTCGATTCCGGTCAAGGGCATGTACCTTGGTTGCGGGCATATCCCCAGTGGGGGGTGTGCAGGAGGCAGCTGATCGATGACTCTCTCTCATTGATGTTTCTAACTCTCTATCTCTCTCCCTTCCTCTCTGTACAAAATCAATAAAATATATTTAAAAAAAAAAAAAAAAAGTCTGCAGTGTGTCCAGTAAGGCCCTAAGCCTTCCTACTCACTCACTGACTCCCTGAGCATCTTCCAGTTCCGCAGGCTCCAGTCATGGTCAGTGCCCTGTACAAGTGTATGTTTTTTTTAAAAAAAATTTAATATATTTTTTATTGATTTCAGAGAGGAAGGGAAAGATAGAAACATCAATGATGAGAGAGAATCATTGACTGGCTGCCTCCTGCACATCCCGTACTGGGGATCGAGCCTGCAACCCAGACATGTGCCCTGGGCTGGACTTGAACCTGGAACCCTTCAGTCCGCACCAGCGCTCTACCCACTAAGCCAAATCAGCTATGGCTTTAAAATTTTTACACTGTATTTTACTGTACCTTTTCGTGTTTAGTTATGCTGAGACACACAGATGCCATTGCTACGTGGCCTACAGAATTCAGTACAGGAGCCTGCTGTGCAGGCTTGCAGCCCAGGATCAGCAGGCTGCACCTTAGCGCCGAGGTGTGGAGTGGGCTGCACCACCCACATTTGTGCAAGTGCCTCTGTGATGTTCACACAGAGATGCATTTTTGCCTAACAATGTCTTTCTCAGAACGTACCCCATCATTAAGTGGCGCCTGACTGTATGCAATGAATTATACCTCCTTCAATCTCACCAAAACAAAAATGCTGGTGGGCACTACGCAGCAAAAGCTGCTGGAGCAATCTTCAGGAATCTTTTCTTTTCACTTCCTCTTCACTGCCACAAGGTGGCAGTAGCCAAACGTTCCTGTCCATTTACAAAATGGAGTCCCTCATGGAAAATGTTCATTTGTAAGAAGGACTTTCCTTTTATTAATGATCTAGCCAGGTTGGTAATAAGGTAAAATACAGCTTTCATCTTCGCTTTCACTTTCGTTTTCTTCATACACTTTCTTTCCTACTGAAAGCTGATCTTTTTCTTTACAGCCTCACTTAATTCGGGGCACTTTTTGCCAGCAAGTAATAAACTGCATTACTTTCTTGTAATTACTCAGTTAACCTTCAGAGTGTTTACTTTCTTTAACAATTTATAAGATCATTAGCTAGCTGAGATTATAGTCTGAATTTTCTATATAAAAAGTGAGGGCTCACCTTATAGTAGTAATTGCTACTTGGCCTGACAGGATCCCCTCCTCGTCACCATAGTAGAAGCTTAGAGGACTTGGGGTGGTCTCTGGCTAAAGGGAAGGGGCTGCAAGGATTGTGAGACGGGGAGGGCTCAGCTGTTGACTTAGGGTGTTTTTTTATTTTTACTGGCTTGATATAGGTTGCACTACTCAGCCTTTTAAGGTACATTTAAAATAAAACACATTTTGCCGAAACCGGTTTGGCTCAATGGATAGAACGTCAGCTTGGGGACTGAAAGGTCCCGGGTTCGATTCCGGTCAAGGGCATGTACCTTGGTTGCAGGCACATTCCCAGTAGGGGGTGTGCAAGAGGCAGCTGATCGATGACTCTCTCTCATCGATGTTTCTAACTTTCTATCTCTCTCCCTTCCTCTCTGTACAAAGTCAATAAAATACATTTTAAAAAATAATAATAAAATAAAATAAAACACATTTTTACATTAGGATAACACTCAGTTTTTGCTCTTCAATCTTTCCTAACCATGGGTTGAGCTACAATGTGTAAAGGCCTGGACCAGGGATGCTGGGAGGAGTAAAACAGCCTGTCCCATGCTGTGACGGTTCATTTTATGTGTCACCTTGACTGGGCCCTTGGTGCCCCAATAGTTGGTCAAAATTATCCTGGTGTTTCTGTGAGGGTGTTTTGGGATGAGGTTAACATTTACATCGAAAAACAGTGATGCAGATTGCCTGCTCTAATGTGGGTGACCCTTATCCAATCAGTGGAAAGGCTGATTAGAACGAATTCCCTCTTACTCCTTCAAATAAGAGGGAATTCCTCCTGCCTGGCTGCTGTCAAACTGGCATTAGGGCTTTCCTGTCTTTGGACTCAGACTGAAACGTCAAGACTAGAGCTGTGTCATCCATTCTCCAGATCTTGGGACTTGTCACCTCCATAATTACATGAACCAATTCCTTATTCTAAACCTATTTTTATATCTGTATAAGTGCATACATATGTATGTACATGTGCGCATATGTATCACACATATGTACACACTGCTGGTTTTATTTCTCTGGAGAACACTGATATACATGCCCTCAGGGAGTTCAGGACATAAAGAGAAAACAGCACCAAGAAAAGACCAGGGAATATTCACAAATAAATAGGATAGTACAGTGTTTTAGGAACATGGGTTGTGGAGTCAGACAGACCTGGCCCCACTCAGCTCTGTAAATGTGGGCCCACAACTTGATCTCTGTGCTTCTTTTTCCTGATCTTTAAAATGCAGATTCAGCCCTAGCCAGCTTGGCTCAGTGGATAGAGCATCAGCCTGTGGACTGAAGGGTCTCAGGTTCAGTTCATGCCAAGGGCACATGCCTAGGTTTCGGGCTCAATCCCCAGTGGGGAGTGAATTCTCATCATTGATGTGTCTAGCTCTCTATCCCTCTCCCTTCCTCTCTACAATCAATAAAAATAATTTTTAAAAATTAAAATAAAATGCAGATTCGGTGGAATCATTCATATAAAGCATTTAATACAGTACCTGGCAATAATAAATAGTGACTGTAAAAACGAGTATGAATTGGCATGTCTGGCATATGAGAAGTGCTTAGTATTTGTTGAATATTGGCTGGCTGCCTTCCCCAAGAAGACTGTCAGTAATGTGCAGGTTTGTATTCAGTATTGCAGTTTATAGTGCAGCTAAGTGGAAGGATTTATCTTGCATTTTAAAGAATTTTTTTTTTCGTTCTTGTGAACTTTTTAAATTTCAGGCCTGCCGAGGGGCCCAGACAGCTGCTGCCACTGCTCCCCAAATCAAGAAATTTGCCATCTACCGATGGGATCCAGACAAGACTGGAGATAAACCTCGTATGCAAACGTATGAAATTGATTTGAATAAGTGAGTATCTCGGTGAAAGCTGGGTGTTTGATCAGTGAAGTGAGCTCTTCATCTGACTCGGACGTGCTCTTCATGCCCTTGGAAGGTTTAAAACCAAGGTCATCCAGTGGCTCTGGAAGTTACCATCTCCTTAAAACAAGAGTGAGAGGAAATATAAATAGTAACTTTTTTAAAAGGAGAAGAAGAAAAGGAACAAAAAATAAATACGAGAATGATATGGGTGCCTGAATAACTTTGTAAGATTCTTTTTCTTCCCCCAAATCAAAGCATGACCACTTTCTAGGAATCATGGTAGAATTGGCTTTATGCATAGTGTTTTAAGTCATTTAACACAATATCAGTCTTAGAATTCTGAATGTTTTCGTGTTGATTTTATGTATCTGGACTTTTGTGTTATATAGTGATGATAAACACCATAAACCTGGCTGGAATATTGGGGTTGAGTTACACTGTGGGACACCCAACTGATGTTGCAGAATTGCTTAGTATGGGGGAAACACCCACATGTTTGGTGATGAGAAGTGAGGTATTGGAAGCGAGTAATAATAGATAAAAATATAAAAAGAGATTTCCCTTTATGAGATGATAAGCTCAGATCTTTAAAAACGATTTCCCAGGACCTCAGTAGACAGAGTCAAAGACCATGCACAGACTGAGTCGCTAGAATTAGTCCCGCAGAGGGAAGCTCCCTGGGCAGGAAGCTTCATCTGTGCTGTTCTCTGGAGTATCTCCAGCACCTAGAACGGAACCTGGCACACAGAAGACTTGCAATGAATAATTGGTGAGTGAAGAAAAATTAATGTATTTATAACAAATACTCAGCCATTGTAGTTAGTATTCCAAGAGCTCAAACACTGAGAATAGCAGAGGTTTTTAAAGGTAACATTTCCCAGTGTTGGCAAAAGTCCAGTGCAAAAAAAAAAGGGTGTTTGCAAGTTGCTGATAGAAATACGGATAATGCAAATGTGTCAACTAACCTTATTGTGCTAATCATTTCACAATATATACATAAGTCAAATTGTCACGTCATACACCCTGAATTTACACAGTGTTATGTTTGATTTTATATCCATAAAACTGGAGAAAAGGAAATACAGGTGATGCTAAAGGATATTTGGGGAGGGGGCATGTTTTTTTAAATCCCATGCATAGGGAAATGCTGAACGGAATCAGGTGGCAACCAGGAAATAAGATTTGTTGAGCATTTTTGTGTACTCCACATAAAAATTGCAAGTTTTTATTTAATCTTCATTACAGTCTTACGATACACTATTGATTCCATTTTACAGATAAATGCGGCTCAGACAGAAAGCCATTTTCATAGAATCACAGATTCTGCATGAGGATAATTGTTAAACTAAATGTATGTGGCATGCAGTGCTCTCTCTGTTTCTTTCCTCATGTATTCATTCAGTCACAGCAGCAGTCCTGTGAGATGGAGGTGTTGCTCTCTGTGCTTGACAGACAGGCAGCTAATTGATTTGCCTGCAAACCTAGTAAGTGTCCAAGGCAGGATTCAGGCCAGGATCTCAAATGCCAGGGCCTGCACTCTGGATCCCAAGGCCGGGGCTGCTGCCCCTTTTTTTTTTTTTTTTTTTTTTTAATCTTTTTATTTCAGAGAGTAGGGAGAGAGAAATAGAAACATCAGTGAGAGGGTATCATTGATTAGCTGCCTCCTGGAGCCCGCAACCTGGGCATGATCCCTGACTGCGAATCGAACTGTGACCTCCTGGTTCAGAGATCGATGCTCAACCACTGAGCCACGCCAGCCCTTATGCCTTTCACTGCACCCAGGCGCCTGGAGCACTCAGTGCTTGAGATGAGGGGACTGTGGGCGATGGATCTTTTATTCTCTCCCATGTTTTTGTTACAGTTATGCATTATTGTTATTAACAAACCATTTAAAGCTACTTGTTGTTTGGATTCTGAAATTTTTAAATTTGAAATAAATTATTTGGGAAGGCTTTGCAGGGAACTTTAGAAGAAAAAAGAAAAACTGCCAGTATGTGGAAGTTGTTTTCTAACCTAAATATTTTCCTACTTTAGCTTTCTATTTCCTAGAAATGTACATTCAGTGTGATCACCAAAATAGAACTCTGCAGTACTCTAAATGTGTAAGAATGTGCAAAAATTAAATGGGGAAATTCTGTAAGTGCCCTGCGAAGGCCACGCGGGTAATAAAAGCAGCTGGCTCAGGCAGATGTCTCATCTTATTATGATAAAAGTGTAGGGAAAGTGAGCTTTGCTTAAGTATAACTGGGTTCTTTCGTTCTTGTTTTGGTTTTGGTCAGATGCGGTCCTATGGTGTTGGATGCTCTAATCAAGATTAAGAATGAAATGGATTCTACCTTGACCTTCCGAAGATCTTGCAGAGAAGGTAAGCACCTCCTTCCCGGTGAGGCCCCGCATACTTATGTTCTTGCTCCCCAAAGGGCTGGCCAGAGCTGACAGAAATACCTAGAGGACAGCCGCAGGGCTCTGCCAGCTGACCTGGCTGTGCATTGCACTTCCTCTTCTTGGGTAAAGGGGTGGGAAACTTTGGCTGGTACAAGTTCTGGTTTCTGAGTTTGCTTCCCTTCGAGAGCTTTCTGTCGCGTGGACACTGCATCTGGCGGTGCTAAGAGCCGCTGCTGCCTTCCAGGACTAGCTCAGTGCGCCAGCCGCCTGCCTCTGCTCTGCGGGGCTCATGTACTGGGGCAGTAGAGAGAGTAACTGGTGCTTATGTGCACCTAACATTTGTCCATCGGGGGCATGTGCGTCCCTGCAGCTCCCAGCATTGCATGTGCACGGAGCAGGTGCTCAGTAGGAATGTTCTGAATGGAAACAGCGTGTCCCATAGTGTGCTGCTGGTGCCACCTGAGCTGATTTCCGGCAGTGTGCAGGCTAGCCTTTTTTTGCCTTAATAGTTATGCATTTATCTACATATTAGAAAAACACAATTACCGCTGACAGTGTAGCGATGATACAGGAATGGTTTTTAATACGAATTTAAGTAAAAATTATTTGATTTAAAGAAAACCCCTAAATAATTGTTCAGGTGGTACTCGGATTGGCAAAAATCACACAGGGGTGTCATGAAGCCCGGCTGGCCTGATGGTCGTGGAGCACAGCTCCATGTGTGTGCCAGGCTCCGTTCTGTGCATTCTGTGTGAGAGAGAGAAGTGCTGTTATATTTACACTCGATGTGCAGATGAAGAAACAGCCCAGGGAGGGTAGGGACTTCTGATAGGACACACAGCTGGTGAGCTGGGAAGCCAGGAGTCCATCTGAGTTGTCCGATTCCAGAACTGCATTTCAGGCAATACAGTCTGGCCGGGCTTGGAAAACCCAGGAAAAAGCCAAAAAGCGTAGCTTGGGCCAAGACCGAGGGCTGGGATTGAACTCTCTTCCTAAAATAACCTTCCAGAAAGGAAAAGTCACTGTAAACATTGGCCCATCGCTTTTTATGTTTGTCCTGCTGTGCATTTCAAGACCTATTTCTAAGACATCTGTTTTGATTTTTCCAATCTTACAGGATTGGGTTTATTGTAGCAAACGCTGACAGGTATTTTGATAGTTGGGCTGGGTCCTGCTGTCCAGGGAACATTCTGCTGTAATTAAACACCAACTTTCTCCACATAAATCCTGGCAACTCAGGAAATGGAGATGCTTTTCAGTAACCTTCTCTCCCCACTTCCCCAGACACGGAGCCAAGAACATCGGGTGTGGCCATCTGGACTAAAGTACCCCAGGCAGATGAAATTCATTGCTGCTCCCTTATTACTTGTTAAGAGAATTTCCAGAGAAGATTCCTTTTTTAAGAGAAGATTCCTTGGATTTATTTTTTAAATTATGTACCATTTCTTTTAAAACACAATGCTATGTGTTTAAATAGAAACACAGTTGAATGCCAGGTGTACACCAATATATCGATACTATTCAATCTCTTGAGGAGTATTTGCCTAAAATTTTAGAAATAGATCTGTATGTTCTCTTACGTTCTTACTAAGCTTGAGAGGAAGAGAGGGGAGAGTCTTATAAAAGTTGTAACCCTCATAGCAGCACAATTCACCATAGATTTGGAAACTGCCTAAGTGCCCATCCGTAGATGAGTGGATTAAAAAACTGTGATACATCTACACAATGGAATACCACGCTGCGGTAAAAAAGGAGTTCTTACCATTTACAACAGCATGGATGGAACTGGAGAGCATTATGCTAAATGAAATGAGCCAGTCAGTGAAAGATAAATATCACATGATCTCACTCACTTATGGAATATAATGAACAACATAAACTGAAGAACAAAAACAGATCCAGAGACAGAGAAGCATCGATCAGACAGTCAAACCTCAGAGGGAAGGTAGGGGAGAGTGGTGTAGGTGGAGAGATCAACCAGAGGACTTGTGTGCGTGCATATAAGCCTAACCAATGGACACAGACAACGGGGGTGAGGGCATGAGTGGAGGGGATAGAGAGGTAATGGGGGGATAAGGACATTTATGTAATAACTTATAATCAGTAAAGAAATTAAAGTAAAAAAGTGGTAACCCAGTGCAAGTTCCATGAGTAATCCCATTTCTCTGGCCTGATGATCAAAATACAGCTCCAGAGAAGCAGTTCCAGGGGTTTAACTTGCATAGCCAATTTTAAACTCTGATATACCTCGGAAATTTCCATGCACAGGAAGTGAGTTCAGACTAAGAAAATCCTCAATGCAGGGTCCCTTGGTCAGCACCTCATTTCTGCTTGCTTTGCTTTGCTTTGACATTAGTTTATTCTTCTCCTTGGGAAGTTAGTGCTCGGCAGCTTTTGTGGGTTTCACATCCTCCGGCTGCTTGTCTGGTGGAGACAACAGAGTAAGAGCTGCCTCCGGGTAATCTGTAGCCAGGCCTCGGCCTTATGTGACCAAGACAATGTCGATTTGTTTGGGGATATTGTAAGCTGTTAGAGTTCGTGCTCACATAACACTGGCTTCCGAGACCGGAGATGGGGTATATGGCCAGAGACGGTGGCTTTTAAAAATACTGGCTGATTTTCTCTCAAAACACATGAAGCATGCAGCTAGGACTGGCGCGGGGAACTCCGTGGTGCCAGCTGGATCCAGCTCCTTCTGCCCTAGCGCCATCCACCCTCGAGGTTGCCTCATGGTCGCAGAATGTTTCCGGAATTGGAACTGCAGCCCGTAGATCTGCGTTCTCGATAAGGAGGAGGGAAAAAGGCCGCGGCACCTCTGCCAGACTGTGCTGCCTGCCAGCACTGCTCCCCGTGGCAGAGTAGCTGGCGGCAGTCCAGAGGAAAGAACCTGAGGCTGGGTGACTGAACCGGAAGCTGGGTGAGGACGTGTCGGCTGTATTTTGTCTCTCAGGTATCTGTGGCTCCTGTGCAATGAACATCAACGGAGGCAACACTCTAGCTTGCACCCGGAGGATTGACACCAACCTCAACAAAGTCTCAAAAATCTACCCCCTTCCACATATGTATGTGATAAAGGACCTGGTTCCTGTGAGTCTCTGCATCCCATCCCATGGTTTTTGCAAGGGTGCGGGGAGAGGGATGTTCAGGTTATGCTATTAGTTCTTTCGGGCAGTTTTTTCCTGTCTGAGTTTAACTCCGCAATTTGACTGTTGGAACATAAACAGATCTTCCAGCAGCTCATTTGGTGAAGATTTTGGGGGAATAACAGGGCACAAAATTGCAACAGTCCCAGAAACGAAGAATTTGGCCATAACTACAAAGAATTCAGCAACAGTTGATACCCATTTTTTACTTTCGTTTCTACCTCCCTGTACTTGACCATCTTCGCTGAGGGCATTTTCAAGGGCGGGGAGGATGAGGTTCCGGGGTGAAGAGGAGACTTGCTGACAGCACTCAGCATTGTGACCATTTCTCCCTCTGCATCTCTGCTCGGATCCTGCCTCGGGAAGGTCTGCCTTCAGTCTGTCAGAGGGCAGGAAAGTAGGCCGAGAAATGGGTGAAGAGCAAGCTAGGGGATGTAGAACCTCACCCTTCTCCCTCTTCCCCTCTTCCCCTCTTCCCCTCTTCCCCTCTTCCCCTCAGGATTTGAGCAACTTCTACGCTCAGTACAAATCCATTGAGCCTTATTTGAAGAAGAAGGATGAATCCCAGGAAGGCAAACAGCAGTATCTGCAGTCCATAGAAGATCGAGATAAACTGGTAATTTCCCCTATTTATTATCTTGACTTGAGGAATTTCATTGCTAAGATGCTTTCCAGGAAGTGTGTCCTGAGGGTGTGGGAGTGGTGGGGGCGGGTAAGTGCTTGAGGTAATGCAGACCTTCTAGTGTGTTCTGGAAGGAACTTCAGAAGCTTCCGCCCAAGCGTTGGACACCCATCCTCAGGGCCGGTGGGCAGTGTGAACCCACGGAGGGCAGAGCAGACCAGGAGCTGGAGCGCCTGCCCTGGCTAGGACAGATTGTTACCGTGTTGAAGATGCTTGTCTTATACGGAAGCTGGTGTGGGGACTGCCCCTTCTGTAGGAGTGACCGCTAAGTGAGAGGCACTTTAACACTGTCTTACAGGTGGGAATGAAATAGGGAAGGGCGAAATGGTAAACTGGGCCTGGAACCCCTGTTCTCTCCTGCCATCGCACGTCTGGCGATTGCCTTCGCACTCTCTCGGAGTTGTGCTCTGTGAGAGGCTAGGCAGCCTTTGGAAGTGAAGGAGTTATTACCAAGTTTTCACTCTCCTTCTCCCGTGCTACTTCCCCCTCTCAGAAGTGTCTGCCTGCACGCTCACCCCTGCACACTCTGTCCTGTGGAGCGGGAGAGGTGGGGAGGGGACCACATGGAAGTGGGTCCCAACCATGCGGCCAAGGACATGTGCTTCCCACGGTCACCACTTCATGTGCCTCTCCAGTGCTGCGCTGAACCTCAGAGTGGTTTACATCCTTGTCCCTCAGACTGAGCCCTCATAGGGATGTCATCTTACTCCTTCTGGATCAAAGACCCTGGCACAGGTTATTTTACCAAGACACATTAGTTGTGTGAATGAATAAAGAAATTCTATCTTTTCGGTCTTGGGAAATATTGAGCCCCTCCCCTCTTCCCCATAAAACGTGCTAAGACTGCCCAGCTCTGGCATGGAGACAAGGGCAGCACGGCGATGTGAGTCCACACAGCCCCGACTTCTGACTCCGAAGGCGTCGGACACATCCCAGGGCCAGGCTGGAACTGGCCGCTCTGGCCCAACCAGTCTCCCTCATGCTCAGGGAGCTTGCAGCTAGTAAACATCTCCTTGATGTGGGCTTATTAGGGAATGAAGCACGTTTTCTGGATAATCAAAATTTACTCATTTAAATACCAAACATGTATTTACTTAGCATTTTTCACTGCCTTAAATTAATACACTAAACATAACTTTTCTCGTGATTTTATGTAGCTGGGTCAAAAGGCAAAGATGCTTTTGTGTCCGCGTTTTTCCTTTATGTTATTTGAGCATCTTCCCACATTCTTAGAAGTTCTTCATAAGCGTGAAGCTTGAGCTTACACTTGACTTTCTACTGCTTCAGTGTGAACATCGTGTATTCTTAACCACTCACACTGTCGCTGAACAATGAGAGTACTTCTTAACATTGTTATTGCAAAGAAGGTGTGATAAACGTCTTTATCCTTCAAGTTCTGTCCAAGAAATTTTAATTTCTTGTTAGATTTTTCTAAAGTAGACTAAAGAATATGACTATAATTAAGGTTCTTAATCCTATTACTTTATGCTTTATAGACCAGTGGGGCCAGTTTATACTCTTACCTGCTGCCCGAGCATAGATTTTTTTTTGAAGACTCATAAGGTTTCAATCAGGACCAACAGCTCTTTGTCCTCTGTCATCAGCTGTCACTTCAGACGGCGGCATGCCCTTCTGTTTGGCTGCCTTTGATCAGTTTCTGTCCCCAGAATCTGCAGGCCCAGTGTGCACACCCTGTTGGGCAGATGAGTCATGTGACAGGTGTTAAGGAGTCAGGCTGCCTGGGTCCCATCCCAGCTCTGTGACCCTGGGCAAGTGACCTGACCTCTCTGAGCCTCAGTTCCTTACCTGTAAAATGGGACTCTCATAGGGTTATTGTGATCATCAAAGAAGGTAAAGTCGGTAGAGCATGAAGTACTCAGTGCAAGTTGGCTATTATGTAGGATGATGTTGGTTCCCATTGGAAACCTGATGTCTCCTGTGCTGAGCAGGCAGAGGCTGGTACAGACTACTAGAGGCCTCCACACCAGGTCCTCTCTGTTTCTCCTAGACTGTATTCTAGGTAATGCATTTGGTTGGTTGGTTGGTTGGTTTGTTGGGGGTTAGTGTCTTTTTTTTATTTTTGTTTGTTAATCCTCACCTGAGGGTATTTTTCCCATTGGGTTTTTTTTTGTTTTGTTTTTTTTGTTGGTTTTGTTTTTGTTTTTGTTTTTGTTTTGAGAGAGAGAGAGTAGAAAGGAGGTGGGCGGGGAGAGAGGGAGAAGCATCAAGGTTAGAGAGACACATCAATTGGTTGCCTCTCACACGTGCCCCAGCCAGGGACAGGGATTGAACCTGCAGCCCTGGCATGTGCCCCTGACCGGGAATCGAACCTATGACCCTTTGATCTGTGGTCCAGTGCCCTATCCACTGAGCAAACGTCCAGGGCTGTGTAGTTTTGTTTTTTGTTGTTTGTTGTTTTCATGGGGTGTTTTGTTTTTTTCATGTTTCTCCTTTAGATAAGAGAGGCATTCATAATTAAAGGTTAAGTACAGTGTATTTGGACTTAAACTCTGGGCTGTAATCCAGCAAATGATTACATTGCAGGTCCAGGCTCTTTTGTATGGCTCTGGTAAATCTCTGCAAACTACTCCTAGGGTCTTCCAAAAAAAACACACATGCGAGCGGATGACTTGTTCATGCTCTAACTCCAAATACCACAGTTAGTCAACTAAGGACGCAGTGGGCTCTTCATTCCGGGCTCCTGACTCCGCTTCCTCCTCCCGCACAGGATGGGCTGTACGAGTGCATCCTCTGTGCCTGCTGCAGCACCAGCTGCCCCAGCTACTGGTGGAACGGAGACAAATACCTGGGACCTGCCGTTCTGATGCAGGTAAGGCGCTCCGTAATTGCTTCAAGAAAAACTGAAAAAAGTGTCCAGAAATCCAAGTGCACAATATGTTGTTGGCAACCAGACATTCTGAGGGCTGTGGCTTCCTTTCCAAACAATTTGCATCCATTCCAAACAAGGTCATAGGTTGCTTTGTCTTCACTTGGCCTTCAGTAAACCTAGAGCTTCAGATTTTTCTTTGCCTTTGTTCCGGTGTGGCGAGGGCCCGCCCTGGGTGGCCTGCTGGTAGGCACACCAGGCTTTGCCAATACTTAAAATGTGTTTCCTGTGCAGCTGGCTCTTGCCTGGGCCACTTGCCTGCTTTCCCCAGACTGCATCTGTCATGGCTCCCACCTTGCTCTCAGGTTGGAAATGGTTTCTACGCTAAAGGAAGCATGGAGGACTGGCTGTAAGGGTTGCTCAGAAGAGAAAGTGGTATTGCCTTTCACGATAAGACTAGTTCACTGCAAAGAAAGTCACTGTCTTTGTTGCCAGAAAGCTTTTGCGTTAGATTTATGGTCTGTGCTTTCCATACTTAGAGCAGCTCACAAAACAACTTATCATTTCTCAGTTTCCCACAAAAAGAGAAGTTATGTGGTTGTGTGACCATGTGGCAGTGTTGATTCCCAGCCAGGCTAGAGATTGACAGCGAGGTGCATTCATAGTTGGCCCCTGAGCCGGTGACCTGAGTTGCTGGGAGCATAGAAGTCCTCCGGTAGCACTGCAGAGCAGGCCGGGTGATGGGGGGTTAGTCAGTTTTCAGCTGGCTGGTCTCAGGCTTCTGGGAGACATACTCTAAAAGAATCAGTAAGTGAAGCAAAGATGATCTCTAGACAGGGCTGTGAAGTCATCAGTTTACTCAAAGACAGGGAGTAGGTGCTATGAAGACAGATAGAGTCATTTGACTCAGCCCCTGCCTTCACTAATTCATGATCTGGGTAGGAAGCTAAGGAGCAACGTAGTAATTAGAAGATGATGCCGGATCGCACACACTTAAGCCCAGGGTACCGGGTGCACTGTGGTCCCCAGGTTTGTGGGGATCACTGATCGAGAGGAGTTCAGAAAGAGTTGGGAGCCTTTCACTGAAAGGTGGCGAGAGTTAGACTGTGCAGACAGGGCGGCAAAGCTGAGTGAGTTCCCTGTATGCACTCCTGGAGCTGAGGTGAGCAGAGCCTGCTCTGGCCCGGGGGGTGGACAGCTCAGCTAACCAGCCCCCGGTTCCAGGCCTATCGCTGGATGATCGACTCCAGGGACGAGTTCACGGAGGAGCGCCTGGCCAAGCTACAGGACCCCTTCTCCCTCTACCGCTGCCACACCATCATGAACTGCACCAGGACCTGCCCCAAGGTAGGCGGCTGGCGGCCCTCGCAGCTGCAGTGATGGATGGCCTCTGCTCCAGAGGCGCTGGCAGAGAGCAAACAGGGTCATTGGAGCCGGAGGGACCAGAGCCTCTTCCACGGCTTTGGGAGCTTGAATGTGCTGCTTTCTGAGGATGAGTTACAGATCGTGGGAATGTGTGAAACCTTTAGAGCTGGCTGGCTGATTGTGCCACCAGCTGTAGGCATAAAGAGAAGTTCTCTCTGAGATGTCTCTGAGCATTCAGAACATGGTTCCGCCCTGGGCTCCTTAGCCAGCTACAGGGAGGCACACCAGGAATAAAACAAGACGGGGCCCTTTGCAAAGAGAGAGAACTGGCTCGCCTTCGTAACATCTGGACAGAGAGGCCACGGAGAGTTCTGAGCCCGGGCTCAGGGCTTTAGAGGCCTGGTTTGCATTCGCTTTGCCTGGACCCTGCACCAGCGGGGGAGGGGCTCCGCCCAAGGTCATCACTCCTCCCATTGAGCTTCACTGCCATTTGGTACTGATTCTCTTCTCTCTTTTCCAAGGGGCTGAATCCAGGGAAAGCTATTGCTGAAATCAAGAAAATGATGGCAACCTACAAGGAAAAGAAAGCTTCCGCTTAACTGTTCTCATGCTAACGTGGCCTGTAACCAGCTCAGCTGGACATAATTTATATCTAATCCGAGTTTCCATGATTACAGAATGTAAAATAAAGTTTTAAGAGAAGAATAAATGTTATTCTGCTTTATTAACGAAAAAGCAAGCCTGTTCCTTTTACTCACGGCAGAGGAATGTGAAGGTGCCAGGAGGAGCCTCTGGGGTGGAGGGGTGGGGACAGTGGGCCCAAGCATGAAGCTGATGTCATGCAGGACCTGGGGCTCCTCCCAGTTTTGCTGTTCACCAGCTGGACAGCCTTGGGCAAGTTCCTCTCTTTGCTCCTCCATGTACCCATCTGTAAAATGGGAGTCATAATTGTGTCTTCCTCACACTCCTGGCACTTACTGAGTGCTCAGTAAATATTAACATGGTTATACAGCATCCCAATTTCTACTTCAGTATTAGAATTATTTAAAACCAAATCCTGATAAGTCTCTCTCTTTTTTTTTTAATATGTTTTTATTGATTTGAGAGAGGGAGAGGGATACCTGAGAGAAAAACATCATCAACTGCCTCTTCCACCGCCCCCACCACCACTGGGGATGGAGCCTGCAATCTGGGCATGTGCCCTGATTGGGAATTGAACCGATCTCCTGGTTTATGAGTCGATGCTCAATCACTGAGCAACACTGGCTGGGCTTGGTAAGTCTTTTTTATCTCATTGAGGCAAGGTTTACGATTCCTCCAACATGGAGAGTGACCCAGATCAGCTGTGTTAGTCCCACAAATACCCTCAAGGGACCTCACACCACAATCATGCATTCCCACAGTTGCTGCAGGGTTCTGAGACTGCAAGAGTAGTAACGCTCATTGAAAACAGTGCACAAGCAGGTCAGGTAAAAAGTGGAAGGGCCTCCCAAAAACTGCCCAAGTCCCCTATCCCCTGTTGACAGTTAATATATTCATTTCCTTCCAGATCTCTTATGTCCTTACACGTGTGGCATGTATAAACTCGTCAAAAACAGTACAATATAATCTGTTAGCAGCTTTCTACTTTTCATTTTCTTTTAATTGTAAGACAAAAGTTACCATTTTAGCCATTTTAAGTGTATGGTTCTGTGGTGTGAAGTACATTTACCTTATTGGGCAACCATCACCACCGCCATCTCCAGAACTCTTCGTCTTGCAAAACTGAAACTGTCCCTATTCAACAACAACAACTCCCCATTTCCACCCCCAGTTCCTGGCAACCACCTACTTTCTGTTTCTGTGCCTGACTGACCTCACATGACTGCAGTCATACAGTAATTGCTTTTTTGTGACACATTTTCAGTTAGCATAAAGTGCTCAGGGTTCATTCATGTTGTAGCATGTGTCAGAATTCCCTCTGGACGAAAGGTTGAGAGTGACCTCACAGGGTGATCTGGTCATCATTCCTAACAAGGGCTGACTGGCATGTAGCTTTGCCTGAAGCAAGCCCTGACCATTGTTCCTGTAAATACCCCTCTGAAATGCCCCCTTTCCTACCCCTTCTTCAAAAGGGGGGCCACCGCTGAAGAGCATGGTCTGAATTCTTCTTCAGTCGATGCCCATCTTGCTCTTTCCCACCTTTGAGTAATCTCACATTGCTCCTTAATCAAATGCAGAGAAGAAACTGCAAACGTATTTCCAAAACATTTATCTGTCTGCTATCTTCCAGGTATTTCTTCTGTTTGACTCAAACTTTTTTTTAAAAAATTCTCTACAGCCGAGACCAGTTTGGCTCAATGGATAGAGCGTCAGCTTGGGGACTGAAGGGTCCCCAGTTCGATTCTGGTCAGGCAGCTGGTCGATGTCTCTCTCATCGATATTTCTAGCTCTCTATCCCTCACCCTTCCTCTCTGTACAAAATCAATAAAATATATATTTTAAAAATTCTCTACAAGTTTGCACATGCTTACATTTAATATATAAATATATATAGATACTTTTTTTTTTTTTTTTTTTTTTTTACAGAGAGGAAGGGAAAGAGAGAAAACATCAATCAGCTGCCTCCTGCACACTCCCTACTGGGGATGTGCCCATCTCCCTACTGGGGATGTGCCCACCGGAATCGAACATGGGACCCTTGAGTCCGCAGACCGACGTTCTATCCACTGAGCCAAACTGGTTAGGGCGACACTTCCCTTTGTAAAACTGAATAATATTCCACTGTGTATATGTGTCACATTTTGTGTATCCAGTGATGGATGTGTGTGTGTGCATAGATGTATTTTCTACCTTAGCCTTTTTAACCATCAGTTAAGAGCTCTGTGGTATAGATGCACCATACTTATTTAATCATCTTCCCTGCTATTTCATATCGGACAGACCCTGTTTTCACTCTTAGGAAAACCCCGAGGCTGCTTTTTACATTGTAACAATGAGGAAACCAAGGCTGCTTGTGCCATGATGCAGGCAGAGAAAAAGAATGTCTGACTCGCTGAGAATGAACCTAATGAGCTCTCTGGCTTTTAGCTTTGCAGACCAGGCGCCTTCAGCGTGGTATGGCCTAACAAGCATTTCTGGCTTTTTCAAGGGGAGATTCAAAAGCACTGCTCTCCAATATCCCCAGAGTGACATGCTGGTGCAGAGATGGACAAGATTTGCTCTCTGTCACCTAGGACCCAAAGTCACTAAGAAAAAAGGAACAAGCATTGAATTGGAATTTTAGAGAACAGGGTCTTTGCCCTTAAAGTGTAGCATCTCGGAATCCTTGACCACCTCAGTAAGAACACACAGAACAACCGAAACCGGTTTGGCTCAATGGATAGAGCGTCAGCTTGGGGACTGAAAGGTCCCAGGTTCGATTCCGGTCAAGGGCATGTACCTTGGTTGCGGGCATATCCCCAGTAGGGGGTGTGCAAGAGGCAGCTGATCGATGACTCTCTCTCATCGATGTTTCTAACTCTGTATCTCTGTCCCTTCCTCTCTGTACAAAATCAATAAAATATATTTAAATAAAAAATAAAAAAAAGAACACACAGTACAGCCGAAACCGGTTTGGCTCAGTGGATAGAGCGTCGGCCTGCAGACTGAAAGGTCCCGGGTTCGATTCCATCAAGGGCATGTACCTTGGTTGCAGGCACACCCTCAGTGGGAGGTGTGCAAGAGGCAGCTGATAGATGATTCTCTCTCATCGATGTTTCTGACTCTCTATCCCTGTCTATTCCTATTTTAAACACACACACACACACACACACACACACACACTACAGCGTCCTCTGGTGTTTAAGCCCAGAATTCAGAAGAGAACTGAAAAAACTTGGGCAGACCCCCCAAGCCACGTGCGTGGAGGGCAGGAGGACAAAAGCTGCACCTTACTGATTTCTGTCAGCCATGGGAAGGTCATGCTCCTTGGATTTGTGGGAAAATGTGGCTTTGCTCCTAATCTCTAGGTCTCTAGGGAAAAATGGTTTTTTCTCATGAATAACGTTATGGCTTGTACAGAAGACTTCTGCAACCCCAGCGACTGGGAAGAGGCAGGGTGTCATAGGGAGCTGCCACTTCAAATCAGCTTCATCGGGCGTCAAGTTTGCCAGTGTAGTTCCCTCTCGCTCTATTTAAACTCCAGCTAAGTTGGGCTGTTATCCACCAAGAGTTTAATTCACTGCTTAGTTAACCGTTCGCTGGGTAGCAGACAGCAGGCGGATGTTCTAGTTCGGCAGTCACAAGACTTTCCTAATAGAACTGCGGACCTGGCCAGGACAGTGCTGCCTGCTTGATGCTACTTCTGTGTCCTCACTGTGGGCAGACAATCGACCTCCACTCAAAATAATATTGTGGGTGCTTCGAGTTTCTCTCAGACCAAAACCAGACATGTCTTCTTCACCAGCTTTTGGGAGTTCCTGCATTTCTGTGCCTCTTTTCCCATAAAATGGGAATGAATAGCATTCACCTCTCAGAACTGTGGTTGTCATCTAAATAAGAATAAACGTGTTGCTCAGTTGGTTAGACCAGTGGTCGGCAAACTCAATCAACAGAGCCAAACATCAACAGTACAACGATTGAAATTTCTTTTGAGAGCCAAATTTTTTAAACGCAAACTTCTTCTAACACCACTTCTTCAAAATAGACACGCCCAGGCCATGGTATTTTGTGGAAGAGCCACACTCAAGGGGCCAAAGAGCCGCATGTGACTCACGAGCCGCAGTTTGCCTACCACTGGGTTAGTCCATCCTCACGATACTCAAAGGTTGTGCGTTCAATCCCCAGCCAGCGCACATTCAAGAGTTAACCAAGACTGTATAAATAAGTGGAACAAAAAATCAGTGTTTCTCTCCCTTCCTCTCTCTGAAATTAATTTTCTTACTTGTTTTAAGAATAAATGTAAATTCTCACAAAACAAAAGTAAATATGTGAGGTGTTGGACATGTTAATTCGGTTGGGGGAGTCCCTTCACCTTGTGTGGGTCTATCAAAGCATGTCCTACACTTTATACAGCTTACAGTTTTGTCAGATATACCTCAATAAAGCTGGAAATTTGTTTCAGTAAATAAATACTTAACATATATATATATTTTTTTTTAATGTGAAAAGCATCTAACTTGCAGTAGAGCAAATGCCCCATAAACTCAGTGGAAGGATTTGCCTCTAATACCTACCGGGTGAAAGGCCACCTGCTGGAGGCTGCAGGGACTACAAGCTGATCCATTCCCAGCCCCCTGGACTCCACAGTCCCGTGTGTTTCTGGCATGACTGGCCAGAGTTGGAGGTGTCCCGTCCAGAGGATGGTTTTTCTGTGCAAGGCTAATGCTGCCCGTTTTCCAACTCTCAGGTCGCCAGACTGCTCAGTGCAAGGAGGAAGTGCCACCACTTGATTCTCTTTGGCCCCTTCTCCCCTTTGCCCAGGAAACTCCTAGCCAAACTGCTGAAACTCCACTTTGTCTAGACAGCCAGAATCTTGTCATGGGGTTCGTCACTAGATAAGAAAACCCCTTGTGTTGCAAAAATTTAGTGAAATCTCGAAAAATAGAGAAGTGAGGCGATGCTCTAGAATAAACCAGTCCAAATTAGCGACTTTTCAAGCCTTTTGCCAGTCATACTGCGTCCTTCCTGTGAACCCCCAAGAGAGCCGCGGCCCTGGGAAGAAGCCTCCTCCATCTCCAGCATCCTCACCCCCGGGTGGCAGGAGCCCAGCCCGCAGACAGCCCAGGGACCACAGGGAGAGCCGCTTCCCCAGAGGTAAACCTGGATCGAAAGCCGCGCCTCCCACATCCTCTGTGGTTTGGAAGGAAGCTTCCTCTGGCCTCTTTCCCCGTCAGAGTGATGGGCAACGGGGCAGGTCCTTCCCAGATGGCTCAGAGGATGGAGCCTCTTCAATGCCAATATGAAGAGTGAGGGGACCAGTCTTGCAATGCAGTCCCCAAGCCCCCTCTCTCATGAAGCTTCTAGCCCAGTGCCAGGATCTAAAGAAAGTCACTGGCTCTATCAAGCACCTGCCATCTCATTTCGTTCTCTCAACAGCTTTCATTTTACCAATGAGGAGAGAGAGGCTCAGAGAGGGAAAGTGACTTTTTTTTTAAATATATTTTATTGATTTTTCACAGAGAGGAAGAGAGAGACAGAGAGCTAGAAACATCAATGAGAGAGAGTCATCGATCAGCTGCCTCCTGCACACCCCCTACCGGGGATGTGCCCGCAACCAAGATACATGCCCTTGACCGGAATCGAACCCGGGACCCTTCAGTCTGCAGGCCGACGCTCTATCCACTGAGCCAAACCGGTCCCGGCGGAAAGTGACTTTTTCAAGCTCACACAGCTAGGAAGCAGCTGATGCACATCCAGACCCAGGTCTCTCTGGTGCCAGAGCCCAGCCCCTGGCCACAGTACCACACTGTCTCTTGGCAAGGCCATCTGAGCAGGCCTATTTCTAAACCCGGCCATCCTGCTGCCATGGGGTCTGGGTTCCCCTGGTTAAGTAAGTGGGCTAAGCCCTGGGGTAGAACGTGGCACTGCTTCATATGTAGCAAAGAAGGAAGATACACCTGCCCAGAGCGGCATGGTCAGAAGTGCCTCACAAAGATGTGTGTGGACACAGGGACACTCTGTGAGGATGCACAGGAGGCCTCTAAAATGCCAGAGAAATATCCAAGGCATAAGCCAGGTCCCAGAAGCCTCATGACATGACCCACAGACACACCTACACAGGTGGGATGCATGAAGGCTCCTGAAAGGAACAAGAGATGTCATACTTATTCATCTCGTTGCCCCATAGTGACAGGCACAGACATGGTGCTCTAATCCTGGGGTCAGAGGACTCTGGACTAAGGACCTCCAAAGATGAAGGGTGGGTCAGACCAGGGAAGGATCAGGTTAGGGGCAAGGATAGGCGTGGGCCTAGCACTGTCCTGTGTGCTTTTCATGCTTTTTCTCATGTGATCCTCATAACTTTATGTAGTAGGCATTGCTAATGTCATCAACACCCTATATAGGTTAAGAAATGAGCCCCCCCACACACACACACACAAAAAAAAGAAAGATAAGAAATGAAGCCCAGAGAGGTTAACTGACTTGTCCAAGGTCACATAGCCTAGAAGAGATTGAGGCCACCTTGAACCAGCATGCATAGTCCTTAACTACTGATGCAGCTGGGGCTGACTCCAAGTGTGCAGTGCACAGTGAGTGGGTGGGGGTAATATATCTGTACTAGGGGCCCAGTGCACTTTGGATTCATGCACTTTGAAAGGAGTGGTGGGCTGCAAGGCTGTAGTAGGCACAGGGGCAAGTCTCAGCCCGGCATCCTCTGTGCCTTTACCTGACACCCTCCCAAACCCTCCCCATCCCATCTGCTGGCAGCCTTGCTTCTGCTGCTGCTCACATCTGCTGACAGCATGGAGCAATTGGGGTCATCACCAGCAGCAGTGCAAGTGGGGGCTGCTGCCCTGATCACCCCTCAGGAGCAGGGGGAGGTGGAAAAGCCTTCAGGGGCAATCAGGGCAGGCAGCCACCGCTTGCACCCACTGATGGAGGGGCGAATAAATGGGACCGGCTCTGGGCACCAGCAGCAGGAGCAAGCAGTGTCTCCGGTGCTGGCTGTGGATGCAAGCGGGGCCAGTGCTGGCAATGGTTGTGAGTGGGGCCGGCGCTGGCAACAGGTGTAAGCGCCGGGGAAGGACCATGGTGTGCAGGAACAAAGAATTTAAGAAACCACCAGAAGCTCGCCCTGATTACAGCAACCAGCGCCCCACCTTGGTCTGGCGCCCCCGCTCACCTGCTCCACCACCACACTGCAGCCAACACCCACCATGTTCTGCACATGCCCCCTGGTGGTCAATGCACATCATAGCAACAGGTTGTTCCACTGTTCGGTCTATTTGCATATTAGACTTTTATTATATAGGATTTCTTAGTGACACACTACTGTGGATGTCAGTGTCACCTGTGTGAATCTGTGTTGTGTCTTAGGAGTCTATGTGTGTGTCTAAGGGTTATTGTGTCTTTATCTCTTAAATGTCACATCTCTTCTGTTTGTGAATCGGTGTGAAGGTTGTCGTGTACTTGTGTTTGTGTGTCTGTACGTTCATGTGCCTCAGGGTTTTCCTATCTGATTCCTGGCGAGTCCCCTCTCTGTGAGCACGTGTCTGGGGGCTGAGGCATCTCTATCTCTGCGCCTGCGTTGGGGGCGGCTCAGACTACAAGTCCCAGCAGCCCCTGCGGCGCGACGGACGACGTCCGAC
Source organism: Nyctalus aviator (assembly GCA_036971965.1). Lineage (NCBI taxonomy): Eukaryota > Metazoa > Chordata > Mammalia > Chiroptera > Vespertilionidae > Nyctalus > Nyctalus aviator. Next base: position 186,580,428 of record CM072923.1, read on the forward strand.
CGCAGTGGGTGGGGCGGGGCTTGGCGGCGCTCAGAACCGGACTGCGGCACCTACCTTCCCCGGCGCCCACAGCTGCTAGCGAGCGCCCGGGCCGCCGGCCGCCCTCCCGCCCTCCGCCTCGCGCCCCCGCCGCGGGGCTTCGCGACGCCCAGGCCCAGGCCGCGGGCCACAGCGCCGGGCCGGCGATGAGCGCGAGGAACCAGCATGAGCGCAGGTGAGTGCGCGGCACCGGCCACCCAGGAGCCGGGCGCAGTTGTCAGGGGGCGACATCCCTCCTTGGCGTCGCTAACCGGGGTGCGATCCCGGGGGCGTCCCCCCGCCCGTCCCCTCCCCCGTCGCGGATGGTCAGCCCTAGGGCCCTTCCAGGGAGGCCAGGAGCCGGGGGATGGCGCCTTCCTGCAGCGCTGCGAGGGGAAGCTCCCGGGGCGGCGGGGGCCGTGGCGGGCGCAGGGAACTGCCCCGCTCCCCCCGGCCTCGCTGCCGCTCCCCCCGGCCTCGCTCCCGCCAGGCTCTCCAGGTGGGGGAGAGGCATGGAGGCCGCAGCATCCGGGGCCTCCGAGCAGTTTTATTTCCTCATGGCTGAAATAATGGGGTGTCCTGAGGTACAAAAGGCCGCTCCCATCCCCTGCCGCGGCCCCCCAGAGGCAGCTTATTAACATCCAGGTCCAGGGACCACACCTTCCATGTTGCCATCACGGGCTTCCCAGGCCCATGGTTCCTAGAGTCTAATGTAAATCCCACCTGTTGAGAAAGGTGGCCAGCCGACCTTTTTCTGTCCAGGAGGTTCTTTCCTCCGTGTCAGTCACTCAGACCCCAGACCTCAGCAAAGGGCCCGCCAGGGCTTGGGCATCCTCTGCAGCTGCAGGCCCCTCCTCCAGGTCTCCCCTTCCCCTGCGGCCCCCGCAGTCCCCACCCCCAGAGTCCAGAATGCACCCAGGGTGAGGGAGGGGAGAGGCCGAGGAAAGATGGCCCCTGGACTCCCGGTCCAAGGCTTGGGGTGCTGCGGGCAGGTTGCCCCTCACCCCCCTGTCTGGCAGAGGAGAGGAGTCGCTGGCCACAGGGGAACCACACACAGGAGGAGGCAGCACTGCGGTTCGGCTGCTGTGAGACCCCAGCAGGAAGCCGGCTTCCGGAGGAAACCAGTTGCCCAGTTAGCTTTGACTCCAGCCCCGCTGTTCTGCCCCCAGCATTGGGCCCGGGCTGTGGAGGCAGGCCACGCACAGCTGTGTGGCTTTGGACATGTTAATCAACCTGTTTGTGCCTCATTTTAATGGGGATCCTAATCCATGCTTTTCTCCACGGGGTGGCTGTGACGAATGTGCTTATTTAGACCCATTTGTTCCCAGCGTCTCCCCTTCCAAGCTGTATGACCCTGAACAAGGAACTTCGAAGCTTTGTTCCTCAGTTTCTTCAGCTGTAAGATGGGGATAATTGTCTCTCCCTCAGAGGGTTCTGCATGAAGGTCAATTGCTTTTATTCAGAGCAACGCAATCCTCCTGAACGTATTCTTGTCCCACACAATCTGCATGTGCCCGCTTTGAGCTGGAGGGACGGAGAGATCAGACCCTTCCCTGCCCTTCCTATGACACCCCGGGGGAGACTGAATAGATAAGTAGGCACCTCAGAGTGCGTGTGTCCTATTGAGAGAGTGCCCTGGGCTTGAGCTTGGCAGGTGATTAGATCTCCACAGGTGTGACTTCCTCCTTCTAGCTTCCCTGCCTTTCTTCTTGCTTCGGTTGACTGGAAGAGAATCCAGCGGAAAAGACAATGGCGGGTGTGTGATCCATTGGGGAGGGGGGGAGTGAGCAGGTGAGGGTGGCACCGGACGGGCACTGGCAGGACCTTCAAGAGGGGCTCACTGGCCGCCGATCACTTATTCTCATCATTGATGTTTCTATCTCTCCCTCTCCCTTCCTCTCTGAAATCAATAAAGATGTATTAAAAAACACACACACACACAAGAAGGGGCTCACACCTCTGCACCTCACAGCGGACTGACCTGAGGCAGGAGGTGGCCATAGTGACACCTAGCACCGCCACATCCATGCCCGTGCCGTGAGATGGGCAGGCATTTATTCCGTCATCCCGGAAGTGCCTCCTGAGCCCCAGCCACGTGCAGGCACTCGGAGCAGGATGGCCGGTGACCCCCGGGCAAGCCTGGCGTCGTCGGTGGATCCGGGTGGAGTGGGCAGAGAGGCCCTTTCCAGCTGAGAGACGAGCCCGTGAGCTGTCCCTCCGGGACCTTAAGGCTCTGGGGGGAGCTGTTGGTGCGTGTGGGAGCAGCGGCACAGCTGTGAGTGGCCGGGCCAGGTGGCAGGGAAGTGGAGGAAGGCCTGGGAAATGGGTCAGAGCAGAGCCACACCTCCCTGGCGGGGAGCCAGCAGCCACTGACCTGGCATGTGCGAGCCCAGGCTTCCGGAACCCCAGATGCCCCGGGTGGCTCCCACTTCCTCCTGTGCCAGCTGCTTCGAGGTTAGGATCCTAGACTCGGGGAGTGGAAGCCCCGAGATGCTGAGGCACTTGCCTTGCAAAAAAAAAACACACACACAAAAAAACATCGCTTGCTCATAAGAGAGCCAGGAGCACAATTACTGCGGAAGTGATGACGGTGGTGAGGCCCTGCTTCAGAGCAGGGACTTAGATCCGAACCCCGCCTCTCCCTGGCTGTGTAGCCTTTGGGCCTCAGTTCCCCACTGTGTAAAATAGGGATAAATGAGGGCCTGCTTCGTGGGAATAAGTGAATGAACAGATGTGAAGCCCTCGGAGCAGGGCTGGGACTGCTCAGCCCCTTAAAACGTGAGGTGCTCTCCCCTTATAGCACGGATCCTCCAGAGGACAGCTGTCAGGATGAGAAGCTCCCCATCCCCCCCTCGGAGAGCGGGGCTCTGGGCTGGTGGGGGACCAGCACAAAAGACAGGAAAGACCGCATGCCACTGGACTGCACCTTTGCAGGGGGCAGGCAGAGGGCTGTGGCTTGGTGGTGGCAAGCGCCTGAGAACCCAGCGTTGCCAGACAGACGTGTCATTGTCCTGCAGGTCCGAGCCTCTGCCCCCATGCCAGGAGCCAGCCTGAGTTCCCCCCAGGGGAGAAGAGTCCCTGGCCTCGGGCCCCTCTAGTCTTGAGTAGACTCCTGGCCAGAGTTCCTGATAGTGCATGTGTGTGTGTGTGTCTGTCTGTCTGTCTGCGCGCGCGCGCGCGTGTGTGTGTGTGTGTGTGTGTGTGCGTGCGTGCCTGTCTGTCTGTTTGTCTTCCTGGAGCTGGTGGCTTCCATCTGTCTTCTGAGTGGACAGAGAAGTGACTGGCAGTAGGTGGGGCTTGGGCTAATTTGGTTTCTGAGTCATCGCTGAGAGCAGCTTCAGGAGGTGCAGGGTATATGCCTGTTCTCTGAAAGTGCCCACGTAGACCCCAAAGGCACAGGATCTGGACCCGAGCCTCAGCGTCCTCATTTGCATAATGAGGAAAAGGAGTCCCCTCGTTGTGTTGCTGGGTTAAATGAGTTAATTTGAGTAGAGGCTTAGAGCAGCTCTTGTCACCTGGGAAGTGTTTAATGGATGTTGGCTGCTCTGATTATGGTGATTACCGTAGTAATTATCATCCCCATCACAGGGCAAAGAGATGGGGGGCTGGATAGGAGACACACTGCCTGGTCTGATGAGACACGTGGCCCCAACCCGCAGGGTGTTCCAGGTGGCAGAGCAGAGGGATCAAACCCACCCTGGGTCTGCCTCCCTGGGCCTGTGTGATCTCGGGCAAGTTACCCAGCCTCTGAGCCTCGTTTTCTTCCGTAGAAGGGATGCTCTGCGCTTGCGCGGCAGGGTCATTGTGTTAACTGTGTAGAAAGAGCGGAGGAGAGCCTGCACACGGTGCCAGGGAAGGCGGACCGTTCAGGGTGGCTGTGGCTCGGGGGAGCTGTGGAAGCCTAGGTTTGGGGACAGTGCAGCTGAGGCTGTGGTACTGTGGCAGTGGCAGGTGCCTGGGGGCTTGCTCAGCTCACCCTCCTCTCCGGTCCACCCCAGGGGCTGGGTTCCTCCTCCGCACTCCCATTCCACTTTCGGGGTGAGGCTGCCCTCAAAGGCCGGCTGACATTTCATCAGCGCAAACGGGACTTCTCTGATCTCCTCACTGCCTGGCCTGTGCTGGGCTTGAACAAGGATAAGCATCCGATCCTGCCTTCAGGGTGGGACCAGATGGGAACGTGGGACACAGCGCTCCCCGGAGGCTGACAGCAGCGTGTTTGAGCGCTGTGGAAGCTCGGGGTGCTCCCCAGGCCGCGTCCCCCAGTGCTGGGCCCAACCCCAGGCGGAAGTCACCAGACATTGTGCCTGAGAACCACGGGCCGGCCAGATACCAGGCCCAGGAAGACGAGCTATGGTCCCTCTCACACCAGCTTATAACGACGCTGCTTGTTATGTTTAAAGAAATGAGGAGGAGGAACCCCCTGCCCCCAAATGACCTTTGCCTTTCCGCCCACAGACAGCAGCCTTCTGGTGGACGGCACGGCCGCCAGTTATGGGACCCTGACGACAGAGCCATCTCTCGATCCCCTCAACTCCTCAGCTTCATCCGTGGTATGTGGGGGAGGTTGGCCTGACCCCGGGCCGCCCAGCTCCTGGCTTCCTCCTGCCACCCTCACCCGCCCCCACCGGCCTTCTCTCCCCTGCCCACAGAGGCTCAGCGGCTACTGCGCGAGTCCATGGAGGGTTATAGGCTATCACGCCGTGGTCTGGATGATGGCCGGGATCCCTTTGCTGCTCTTCCGCTGGAAGCCGGCCTGGGGGCTATGGCTGCGATGCCGGCCGTGCAGCCTGGCCCTCGCCGAAACACTCGTCATCGAAATAAGAGACAAAGAGGTGAGGCCACGCCGGGCAGCCTGGAGCGGGAGGAAGGTGGCCTGGCGTCGGGTTGGCGGCTGGAGGACTCTCAGGTTCACCCCAGCCTGGCCACTGATTTCCCCTGGGACCTTGTGCACTGTTCCCTCTGGACCTCAGCTGTCCCATCTGAGCAGTGGGCGGAAGGGGCAGGTTGGGTGGTTCCTGAGGTCACCTATATTCTTGATCCCTGCCTCCTCCAGCAGGGGCTGCCCGGCTGTAGGGGGGGATCCTGGGGAGAGGGGGTCTCTTCCAGGACTGAGTCCACTCCTCTGTGTTCCAGGATAGTTCGTGGCAGCTCTACACTGTCCAGGTGCAGACTGAGCCCATCAGCGAGGGCAGGTAAGGCAGCCCATCACCCTTTCCCAGAAGCCCCTGTTCCCCAGCCCCCCGCCCACAGAGGCTCTGGCACCCTCCCATCCCAGGGACAGAGGGTGGCTCTAGGGGGATGGGGAGGTGGCGGGTTAGACCACGGAGCTCTACAGTACCCCCCACACCCTCCCCAGCCTGGAGCTGCCCCCACAGCCCCAGGCGGAGGACGGGCGGAGCCAGGCTGCTGTGGGGGCAGTTCCGGAGGAAGCGTGGAGGGACACCGCCCGGCTCCACGGGAGTGAGGAGGCACTGAGCGGACAGGTGGGTTCCGGACGGGTCCTTGCCCCGCTCCCGGCTTTACTTTCAGACTCTGTATTGTGCGTGCGTGTGTGCGTGCGTGCATGTGTGTGTGCGTGTGTGTGTGTGCATGCGTATCCCAGATGAGCGCTGCTCCGGGGCCGCTGAATCCCAGCCTCTCCTCTCCCCCAGCAGCGGCTGCTGCGGTACTACCTCTTCCGGGGCCAGCGCTACATCTGGATAGAGACCCAGCAGGCCTTCTGCCACGTCAGGTAGGGGCCTGGGCTCCTCCCCGTGGCCTCCTGGAATCATGGGCACGTAACTGGCCCCGGGGGTCTCTGTAAACAGGGCATGAAGAGAGCCCGCATCCCGGGCTGTCTCGAGATGGAAACTCATAAGTGTCGTGTAAGGCTCGGCCCAGCCTCTGGACTCACACCATCTGTTTGGGGTCTGGTCCCAGCTCTGCCACCTACTAAGCGCTTTATAAATGTGAGCTTACGACACATCCGAGTAGAGCCCCGAGAAGCAGTCCCTGAGTCCCAGATTCAAGTGCGGAGTTTGCCTGGACGGTGATCCGAGGAAACCCCGGGGAGTGAGGTGGCCCGGGCAGGCTGCCAGGGCAGTGGTTATCATGGCACCTGGAGCCCGTGCAGAGCACACCCCGGGGTGTCCTCACCTGCAGAGTGAGGAGGCTGGGGTGCCTGCCCATCACCTCCCTACCGCTGTTGGTTGCGGGCAGAGCGAGCCCCTGCAGCTGGGAGAGCCCTTAGGTGTCTGCACTAAGCTTCGGCGTCACGCAGAGGTAAACGCCGAGGGCACGCGGGGTGGCACCAACGGCCTCTGCTCCATACGAAGAGCAGCAAAGATCGGCAATGGGTTTGTCGCTTAGTAAGTGCCAGGCACTGTGCAAGCACTTGGCAGGCTTACCTCACGTAACCCGCCGCAGCCCTCAGGTTGGTGCTGTCACCGTTCCCATGTTGCAGATGAGGAAACTGAGGCCCAGAGGGGCTAAGTGACTTTCCTAAGGCATCATTGCTCTTGTCACTATTGAATATTGTCACCTCTCATTGTTCTCTTTCCTGTCTGAGGGTTTGGGGCCAATCAGAGGAACCAACGAGAGGGTTAAGCCCAGGGTTAGTGAGGGACCTGCTTTCCCTGGGAGCTTGTGTGGCAGAAGTGGGCCAAAGGGGCTGGGGGGGGTTCGGGGGGTGCAGAGCACAGGCCCGTCACCTACACAACGCCCCTCCCCACCTTCCAGCCTGCTGGACCACGGCCGCACCTGTGACCACATCCACCACTCCCGCTCCGGCCTCGGCCTGCAGGACCAAACCGCGAGGTGTGTGCTGCCCTGGACCAGAGGGCCCGAGCCCTGAGAGCTGGGGCGCCTTGCCTCACCCCGCGTGCTGTCTTCTTCCAGTCACCTGCCTTCTCTGGGCCTCATTTTCCCCAGCTGTAAAGTGGGGAGCTCTCATCCCAGCCCAAGAGGGTCCAGCTGCCACAGCCCCTTTCGTCCGATGGCTTTGCCCCTTCTCTTACAGGAAGGCCATCTACGGCCCCAACGTGATCAGTGTGCCCGTCAAGTCCTATCTGCAGCTGCTGGTGGACGAGGTAGGCTGTCCCTGGGCTGTGTCCCACCCCTAGCCTGGACTGGCTGTGTCACCTTGGTCAGGGGCTTGCCTTCTCTGGGCCAGACCAGACTAGCTGTCCCCTTCTCCACCGTAGAGTCATCTCAGGCCCAACCCCGGTCAGCTCAGGGTGAGGAACGGGAGGTTCTGGCCCAGACCGGGGACTAGAAGCCAAGGTGAACCACACAGCCGGGGCCTGTCCGTGCACCCTCCTCATTCTCCCACAGCCCCGCGAGCAGGACACTGCTCACATATAAGGAGCATGAGCTTCAGAGCGGGGTTGTGGCAGGGCCAAGGTCACACAGGGACAAGGGAAGCCAGTGACCCTGATGCTTCTAGTACAGTTACCCTCCCAGCCCGACAGATGCCCATGAAGGGCAGAGGTTCTTGAAGTCTGGTCTGATGTGAACCCTAGTCAGCCACTTGGGAACTCTGTGGGCAAGTGGTTTAGGCCTCCTGTGCCTCGGTTTCCTCACCTGTAAAGTGGAGCTGATGGCAGCACCTGCCTGACGGAATTGCCACCACGTGTGTGACCCTTAGAGGAAGTGCTTCTGGGGCCCGGCATGCGGATGCCCACGTCCTGCGCAGAGCAAAGAAGCTGGGGCTGGAGGGCCACCTGGACGGACTGACAAGGGCCCGGCTGTGGTCCTGTGACCACTCAGGGCACTCTGCTTCCTGTGGCTGGGCCGCCCTGGGAACCCAGGGCCTGACACTGCCTCCTGCCCCTCCCCAGGCGCTGAACCCCTACTACGGGTTCCAGGCCTTCAGCATCGCGCTGTGGCTGGCTGACCGCTACTACTGTTACGCCCTGTGCATCCTCTTCATCTCTTTCGTCTCCATCTGCCTCTCGCTGTACAAAACCCGAAAGGTGGGCGATGTGAGATGGGGGGGGTGGGGCGGGACAAGTGGGTCCCCAAGGGGGGCTCCACCCATCCACTCCCTGCTTGTCCCCCTGATTACAGCAAAGCCAGACCCTGAGGGACATGGTCAAACTGTCCGTGCGAGTGTGCGTGCGCCAGCCCGGGGGAAGTGAGAGCTGGGGAAGGGAGGGAGGGAGATGGTGGAGGCGGCTGGGGAAGGGGGAGGGTGGGGGAGGTGGCTGGGGAAGGGGGAGGGTGGGGGAGGTGGCTGGGGAAGGGAGGGAGGGAGATGGTGGAGGTGGCTGGGGAAGGGGGAGAAGTAGGGGGGGTGGGGGAGGTGAGAGCTGGGGGAGGAGGGGAGGAGGGGGAGGTGGCTGGAGAAGGGGGGTGGTGGGGGAGGTGGCTGGGGCCTCCCCTTCCCCGCTCTGGGTCATGCTGAGGTTTTGCTTGCCTGTAGAGGAGGAGTGGGTTGACTCCAGCCAGCTGGTGCCCGGAGACTGCCTGGTGCTGCCGGAGGAGGGGGGGCTGATGCCCTGCGACGCCGCGCTGGTGGCCGGCGAGTGCGTGGCCAACGAGAGCTCTCTGACAGGTCAGCCACCCCTGGCCCGCGGCTCCTGCTTCTCCCTCCCTCACCAGCCCCTCAGCCCGGCAGCAGGACTTCTGGTTTGAAGGGGGGGAGGTGGCTGGGGAAGGGAGGGAGGTTGCTCTCAGCCAACAACCTGGCTTCAGCAGCCCTCGGGCCCTCAGTAAGAGATCGTTACTCTGCCAGGCAGCGGGCTCGGGGCTCTGCAGTGGTTAAGCTCCTCGTGTCAATATCTGCATTGGTTTGAATGATAAAAATAGTATAGCTTGTTATAAAAGAATTCTAAAGGAAGGATGTGGTCTCCCCCAGCCTCTGCTCCTGCTATGCGTATGTGTGCACAGGCACACTCCTGACTCCCCCGAGAGAGGGTTCCTGGTAACTGACTGGCTGCACACATCCTTCCGGGACTGTCTCGCTGTGTCTTCCTGTTGCTGCCCTCTCTGACCTCAGTGTCCCTCTCTGTAAAATGGGGGCAGTGGCTTTTCACGCGTGGTTATGAGAGTTACATGAGGCCTGTGGCTGATGAGACAATTTCCCACGTAACTCTTGGTCTTGTTGGTGGGACGGGGTTGGGACACAGAGGTCATCATGGACCTCACACCACATCCTGCAGGGGAGAGCGTTCCAGTGCTGAAGACGGCCCTGCCCGAGGGGCCAGTGCCCTACGGCCCAGAGACCCACCGGCGACACACGCTCTTCTGCGGGACCCTCGTCTTGCAGGCCCGGGCCTTCGTAGGACCCCATGTCCTGGCCGTGGTGACCCGAACAGGTAGGAGTCAGGGAAGCAGGGAGGGTGCTGGGCCCAGCACCCAGAAGAGAGGCCTGTCCGTGTGTCACCCTCTTCATTCAGGGGACATGGGGCGGGGGGGACCCATCTCTGCCGCTGCCCTGCTCAGGCTGGCTGGATGGGAGGGATGTGGCGAGCAGAAAGAGCCCGCCTCCTAGGAAGGGAGCTGTGGTGTGCAGGAGCCCCCTACGCATGGTTTCCGTTACAGCAGGCAGCCACGGCCTGAACACATGAAGTGGAAAGTTCCAGAAGTGAACACTTGTTTGGTTTTTAAATTGCACGCTGTTGAGTAGCATGATAAAATCTCAGGCAGTCCCGCTCTGTCCCACCGGGACGTGAGCTTCCCTCTGCCCAGCATATTCACAGCTGCACTACCCGCCAGAGTCACTTCGCCTGCTCGGTTGTCAGATCAGGTATCAGGAGTCAGGAAAACCTTACTTTCTTTGTAATGACCCCAAAGTACAAGAGTAGTGATGCTGCCAGTTGAGATATGACAGAAGCGTGAAGCGCGTCCGTTAAGTGAAAAGGTGAGTGCCTACAGGAGGAAACAGTATAAATAGGGTGCGACACCATCCACGGTGCCAGGCACCCGCTGGGCGTCTTGGAACACGTCCCTTTCAGATACGGGGAGACTACCTACAACTTCAGCAGGTTCTTGCCATCTGGGAATGAGACCCATTGTCACCAGATCGGACTTACTAATTGAGTTTTTATAAACTCAACAAGAGCTGGACAAAGGCCTGTGTGATCTCAAACTGGTTAACTTTTTAAAAAATATATATTTTATTGATCTTTTACAGAGAAGAAGGGAGAGAGATAGAGAGTTAGAAACATCAATAAGAGAGAAACATCGATCAGCTGCCTCCTGCACACTTTCTACTGGGGATGTGCCCGCAACTAAGGTACATGCCCTTGACCGGAATCGAACCTGGGACCCTTCAGTCCGCAGGCCGACGCTCTATCCACTGAGCCAAACCGGTTTCGGCTCAAACTGGGTAACTTTTAACCCTGGAGCATTATGTCTCCCAACACCAGCGCTGCAGGCGGGATGGGTAGGGATTGAGGAAACCCATCTTGACCTTCGGCATCGCCTGCCTCAGTTTCCCCATCTTCTCACAGGGTTCTGCACGGCTAAAGGCGGGCTGGTGAGCTCCCTCTTACATCCCCGGCCCATCAACTTCAAGTTCTACAAACACAGCATGAAGTTTGTGGCTGCCCTGTCTGTCCTGGGTGAGTGTCCCCGTGCCCCACTCTGCCGTGGTCCCCGAGGCCCCAGCCTGAATCCCGCTGAGTCCCTCCCTCGCTGTCTCCCCAGCTCTCCTCGGCACCATCTACAGCATCTTCATCCTCCACCGAAACCGGGTACGCCTGGGGCTGGCTGGGAGGGGGCTGCCAGGAGGAGACCAGGGCCCTTGGCATTCACGGTGCCCCCTGCCAGGTGCCTGTGAACGAGATTGTGATCCGGGCTCTGGACCTGGTGACGGTGGTGGTGCCGCCCGCCCTGCCGGCCGCCATGACTGTGTGCACGCTCTACGCCCAGAGCCGGCTGCGGAGCCGGGGCATCTTCTGCATCCACCCGCTGCGCATCAACCTGGGGGGCAAGCTCCGGCTGGTGTGCTTCGACAAGGTGGGGGCCGGGGGCGGGGCTGGGGGGGCGGGGCACAGATAGGCATCACGGCCAGGCCTCCCACCTGCATTCTCCACTCAGGCTCTGTCCTGGGGTGGAAAATGTCTGAAATCATTAATTCATCTGTTTGAGAGCCACTGAGGGCCTACTGTGCTCTCAGGACTACTGGGGACCCATCAGTGACCCGCAGAGATGGAGATGGGTATGGGTGTGTGTGCATGCGTGTGCGCGTGTGTGTGCCTGCTCCCCTTACAGCAAGTGAGCCAGGGAGCACAGAGAGCCACCGGTGTGATGGGTTTTAGGAAGGAAGTGAGTGGGGTACATGACGGGTGGCACATGGGGGTCACTCTCCTAGGGCAGTCAAAGAGCAGGTCCCTGGGTGACCTCAGTGAGGGGTGAACCACACAGATGTGGCAGGACAGGGGCGGGGTGTGGGGGCAGTTGGGAAGGAACCAGTGTGGCTCCTTGGAGGAATAGGCCATGTGCTTGGGGCCCCGGCAGCAGTGGGGAGATGCTGTTCTGGGGCCAGAGGGGCCGTGGAGAGCTTTGAGTGGAAAGGGTGTGCCTGATCAGATTCTCAGAGTCCCCAGGCTAGACGAGGAGCCAGACAGGTAACTGACGGAAGTGTAGGAAATGCAGGCATTCTTTTGTTAGTTCATTCATTCATTCATTTAACAATTACATTGACCAGACCTTCTCCCTAATACTGCAGAGAGCAATTGATGGGGTAGCAAAGAGGCCGTGGGTGGGAGCCCAAAGCCAGGACACCTGACCCAACCGTAGGATTAAGACGACTTCCTGGAGGAAATGATGCCGATGAAACAGCAGGGGCTGGGGAGGGCCGATCGGCATAGGGATCCAAATGTGCAAAGTCCCGGAGACGAGAGAGGACCTCCTCTGGCTCCAGCTCTGGCTCCTGGGCTCCCATGGGACCCACCTGGCCTGGGGTGTGGGCGCCCAACCCATCGGGGCACAGCTCATCCCAGGCCTCACCACCGGGCTGCCCCCTTGCCCCCTGCAGACAGGCACCCTCACTGAGGATGGCTTGGATGTGATGGGTGTGGTGCCCCTGCAAGGGCAGGCCTTCCTGCCACTGGTCCCAGAGCCCCGCCGCCTGCCCGTGGGGCCCCTGCTCCGAGCACTGGCCACCTGCCACGGCCTCAGCCGGCTCCAGGACACCCCAGTGGGCGACCCTATGGACCTCAAGATGGTGGAATCTACTGGCTGGGTGAGGAGGCCAAACAGGGTGGCTGGGCCCTAGGTAAGCCCACCTGGTCTTCAGTCTAGGACTTCCAGGGCGGTCTGTTGTGCCACCATCAGCAGTAACTGGCCAAGGCCACGTGCTCAGCACCTACTGTGTGCCAGCACGCTGTTGTACGTCTCTTCCACGTACTCCTCCCCGTGGCCCTGGGAAGGAAGCCTCAAGCCTGCTTCACAGGGAGGAAGCTGAGGCTGAGGGAGATTTGCAATCGCTTGTCTAAGGCCACCCAGCAGCTTTTAAGTGGCAAAGCCAGAGTTTGAACTTGGGTCCCCCTGACCCCCAAGCCCACATTCTTCTGTTCTATCCAGCTTCTCATTAAGGAAATCTTTCCTAAGTCTGACTGAGTCTCCTGCTGCCTCTCTCCATGGGCTGAGGACCCGCTGCCCAGGATCTCTGATGCCAACCTCTCTGCCTGCCTCCCAGGTCCTGGAGGAGGCGCCGGCTGCAGCCTCGGCGTTTGGGTCCCAGGTGTTAGCAGTGATGAGACCTCCAGTTCAGGAGCCCCCACTGCAGGGCATGGTGAGCTGAGGGTGCCTACGGGGGCCGGCGGGGGGGGTTGGGCTCCACAGGCCAGCCCCTCAGCTGCCCCTCCGACCCTGCAGGAGGAGCCCCCGGTGCCCGTCAGCATCCTCGGCCGCTTTCCCTTCTCGTCAGCCCTGCAGCGCATGAGCGTGGTGGTGGCGTGGCCAGGGGCCGCTCAGCCCGAGGCCTATGTCAAGGGCTCCCCTGAGCTGGTGGCAGGCCTCTGCGACCCCAAGACAGGTGAAGGTCCCCTGGTCGGCCTTGGCCCAGAATGGGGTGGGCGCCCAGCCTCTGCCCCTGCATCCCCCTTCTTGTCCCAGTGACTTCTGCCTCTGCCTGGCAGTGCCCGACAACTTCGCCCAGATGCTGCAGAGCTACACGGCCACTGGCTACCGTGTCTTGGCCCTCGCCAGCAAGCCGCTGCCCATCCCACCCAGCTTGGAGGCAGCTCAGCAGCTGACCAGGTGGGCCCTGGAAACCAGGCCTCAGGGGAGGCCTGGAGCAAGCAGAGCCCAGAGCTGGGGGAGGGGCCTCGTTCACTGCGTGACCTCTGACCCCACTCTGCAGGGACACCGTGGAGCAGGAGCTGAGTCTCCTGGGGCTGTTGGTCCTGAAGAATCTGCTGAAGCCAGAGACCACATCAGTCATCCGGTCTCTGCGGAGGACCTGCATCCGCACGGTCATGGTGACAGGTACGCAGGGCCAGGTCCCGTGAGACACGTCAGGGATCTCTCTACAGTATCCCTCCCATCTGGTTATTGTAACCCCATCTGACATGAGGAAGGTGAGGCTCAGAGGGAGTCCTGACTCCAGAGGGCCCCGGGGTGGTGTGGGACAGCCTGGCTCCAACCCCCCGGCTCACCTGCTGGATGGCCTCCGAGGTCTGGTTTCCACCTCTGAGAAACGGGGGAAATTACAAAGGTTGAGACGGTTCCATGGAGCGAAAAAAGCAAGATTCTAGCCAGGGGCACGGAGGAGCCGGCAGGTCTGTTTCCTCTGTCCCCTCGCCTCCCACGCGCTCTTCCCAGCAAGGCCCCCCACGCTAAGTCCTATGTGTGGAGCTCGCACCCAGGCCCGTCTCTGAGGCCTTTGATGCCTCATTTTATAGACGAGGAAACCGAGGTTCACGAACACTGATAACCTGTCCAGCCTCAGTGCCCATCCGTGAGTGGCAGGGTGAGTGAGGGTGGCCCCTGGCAAGCAGCTGGACCCTGACCTTGCCCATGCCCTCCAGGGGACAACCTGCAGACAGCAGTCACTGTGGCCCAGAGCTGCGGCATGGTGGGCCCCCAGGAGCGTCTGGTCATCGTCCACGCCACTGCCCCTGAGCAGGGCCAGCCTGCCTCCCTTGAGTTCCTGCCCGCAGAGCCCTCTGTGGCTGTGAACGGGGCTAAGGTGAGGTTGGCCCAGAGCTCCTGCCACACGCCCAGCTGGTGATCTCACTCCGTGTCTCCTGATCCGCCCCAGCAGTCGGGTGGACAGGGGGAGCTGAGCTGAGCTGAGCTTTCTGGGCCCCCAGGATCCTGAGCAGGTCGCAAGCTGTACCGTGGAGCCAGGTCCCCGATCCTGCCGCCTGGCCCTCAGCGGGTCCACCTTTGCTGTGCTTAAGAAGCACTTCCCCAGTCTACTGCCCAAGGTAGGGCTTAACCCCCCACTCCCCGCCCCCGCCTCCCTGGCCACCCCCACCTCCCACTGCTCTGCTCCTTCCTCTTGGCTTCCTCCCCACCCCCCATCCTGTGGCTGCCTTACACACACACACACACACACACTTGTGCTTTCAGGTCCTGGTTCAGGGCACTGTCTTTGCCCGTATGGCTCCTGAGCAGAAGACAGAGCTGGTGTGTGAGCTGCAGAAGCTTCAGTGAGTGCACGTGGAGGAGAGGGCGGGGAAGGGGGAGAAAAGGGGGTACATGCTGGTCCAAGAGTACCTGCCTCCCACCTCAGGGGTCAGAGAGAACCCATGCAGGCTCCTGGGCTGTCATGCCAAAGTAGTCATCGCACCCATTTACTGAGCACCCACTGTGCACCGGGCACCATGCAGGCAGTAGGAACCCAGCCATCCCCGTGTTCTCCCAGCAAGCCCGGGAGGCACCTCACAGGCTCAGAGCCAGCTCGTGAACTCGGGCCAAGCCTGCCCGCCCCTCTGTGCCAGGTACTGTGTGGGCATGTGCGGAGACGGCGCCAATGACTGTGGGGCCCTGAAGGCAGCAGACGTGGGCATCTCACTCTCCCAGGCCGAAGCCTCGGTGGTCTCGCCCTTCACCTCGAGCATGGCCAGCATTGAGTGTGTGCCCATGGTCATCAGGTGAGGCGCGCAGGGGCCCGTGGGCGAGGGCTGGCCCGTCCGCCAGCCCAGGTGCCCTAATGCCCATACCTGCTCCCCAGGGAAGGCCGCTGTTCCCTCGACACGTCCTTCAGCGTCTTCAAGTACATGGCCCTGTACAGCCTGACCCAGTTCATCTCCGTGCTGATCCTCTACACGGTGGGCATGTGCAGCGCGCCCTCCCAGAGCCACGCCAGGCCCCGGGAGAGGGACCCTCGGGAATGGTTGGGAGCCCAGCCGGTTCTGGGCTAGATGGTGTGGCCGCGCCACTGGCGTGTGTCTGGTGGCCAGGCTGATATGTACAGAGCCTGTGGGCCCGGAAACTGGAGAGTGGTTCTGCCCTCCTGGAGCTCCCCGTCTGCAAGGGACACTGAGGCAGAGCCCAGGCCTGGGGAGGAGGTGGGGCCAGGCGTGGGACGGAGCCAAGGCCCCGGCCCTTTCTGCTGTTTCCCCATCGGGCAGCTCAGCCCCTCTCTGAGCACATGCCATGCCCCCGTGGAAGCCATGCTACAGCAGGTCCTTCGTGTCTGGGGTCTGTCCCCTGTCCACCTGAAGCCTGGGGCTTTCTGTGGGCAGGAACTGTGCCTCCCCTAACCCAGTGCTGCACGAGGCAGAGCCTAAGTCCCCCGAGACCAGGACTTCCCTGTGGAAGGGGAACCTGCCCTCGCAGTCAGCACAGATGGGACGGGGGCTTCCTAAGCGTGGGGCTGGGGCCTCCCCTGTCGCACTAGCGGCTGCCTTTCCTTCTACAGATCAACACCAACCTGGGTGACGTGCAATTCTTGGTCATTGACCTGGTCATCACCACCACGGTGGCCGTGCTCATGAGCCGCACGGAGCCGGCGCTGCGGCTGGGGCGGGCTCGGCCGCCGGGGGCGCTGCTCAGCGTGCCCGTGTTGAGCAGCCTGCTGCTGCAGGTGGCCATGGTGGCCGGCATGCAGGTGGGGGGCTACTTCATGGCTGTGACCCAGCCCTGGTAAGTAGGGAGCCCGTCCCCAAATCCCACCCTGCCGTGGTCTCTGCACACTCATCCCTGACGCCTGGTCCCCGTACCCTCAGGTTTGTGCCTCTGAACAAGACACTGCCCGCGCCAGACAACCTGCCCAACTACGAGAACACGGCGGTCTTCGCCGTGTCCAGCTTCCAGTACCTCATCCTGGCTGCAGCCGTGTCCAAGGGGGCGCCCTTTCGCCAGCCGCTGTACACCAACGGTGCGGGCGGGATGAGTGGGGTGGGGCGGGATGGGCACAGGGGGGTGAGGGGCTGTGGGGGCTGGTGCCTATGGCGGGGGGGAGGTCCCCCTGGTTTGTGTGTGTGGGTTCCCTGACCTGACAGACTCCCCTAACCCTAGTGCTCTTCCTGGTGGCCCTGCTGTTCTTGGGCTCCATGCTGGTGGTCCTCCTCCTGGTCCCCTACCTGCAGAGGCCACTGGCGCTGAGAAACTTCCCCAGTGGCTGCTTCAAGCTGATGCTGCTGAGCCTGGTCACCCTCAACTTCGTGGGGGCCTTCATGCTGGAGGTGGGGTCCCGGGGACTCGGGGGGCGGGGGGCATCCACACGGCCATCCCCCGCACTGGCCCTGTTGTCTCTCTCTCTGCAGAGTCTGCTGGATCATTGCCTCCCAAGCTGCCTACGGTGGCTGTGGCCCAAACAGGCCTCCAAGAAGCGGTTCAAGCAGCTGGAGCAGGAGCTGGCGGAGCAGCCCTGGCCACCGCCCACCCGGCCTGAGAGGTAGTGCGCCCCCTCCAGCCCACTGGACTCTGACCCCTGCCTCTGAGCCACCGGCGGCCCCACCTGCAGACACCACGACCCCCACGGCAGCCCCGAGGTTGGCGGTTGTCACACTCCTGCCCCACGTCTGCCCAGCCAGCCTCCCTCCCCCACCTGGAGAAATGCTAACTGTCCTCTGCAAACACCCCCGTAGAGACAGCAGCCTCCGCCCCATCCGCCGCTGTCAGTGTAGCAAATAAAGTCATTATTTTATTGTCTTGTCAGTGCTGCTTCCTTCCTGGTACTTGAGCCAGGTGCCCGGCTGGCAGCCCCTGCCACGTGTCTGCTCCCGGTGCCCCTGAGTTTCCAGACCACAGTAGACACCTCTCTGGGCCTCCGTTTCTGTAGCAATATTTCTGGGTGCAGCTGTGCCTGGTGCTGGTAGGCCTATAGCATTGTCACGTCCCCTGTTACACAGAAATGGGCTTAGCGGTAACACAAGTCAGAGGTGGGGCCAGATGGCTTTGACTCCAGGATCCACTCTTAACCTGCCCACCTTCCGGGAGAGGCAGAAAGACAAAGGACTTGCCTCAGGCAAGTGCCCTGCTTCCCTCGCACTTAATGGGGCAGCTCCCTTCTCTCCCCACCCACTTCCTGGGACGGGTTTGTGGTCCAGTTCCTCACTCAGGTGTAAGTCCAGGCTCTGAGCCCGTAGCTCCCGCCAAAACCCTGTGTCCTGTCCTCCAGGGAAGGGGAGGTGCTGCTGACCTCACCCCACCGGCCAGACAGTGGCCAGGCTCTACTCTGGGGATGGACCTCGGTGGTCGGCCCATTGGGCTGGGCAGGGGAGAACAGGAAGCAAAGGCTGATCCCTGCCCTCCAAAGGCCTGCCAACCCCGTTACTGGAAGCCCTGGCATCCCCAGCAGGAGCTCAGTAAATGTTGAGTCAAACAGGAGAAGGGATGGGGTGTGAAAGGCAACGGAATATCAGGCACATCCGCAGAGCTGCAGTGGGCTCTGAGTCAGCCGGCAACTGTTCGGTGGCGTTTGCTGTTCAAGGGGAGGTCAGAGGTCACACTGAGAGGCCTGGGTGTGAATGCCCCTTCGCCTCAGCCAGTTCATGCATTTGGCTCAGCGGTTGAGCATTAACCTGTGGATAGGAGGTCACGGTTTGATTCCCGGTCAGGGCATATGCCCGAGTTGCTTGATCCCCAGTGGAGGGTGTGCAGGGCGTTTCTATCCCTCTCCCGCTCTAAAATCAATAAAAGTATTTTTTAAAAAAAGAAAAGGGGACCGGTTTGGCTCAGTGGATAGAGCATTGGTCTGCGGACTGAAGGGTCCCAGGTTCAATTCCTGTCAAGGGCATGTACCTTGGTTGCGGGCACATCCCCAGTGGGGGTGTGCAGGAGGCAGCTGATGGATGTTTCTCTCTCATCGATGTTTCTAACTCTATCCCTCTCTCTTCCTCTCTGTAAAAAATCAATAAAATATATTTTAAAAAAGAAAAACAGGGAGCAAATCTCCCAGAGCACACCCCCCCACTACTCCCTCCTGAAAAGCCACTCCCTCTGCTAAGGCCCTTTGGGCCAGGGGAGTGGGTAGAAGCAGCAGAGAGGATCTGGAAGCCAGGACCCGGGCGTAGGCAGCTTTGGGGCCTCAATTCCCCCCTTTTGACAAGAGTAGGGTTGGGATTTCTTCCAGGCCATTTCCTCTTCTACTTACATGGGATTGTGCCTATTAGGGGTGAAGGGAGGGCACAGAGGGTTGGGGTGACCCCCGGGGACCATAGCACTCGGGGTGACAAAGGTAGCAGGTATTCATTCTACAAACCAGCACCAAGGAACAAGCGATGGCGTGGGACCCAACAGCAGTCCCCCTATCCCTGGGGGATATGTTCCCAGACCCCTAGTGGAGGCCTGAAGCCACGGATAATAGCAAACCCTATACACACAGTCTTCCCATGCATACCTATGATAAAGTCTATAAATTAGGCCCAGTGGGAGATTAAGAACATAACTAGTAAACTAGGTCAGTTGTAGCAATATGCTATAATAAAAGCTGAGTGAAGGTAGATTAGTAAATAAAAGTGACAAGCACAAGCACTGTGCTACTGTGTCTGGGTCTGACCTGAGACAGCTGCTAAGTGACGACCAGGCAGACAGCACGGATCCCAGGGACAAAGGAGGGTTCATGTCCAGCTGGACGGAGTGAGAGAATTTGGGATTTCATGCTACTCAGAATGGTGTGCAATGTAAAGCTTATGATTGTTTCTTTCTGGGATTTTCTGTTTAATATTTCCAGACCGTGCTGTTCCATGGCTAACTGAAACTGCGGAAAGCAAAAGCACAGATAAGGGGGACTACTGGACTTAGTCCTGTCTAATGAGATTCAGAATCTAAGGAAGCATGGGGTGAGGGCCTGAATCAAGGGGTACCCCAATCTCCTCCTCTGGGCTGCAGCCCCCTGCCTCAGGCCTACGCCCCCACCACTAGGCAGGACCGAGGACTGCCCCCCCTCAGCCAGTCTCTCCCAGGAGACTCAGGTGACATTCATTCCTTCATTCATTCATTCCTTCATTCATTCCTTCATTCATTCATTCCACAGAGGGTCCCTGAAGAGCTGCTGAGCCTGGCTCTGTGCCTAGTGAGCAAAGGCCCAGGCTGAGCACAAACGCGTTCCTGTCTTCGTGTGGTGGACAGGCTCCTCTGATGGTCCCCCAGACACGGGGCAACGGGACAGCTGTGAGCAGTAAAGCAGCAGGTTCTGGAGCACGACAGGGAGAAAGGGCAGGCTCCTCTGAGGAAGGGAGGGTCCCATCTATCACCAGGAGGAGAGGACCTCACAGTGCTCAGGAAGAAGAAGAGCTTGAGCAAAGGCCCTGTGGCCGCAGAGAAAGAAGTTGAGTGAGAGACGCCCAAAAGGTCATGTGGCTGGAGGGGGGCCAAGCAGGGAAGGAGGAGGCAGAGCCAGACCAGGATAAAGGGTCACAGGGAAGCTTAGCCTTGATCCTGGGTACCATGGAAATGGAGGGACGGCCAGGAATAGAAGGGGGCAGGGTTTGCGGCGGGCAGGGGAAGGCTGGGCCCGCTTGGAGGTTGGTACAGGGGCCAGGCAAGAGGTGATGGTGGCTTGCACCGCCATGGGGGCAGAGGACAGGCTCAAAGAGTGTTTTGGAGGCAGAGTTAGTGCCTGCAGCTGTGTCGGATGCGGGGGCTGACATCAATAGAAATCAGAGTAATGGAAGGATGGTGCGGCCACTCGGGGAAGAAGAACGCCTTCCAGGGCCAGGTCTGGGGGAGGGCCAGGGGGTCCTGAATGTGGACCTGGGTCCTTGTTGAATCTGATATGCCTTGGGGGACACTGGCGGCCAGACCTAGCAGGCTGGAGCCCGAGGGCTGAAAGAAATGCTGGTTGATGGAAGCCACTCCGCCCAGAGAGGATTAAGACAACCCAGAGGGCACAGCCAGAGAGGCAGGAGCAAACGCAGGTCAGGGAGGGCGTCCTCCAAGCTGGGAGAAGCCAAGCTTTCTTGGGGCTCAGTGGCTTTAGGAGCCTCGGTTTCCTCCTCTGTGAAATGGGGTGCCGCTGACTGCGGGCCTGGCGCGATGGGAGAGAAGGAGAAAGCGTCCCGCAACATTAGGTGTGAACACACCTGCGCACCGCCCCCCGAAGCCGGCGGGGGACCCGAGGGCGGGCGACCTGGGCAGCGGCTCTCGCGTTAGGACCCAGCGGATCCGGGGCTGAGGGCGGGCGCCGGCCGTCGGGGGCCCGGAGCGGGGCTCGCAGCGGGCAGAGGGGCGGCGCTGGCGGCGGACGCGGAGCGGCGGCGGAGTGGCCGGGCCAGGTAGGCGCGGGCCGGGCGGCGGGGCTCGGCGGGGAGCGCTCGGGGGCCGCGGGGGGCGGTGCCCGGCTCCGCGTGTCCCCGATCCGGGGCAGCCCCGGCGCCCCGGAGCCCCGGCCATCCATCGGAGCAGATGCGGAGAGGCCGCTTGGAAAGTTTGGGATCGCTTCGGGGGAGGACGCGAGCTGGAAAGGGAGGGAGCCCGGGTCTGGGGGGAGCCAGGAGTGGGGGTGTCGGGGCCAGGGGCTGCTTTTGTTCTCCCGGGAGGGTGGAATGCGGCGGGTGGGGGGGGGGGCGCAGGGGCCCCGGGAGCGGGGAGACAAAGGGGACGAGAGGCCGGCGGAGCGGGCGCCGCTGATTGCTCCCAGCTGCGCGGCCGCAACATCTGGTTTCCTCCCGCCGGACCCCCGCCCGGCCCCGGGCACAGCCTCCCGGGGAGCTGGGCGAGGCTCTGGTAGGCCGGCTCACCCCCTCCTCCAGGGAGGGAGGGGAGGGGTGCGCGGCTGTGGAATGGGGTGGGCAGCCTCTAGCCGCCCTGGTCTCCCCCACACCCCAAAGCCCGTCGTCTGGAGATGTCCCGTGGGAGGATGCATTACTCCGCTGGACTCCCCCCTCTGCAGCCACACCCCTTGCCCCGGGGCCCCTTTCCCCAAGAAGCCAGGGCCTGGGTGCCAGGCCTTCTGGGGGCGGGGGACGGGGGGGGGGGGGGAGAGGCCCTCTGCAGGGGTTGGAGAGCCCAAGGAGGGGCTTTGGGACAGACAGAGGCCGCCCCCCTCACACACACACTTCTTAGGCCCCTTCCCGGTGGTGACAGCCCGGGGGGAGGATGGGATAGTGCAGGAGAGATGAAAGGAAGGAAGGGGTCCATGTTGTTCAGCCCCCCCTTACCAGGAGGAGGCCAGCGCTTTCAGAATGGGGGTGTGGGGAGCCAGATCCCTGCCCCTGCGGCAACTTGAGCCATGAGTCTCATTCTTTCCCTCTAATTCCCCTCCCCTTTCCCATCAGTTTCCTCACCCACCTCTTCCCACTGAAGTGAGGGTTAAGGGAGAGATGGTGAACGCATGAGATGGACAGGGAGTCCCAGAAGCCTCAGGATTGGGAAGGGGGGGGGGCACCATGCCTGTTTCTGCCCCCTTTCTTCCCCTCTCCCTGGGAACAGCCTCGGGGGCAAAGGTGGAAGGTTAGGTTTCTGGATTGCTGTCTGGACGAACTCCTTTTGTTGTGGCGGGAGGAGGGGGGCACTCCTGAATAAATGAGCGAGGCGCCCTCCCAGCTGAAGCTGACAGCCTGAGGCTGCCGGCCGGGGGGTGGGGGGGGGGGGACCTATCCTCAGCCAAGTCCAAGCCCACGCTGGGGCCAAGGACTGAGGCCGAGCTCAACCAGGAATTCTTAACTTCAAGGGCCTGGGGGAAGCCATGACTTGCTGCTCTGTCCCTACAAAATCACACACACACACACACACACACACACACACAGCACTTGTCAGACAGTGTCAGGGTCCAGCACCCCTAGCCTGGGTGACATTATGGTCCCCTTCAGCGCTGCCTTCTAGGAGCCAGAGAAGCCTCCGCAGGCTCCACCCTAAGTGCTTCCTGCTGCTGCAGACAACAGACCGCAGTCTCATGAGTCTGAGGCACAGCCAGGTCTTGGGGAGGCCTGGCAGGAGAGGAGTCTTCTCCGGGTGGAGCCCTGCCCAGGCCTGACTGCCTAGGGCCCCCGGGGCCCATGCACGCATGTGGTGAGCTGCGACATAGGCCGGACAGGGCTGGATCCCAGCAGGGGGCCCGGAGCCCGGGGCCAGGATGCACACCATAGGTGCCTTAGACACCTGGGGAGATGCTGAGCCGGCGCGTGGGTGTGGGAGGGGCAAGGAGCACAGGGGCGGGTAGGGATGTCCCCTTGCTGGGCTGGGCAGGGGAGGTTCTGTCCATTGGCCAAGATCAGCCCTGGAGCCGAGTTGGAGGCCTTGTCCCTCAGGACTCGAACATTCGAAATCTCTCCAAACTGCTTCCTCCTCTAGACTTGGCCCTCCACATGCCTGGCTTCTTCTAATCCGGTGCTGCCTTCTCCAGGCTGCGTGGGGGGTAGGGGGAAGGAGGGGGAGGGGCGCGGAGTGGAGGTGGGTTCGGCCGCCCCCGGCTGGTGCCTGGGATACAGTTTGCTCTCCTCTCCCAGCTGTCCTCTGACACCAGCCCCGCCGCCTCACCTCACTGAGTAGCCATGAGAGCTGCCTACCTCCTCCTGCTGTTCCTGCCCGGTGAGTGGCTCCTGGAGACGGCCCCCCTTCTGTGGGTGAGCGTGAGGCTTGCAGGGGAGGGGGGTGGCAGTGAGCCTTCGCTGTGCCCTGTCGCCAGAACTCAGCTCCCAGGGTCCCAGGGCCTCCTGCCTCCTGGGCCTCAGACGGGACTGGCCAGCCCCTCCCAAAGTGTGAGGCATTTCCTGGGCCCTTACCCCAACCGTCCAGGTGGCAGGCAAGGGGGATTCTGGAAAGTGGGCACACACCCTGGCACCCCGAGTCCATGCCGTTCCTCTTATGTACTGACCCTCCCAGGAGCTGATGTGTAGGAGTTGGGGGTACCCAAGGCAGGGACTTCAGACCCCTTTGGGGTTTAGCCCCCTATACAATCTTGACCTTAGAGGGGTCCCTATTGGTCAAATGAGAGGTTATCAATGGGAATGAAAAGGCCTGCCTGGTCCATCATGCATTCATTTATCAGGTATTTGTTGAGCTCCTACTATGTGCCAGGCCCTGGGCTAGGCCCTGGGGGATGCAGCGATGAACCAGGCAGACAAGTGCCTGCCCACAGGGTGCTGCCAGTCTAGGGAAGGGAGGGCTATATTATCAAGCAGATAAGTGTCAGATTGCACTGAGCGCTGTGATAGAAATAAGCAGGAGATGAGATAGAGAGGATGGGTGGGCCAGCGAGAGCCTCTTAGCAGAGCTGAAATTTTATCTAAGACCTAAAGGCCTGACCGGGATCTCAGGCCTGGGAGAGTCAAGGGCAAAGGCCCTGGGGCAGCCATGAGGCCGGCATGGGGGAGATGAGCAGGATGAGGCCAATGAGGTGACACAGGACCAGGGCGTGTAAGGGCCGTCATGGCTGAGGAAGGAGTTTGGATCCTGAAGATCTGAGTCTGGTTGTAGGATGTGAGGGTCTCTTTTACATGCCTGCCTGACCTCCCCAGAAGTGTCTCAGGGCCCCTTGCTGTCCCCACGGGGCACCCCCTCATGCTTTCCCTCCCCACGGCAGGCCTGCTGGCTCAGGGGCAATATGACCTGGACCCTCTGCCGCCATTCCCAGATCACGTCCAGTACACCCATTACGGTGACCAGATCGGTAAGGCTTGCCCTCCCCGCTGGGGCCCCCAGCCCTGCCATGTCACCAAGCTCAGCCAGGGACCTGGTGGGGTTACGCGACGGGAACCTGGCTTGGGGCTGGAGGGGGTGGTCGCTGGCTCGGTGGTGACCTCCTTTGCCCCTGGGGCCGGGAGATAGCCTGACGCCCACTAATTCCCATTCGTTTCCGCTTTCAGACAACCCAGACTACTATGATTACCAAGGTAAAGGGGAGGGGCTGGGTAGGACGGCGGGCCTTGGGGGGCGGGGAGCTGGCCCCCTCACCGTGTCCTGTTGCAGAGGCCACTTCTCGGCCCTCTGAGGAGCAGTTCCAGTTCCAGTCTCAGCAGCAGGTCCAGCAGGAAGTCATCCCGGCCCCCACCTACGGTAGGCAGCACCCCTGGGAGTGGGATCCGTGGGGGGCGGGAAGGGGGGGGGCGGTGACCTCACTCGGCTGGAACAGACCTCTCTCAACTGCCCCTCTCCCAACACCAGAGCCAGGAAACGGGGAGACGGAGCCCACAGAGCCAGGGCCTCTGGGTAAGAGCCCCCTTGTTCCCTGGACTCGGGGTGGGTGGGTGGGACGCTGGTAGGACAGAGACTGCCAGGCCTTGTGCTGTTGCCCGGGTAGGTGGGGGGTAGGAGGCCTGATTTAGGCGGCCCCCCTAGGCAGCTCTGGGACATCCCCCGGCTCCCGGGGCCTGGCCTGAGGCTGGATTGGCAGCAGCCTCCGAGGGGACCTGTGCTCCCAGACTCGGGGGGGGGGGGGGGGGGAGGGGCAGGGAGCTCTGGCAGGCGGTGACGAGGGGCAGGAAGCCAAGGCTGGCTCAGCGGGCCCCGTGCTGCCCAGCCACGAGCCCAGAGAGCAGACTGAGGGGTCCCGTCTGGCCCCATGAGCTCAGGGTGGCTCCTGAGAGGGGGGTGTGGACTTGTGTTTGAATTTATGTGTGACTATGTGCTTCTTAAGTGTAGGTGTGAATTTGTATGTGTATGAACACACTGTGCAAAACTGGGCGGCCTCAGGTCCAACAACACTGTGTGTGTGTGTGTGTGTGTCTGGGCCAGAGGGTGCAGGGCATACCTAGACTCTGAGATGAGAGCCAGTCTCTGGTGGACAAAATTGGGGGTTCCCCCCAGTCCTGGGCCCCCCAAACTGATCCCACCTGTCACCCAGACTGCCGTGAGGAGCAGTACCCGTGCACCCGCCTCTACTCCATCCACAAGCCCTGCAAACAGTGTCTCAACGAGGTCTGCTTCTACAGGTGAGCTCAGGCCGGACGGGGAGGGCGGCTCCAGCCAGCCCAGGTGAAACTTGGGGAAAGATAAGAAACCTGGAGTTGATTGAGGACTGAGCCCTGACTTGGGCCGGGACTCCGGGGGTCCTATACCAGGCCCTGCCCAGACTCTCCCAAGGGGGCTGGGCCTGAGTGGGCTGACACTTCCCTGGCCTCCTCCCCAGCCTCCGCCGGATGTACGTCATCAATAGGGAGATCTGTGTCCGTACCGTCTGCGCCCACGAGGAGCTGCTCCGAGGTAGGCGGCCTCCGCGTCCCCCCACCCCCCGCCTCTCCCCGCTCCCAGGCCTCTCTCCGCTCCCGCTCCCTTGTTATCCACCCACCTGTCCACCACCTGATGTTTATTAAACACATGCTCTGTGCTGGGGGAGGGGGGGAGGAGAGGAGGCGGGAGAGGAGGCACTTCCAGGGGATCCTGAAATCAGATTGGGGAGCAGTTCCCATCACCCAGTCCCAGCCTGACCCCAATTCCTTTCTGCCCCCCAACAGCTGACCTGTGTCGGGACAAGTTCTCCAAATGCGGGGTGATGGCCAGCAGTGGCCTGTGCCAATCCGTGGCGGCCTCCTGTGCTCGGAGCTGCGGGGGCTGCTAGGGTGCAGCTGGCACCCCAAGCCCTAGCCCCTCCTCAGATCCGGGGCCCTTGGGCTCCGCCTACCCTGGTGCTTTCCTTCCCGCCCGACATTCCTTTTATTCTGTAAAAAGTTAGTGGACTGCTGCCCAGGGGGTTGTCTCAGGCCCCCCACCCCCAGGCTGTGACCACCCCAGAGGCACAATGGGGCTCCCCACTGCCCAGTCTTCAGCCCCAGGTAGGGGGCATACCAGGCCTCAGTGGGACTGGGCCTCTCAAGTGCCTTCTCAGCCTCTGAGGTAGGCTATGCCCCTCCCCCCAGCTGGTCTGTTTGGATTTCCTACAGCCCCGGGCATAGACCGCCTGTTTTATACGAAATTAAAAACAAGTTTTTACAAAAGACTCAGTCATTTTTCAGAGAACACAAGGTGGGTGCTGTCCAGGTGCCTCCCTGGTCTTGTTATAAAAAGCGTTAAGAGGTCCTAGTCAGTTTGGCTCAATGAATAGAGCGTCCACCTGCAGACTGAAGGGTCCCGAGTTCGATTCCGGTCAAGGGCATATGCCAGGGTTTTGGGCTCAATCTCATCACTGACGTATCTCTCTCTCTCCCCCTCTCCTTTCCTCTCTGAAATCAATAAAAGTATATTTTTTAAAAAACAACGCTAAGAGGCTACCTGGCCTCTTGAGAAGGTACCATCCAGGCCTCAGCTTTGCCTCTGCTGTCCCAGTCCTGCCTCCCACCCACCGACGTCAGCGCTGACCTCCCAGGGGGACAGCATAGAGAGAAGGGTCAGGACACAGCTGTCTTGTTGTCTGGGCCCGAGTCCCCAGCATCAGAGGGTGCAGGCCCAGGCCGGAAGCATCAGGGTGTGGGTAGGGTGTAAGGCAGGAGGTCAAGGTAGGTGGGCGCTGAGATCAAGGGCTGTGGGAGGAGCGGTTCAGGGCAGAAACAGGACAAGCCAGCATGCCTCCCTCCGACAGCCTGTGGGGCGGGTTCCCATTCCCAGGTGAGCGAGCCGAGCTCTGACAGGTGAAGCACCTTTTCCTGAGCACCTTTTCCTGAGCTCACTCAGCTGAGCCCCAGGACCCCACGTCCACCCCTGGCCTGCATTTGTTCACCACGCGGCCTGCAAAGCCCATCAGTATCCAGAGGGTGGGCCCGCCCGCCCGGGAGGGGCCGAGGAAGCTGGGCCTGGAGTCAGGCCGCACAGGTTGGGCCACTGCTCCGAGCCTCACATCTCTGTTAAATGGGGCGGTGACGCTGGGCCCAGGAGGCCTCCCAACCCGACCTGCTGAGGGTAGTGAGCACCACAGGCCTTTCTGAAGCTTCTCCCTCCCACAGCCCCTCCCTGGGGCGCCCATCCCTCTTGCCCAAGGTCCTGCCTGTGTCCCCTCCCACCTACCAGGTGGTCGAGGCACACTGATAGTAAAAAAACACTCGGTACAAAACCATCTTAGAAAATAGGGTCTTGTAAAAAAAACAAACAGTTCTGAACAGTTAACATTATAAAAGGTACAAAAATACAGGGGCTCTGAACGCTAAGGAACTTCCTGACAAACACTCTGAACTGAGGCAGACAGACCCCTGGGAAGCCAGGGCAGGGCCTGGGTCTCTGACCCCTGCCCGAGGCCCGGGCACCCCTCCGCCTTCCCATGAGCCCATGCTCCAGGGGCCTGCTTCAGGGCCGGCCACCCTGACCCAGACTTTGGCTCAGCCACTCAGCGGGGACCTAGTGGAGTCTGGAGTGGCTCACCGGGGAGGGGCTGGAAGGAGGGGGGCCCATAGCACGTGGCTCTGAGGATGCTGAGAAGCCGCTGCTGGGTGGGGCCTGCACTGGAGCCCCCACCCCCCAGAACTGCCAGCCGGCTCACGCTCACCCCATCTGAGCTCTGGTGGCCCCGACAGGCCCAGGCTCTGGAGTGGATTGTGCTGGGGAGGCGGCCCGCTCCTGTCCCAGGTCCGGCCGGGAAGGGGCTCATTTCTCTGGGGGCCCAGAGGCGGCGGAGAGGGACGCTGAGCTCCTCTGAAGCTCCTGCTGCAAATGGCCCTTCAGGGTGGACACCTGGAGGAGAGAAGGCAGCGCCTGACCGCCAGCCCAGCGCCTCAGGCTGATGGCGGAGAAAGGGGGTGACTGCAGCCGGGACCCCGGGGAAAGCTCTCATTTGGGACCAGGGTGTTTCCTCCCCTTCTCATTCGCTCCCCGATATAGTCAGGCGTCCTCTGACCGTTCAGCACCCATCCCCTCATCACACAGATGGGCCTGGCACGAGACCCGGGCCTGGCTTAGCGAACCAGCCTGGCCCTGTAGACACGTGCCCAGGTGGCATGGTCAGTAAGGAGCTGGGATGGAAGATGGTCAGTGAGAAGCAGCCCTGGGACTTGGCTGTTGCTCCAGTCCACACACACACACACACACACACACCCCGGGATAAGGGTGGTTACACACACACACACACACCCGGGATAAGGGTGGTTACACACACACACACACACACACACCCGGGATAAGGGTGGTTGGAATAACCTGAGCGGGAGCTCCCCAGGTCACCTGCGCTCAGGGAGAGGGCCTGCCAGGAGCCAGAGCCATGCAGGGGACTGAGTTCCAACGACAGCACTTAAGCTCGTGTCCAGCCACGGCCGACACCCACCGGACCGCTTCTGTTTGGGATGCCGTAGGTGGCATATACCCAAGAGGCCACACCCAGCCCTCTCCCCTCCGCCTTCTCCAGCATCACACGCCATGCTGGTCCAGCTGCCCGAGCAGGGAGTCCTGCTGGCTCTGCAGCCCCCAGGGAGGGCTGGGCCCAGTCAGGCCCGAGTACCTGCTCCTCCAGCCCATGCACCCGCTGCCGGTGGGCCCGCTCCCGCGTCTCCGGGGTGCGCTCCGTCTGCACCTGGGCACGGCGCAGGTGCTCCACCTCCTGCTGCAGCTCCAGCTGCTGCTGCTCCTCTGCCTCCAGTGCCTCCAGCCCGACTAGGCTCTGGTCCTGCTCCAGCACCACCACCTGGGCCTGCAGGAGAGGCCGCCAGTCAGGAGTCTGACTGTGTGTGTGTGTATGTGTGTGTGTGTGTGTGTGTGAGGGTACCTAGTGACTCCCACTCAGATACATACACATACACATACACAGACATATTCAAACACAGGCCCATATATATACAGGCACAAAAGAAAGCATGTTCACCTGGGCACATGCATGTGTGCAAAAGCCAAATACTCCTACACACATGACATCTGTACAGACACACACAGACATAACAAATTAATACTCAGACTTGCCACATCTGTGCAAGATGTAAGCACCAGAATATACCCATGAACACTCATGCCTCTACATGTCCACAACACACATCAACACAAAGACTCAGGTGCTAACCGGCCGTCAGCATCTCCTTTCTCTCCGCTTTGGGGGGGTACCCCTTCCTCTGGGACCTCACTCTGAACCCCAGGGTCCGGGCTCAGGTGTGGGCTCTGAACTGGCTGAGCTATCAGCAACTCCTGCCTCAGGCTGGGGTGGGGCGGGGCCATGGGTTAGGGAGATGGGGTTCGAGGACTGGGTGGGCAGGGGCGGGACCTCCAGCAGCTGGATCTGCCTCTGGGCCTCGGCCAGCTCCAGCTCGGCCCCCGTGAGTGTGCGGTCCAGGCGGCCCTTCTCGGCACTGAGCCGCACTGTGTCCTCGAGGCTGCGGAGCTTCTCCCGCTCCACCTGGGTGGGGAGAGCAGGAGGGGAGCGGGTGCCGGAAGGAGGGAGGCCGGGAAGAGGGGGGCTCCGGAGGAGTGTGGTTAGAGGCAGAAGGACCAGGGACCCTAGTGACATGCAGCTGGACCAACCATGGCTGTGCCCTAAAGGAAGGGAGGGAGGGTCCCGGGGAGCAGCCCACCTTGTCCAGGGTCTTCCTGAGGGCCACCCGGTCCTTCTCCAGCCGCAGGGCTGACCGCTCCGCCTCCCGCTTCTCGGCCTCCAGCTGAGCCAGAGCGCGCTGCAGGCCGCCCAGGCGCTCCTGCAGCCGCCGCCGCTCCTCCTGCAGCTTCTGGACAGTGTGCAGGGCCACAGCCTCCGCCTCCTGCCGCTGCCGCAGCACCTGCAGCGGGAGCAGGCCCCTCACCGCTCTGGCCTGGGTGTGTGCACCTGCAGCTCGGGGAGGGCAATGCCAGCCCGCCGTGCCCACTAACTCGGCAGGGCAGCTGGGAGGCCCAGCCCGCACCAGAAAGCTGTCTCCTTAGGCCAGGCAGCTCTCCTCTCTGGGCCTCAGTTTCTCCATCTCTATCATGGGGCACCATGCCTCTTCCCCGGGCGTGTGGGTGGTGGGAGTTGCTCCTCCCAGCAGACTGGGCCTGGGTTTGGGGTGAGGGTAAGATAGGCGGGAAGGTCCCCACCCCTGAGGGCCTCAGCATCCTGGCGACAGAAGGGGTGCCCCTGGCCCTCACCTCCCGCAGCTGCTGCAGCTGGCCCTCAGCCTCCGCCTGCTGCAGCTCCAGGTCTGCCATCTCGCCCCGCATCGTCTGCACCTGCTCGGCCAGGGCGCTGCTCTGCTTCCGGGCCTCGGACAGCGCCTGCCGAGCCGCCTCCAGCCGTTCCTGGGGGACAGGGGCTGTGATGCCAGGCTGGACACACCCTCTACTCTGTATCTCAGGCCAGTTTCACAGCTCATAAGAGGTGTCATCTCACTGGGAGGGTGAGCCGGACAGCAGGACTGGCCCACAGCCTATACTGAGCTATAAAGACCAGGCCCCCTCAGAACCCCTCTCTCCCCCCCACTAACCCTGCACCGAGGTCCCTCAGAGCCAGTACTAGTAGGCTATTCTCTTATTGCCCCGCCCCCAGCAGAGCCTTCTCTTACTGACTGATGCTCTTATTAAGCCCACCCCTCCCTCTCACTGATCGGCTCCTTAAGGTTCCCAACTGACTGCCTCATTGGCTGGCTCTCTACCCTCCAAGCCTGTCTACTGGCTAACTAACTCTCTTACCCATCCAGCCAGACGCTGGCATCCTGTACCTGGAGCACTTGGCGGTCATGGTCGCAGGCCGTCAGGGCCTTCTGCAGCTGCAGGTTCTTGTCCTGGGCGCTGGCGAGGCTGGCGCTGTTCTGGGCCAGGACCTCGGTCAGGCCCTTCACCTTGTCACGAAGGGCGCCCTCGCTCTCCTCCACCTTGGCCAGGGCCCCGTTCAGCCGCTCCACGGTCAGCTGCAGAGTCCCTGCCTTCACCTCACCGTCTGCCACCTGGCGGGAGCGACAGGGCGGTGAAACGGCTGTTCTCACTGCGGCCTCCACAGGAAAGGTCCGACCCCAGCCAAACCCTGCCCCTCTCTCTAGGCCTTCGTCACCGATGCTCACTGTTCCCACGCACGCCTCCTGGCTCAGCCTACGCCCACCGAGGCCCGGCCTACGGCTGGTCAACCACCCCCACCCGCAGCACCATCGGCGTGATTGTCTCGGACCTCATGGTCTCCTCCCTGTTCTCATTCCCCTCTCCTCCCTGCCAAGGAGGAAGAGCATCTACCACAACCCTGGGATTTCTGTGTTCTTGACCTTGGTGGGTGATTGTGCAGGGCTAGCAGAATTACTGAACAGTCCGGTTAGAGATGAGCTTCCTGGCAGCCAGGGCAAAATAGGAAACGAGTGAAATCTACTTCTCCAACTTCTCCAGCGCGCTTCCTGTGAGTGCAGGTTCTGTCGTCAACCAGGCCTAAATCCTAACGTTGGCTCTGCCTCTTACTAGCTACACGCTCTGGGCGATGACATCACCTCCCGAGCCTCCGTTCGTCCATCCATGAACGAGGGATGATAATGTCCCCCAGTCGCTGGGAGGATTACATAGTCCCTGTAAAGCACTGGGCACTGGGCCTGCGAGTGGGGAGGGGACCCACCTGTCTCTGCAGGGACTCCACCCGCTCCTGCAGGGCCTGGGCCTGGGCCTCCCGGTCGCTCAGGCCCTGGCGGCTGCGCTGCAGCTCCCCCTCGAGCGAGCGCCGCTGCAGCTCCAGCTTGATGGTGCGGCTCTCAGAGGCGTCCAGCACCTCCTTCAGGCGCCGCTTGTCACTCTCCAGCTTCACCTCATTGGCCTTCATCTTGCTGATCTTCTCCTGCGGGTGGGGGAGGGCTCAGGCCCCAGCTGTCCAGCCCACCCCACCCCACCCCTGCCGCATCCCTCAGGACCCTCTGGAGAAAGTGGGGCCCTGGCCCCCACAGGTTTCAGGGTCTGATCTCCTCCCCCAAAATGAGTTCAGACTGTGAAGGAGACTTGGGGAGTGGGGACAGGTCAGGAAGACAGACCGAGGTCCTTCCATCCCTGTCACCCCCCAAGGGGGTGGTCAAGGGGGTGTTCTTACAATCACCCCCCCCCCAAGCCTGGCCCCTCTCCTGCCCTGCTCAGAGCCCCAACCCTGCCAGGTCTACACCCGGCAGCCCCGCGCTGGCTTCTGCCCAGCTTTGTTCCTGGCCTCCTCCCACGGCCCCTGTGGCTGGGCCCAAGGCCAGCGCTGGAGCCGCAGACACAACAACCCAGCTCAAGCTGGGCCTGGAGCCAGAGGCAGATGGTGGGCTGCGGAGGCAGTAATGGAGGGCCGGGGAGGAAAGGGGGGAGAGAGAAAAAGAGGGGATACGGATCCATGGCTATGCATAGGTCTCAATTCTTGGGCAGCCTGGACTGTCACCACCCGGGCCTGTGCCCCCTGCCCCCTGCCCCTCTGTCCCCCCCACACAGATGCCCACCAAACACATAAAACCCCCAGAACACCACTCGTGTGGCTCTACAGAGACGAAGGGAACAGAGGTCCCGAGTACTGTCACTTCAATGGGTGCTGAGACCGGGCAGAAACAGAGATACATGCACACAGTAGGACTTACAAACACCCATTCAGACAGCAGATCCTCCCCTCCCCACTGGCCCTCCCCCTGCCTACCTGGCTGGCGCGGAGCTCACTCTCGGTGGCCTGCAGGCTCCTCTCCAGGGCGGCCACCTGGTCGAGGGCCGCCCGGCGCTCCCGCTCGCTGCGCCGCACGCTGTCCTCCTGCAGCGCCAGCTCCGCCTGGGCCCCACTCAGCCGCCCGTCCACGCTGCGCCGCGCTGTGGCCCCCACCCCGGCGGTGAGGCCTGGCCAGGCACAGCCGGGTGCCTGAACCATGCCCCAAATGCCCGGCCTGCCCTGCACCCACCATGGGACCCGCCTCTCCGAGTCCTGGAAGGTCTGAAGGTCTGGACATGGGGTGGGCCTGATCAAGGAGGGTCCCCCAGAAATGACAGCCCCAACTGAAATGGCAGTCCTACAGGGTCTGATGCTGCTGGTCACAGCGGCCAGGGCAGGCAATCCCACAGCCTTCCACCGCCACTGCGAAGGGGACATGAGAGCAAAGCCCGGGCCCGGGCCGGACGCACCTTCCTCACTCTGGGCCACGGCCTTCTGCAGCTGCCTTGCCCTCGAGGCTGTGCTGTCCCTCTCGGCCTCCATCTCCACCAGCTGGCGACTCAGGGCACTGGTCTGGGCCCGAAACTCATCCTGCAGCCCCAAGGTCGGGGGGAGGGGAAGACGCTGCTCTGACAACCTGCAGCCCCTCACAGGGAGGGCCTCAGCCACCCGGTTCCCTGCCCAGCCCCCCACACCGGCCTCACCCGCTCCCTCTGGGTGCTCCGAAGCTCCTGCAGGAAATCCCGGAGGGCCCCCCGCACGGCCTCCGGGTCCAGGTCTGGAGACGGCGGGGAGTGAGCGGGTCCTGGGGACGGTGGCTCAGACACAGAGCTACGTTCCAAGGGGCCGGGGCTGCCGGGCCCTTCCCCGCTTCCTGGAGGAGGAGACCTGCTCAGGGCTGCAGAGCCATGGCCTCTCCTGCCGGGATGGTGCCTGCAGGCTCTGGACACATCTCCCCGAGCCCTGCTGTGCCCGGCAGCCCACATGAGCCCGCAGCACGAACCGGGACCCCTCGCCCTCCTGTGCCACCTTCACCAGCCCTCAGGTTAGCCCAGCCTCCAAGCCATCACCGAGAGGCCCTGCTGCTCAGCCCAGTGTGAGCCTCTCACCCTCTACAAGCTGGCCACTCCCAGCACCCTCCGCTCCGTGTCCCAGAGTATTCCCTCTTCCAGCACGAGGGCCTCCGTGCATGCTCTTTCCTTCTCTCCCCACGACTGTGTTGGGGTGAATTGATCCCACCCTCGTGGGGCTCCAGTGCCGGCTCCCACCCAGACCACGACGCCGTGATGGCTGTGTCCCCAGGGCCTCCGCCCCATGTGTGCACACACCACCACCGACATCTCTCTGTGCTGAGGGCGGGCACTGGGCCGATGCTTTCCCTACGTCCTTCCTTCCATCCTCAGTCATCCCCTGAGAGGTAAGGACCAATTCCCCCTTCACAGGCTGGGCGGGCTCAGAGCTGTTAACCCATTTGTTTGATCTCAGAGCTGGCAAGAGGATGGGCAACAGAACCGGGAGGGGCAGAATGAACCGGGAGAGACAGGACGGCACCTAGAGGTCAACATCGGAACTGCGGGATGGGCTTCAGCCAGTTAGCATCTTCCGGCCTCTGCCATGTGACACCCAAATTGCCCCAGAACTGTCAGCACCCAAAGGACCCACATTTACCCACTTTGGGTGGGAGGGGGATGGCGCAAATAAGAGGATTGGGCCCAGCCTAGGGCAGGGTCTGCTGCAGATACAGACCTAATCGTGGGGGGCGGGGACTCCCGGAGGCCTGCCTCCTGCTCTCCCCTCGCACTGGCTCTGGCGCTCAGCTCACCTCGGGTGGGCGGGCTGCGGGCGGGGGAGCCGAGCACCGGCCGCGCTGCCGGACTGGGGGCGGGACTGGGCGCGCGGCCCAGACCCAGGCCCCGGCGCAGGGCAGATCGCAGGCCACCCAGCTGGGCCTCCGCTGCGCGACGCTGGGCCTCCACGCGGGCCAGCTCGGCCTCCAGGCCTTGCCCCCGGCCCTCGGCCGCGCTCAGCCGCAGCCCCAGCTCTGCAGCCTCCGCTCGAGCCGCCTCCAGCTTCAGCTCCAGGCCGCGCGTGTGGTCCAGCTGCTGCTTCTCCGCGCTGCGCGCCTCCTCCAGGCTGCCTACCAGGCCCCTCTCGCGGGCTCGGAACTCGCCTTCTTGCTCCTGCAGCTTCCGCTGGGCTCCCTGGAGCTGGGGCAGGGGCGAAGCCCAGAGGTGAGAGGTGCGAGCCAGCAAGGCCGTCTCCCAACCCTAAGCCCTGAGGCCCCAGCCTAGCCTAGAGCATGGCCCTTTTACAAGCCTCCCCCCCCGAAAAAAATGGGGAGCACACCACCTATTCCTTTAGTGGTCTCCATCCAAGCAGGTGAGGTCCATCCTCAGTGTGGAAGGGAACTATTAGTTTACTCTTCCTTCTGGGTACATACCCACTAGTTTATTAGTAGTAAACAGCTAACACTTGCATAGATAGGGCTTACCAATGGCAGGCACTAAGCACTTTCCAAAAACTGTCAGCCTGCCAATATGAGTCATCTCTATTCTACAGATGAGGAAACCGAGGCTCGGAACAGTTATGGGACTTGGCCAAGGCCAACAGCTAGTAAGCTGAGAGCTAGGATTCAAGGCCAGGCACTATGGCTCTGAGGGCTGTTCTCTGCACCACTAGACCACCCTGCCTTTCAGTGCACATAACCTATCAGCAGGCCACACAGTGGGGGCGCGCTCTCTCTCTCTCTCTCTGCTCTCTGGTACAGAGAATGAGTCAACTCCTCCCTGTCATCAGTTTCACTGCTCTGAGCACCACCTGGATGCCAGGATTTCTGTGTATACCTCCCCTGCTATGCTAGCCCCTGTCCCTGAGCGCTCTGAAGCACAGAGAGGTTGAGTGACTTAGTCAAGGTCACCCAGTAGATTCAATGCAGTGAAACAGCCAGGAAAGACAGAGACTTTGGATTGAGACAGACCTACTGGTGTGTGTGACCTTGGGTAGATCCCTTATCTCTCTGAGCCTCCATGATTGGTTCTCTCTGTAAAATGGGGCTAGCTGTACCTATCTCGTGAGGCTACTGGGAGAATCAAACCAGGTTTTATCTACAGAATTCCCCCATCCTCCGCCCCACTCCTGCTACACAGTTCTTGCTGTTGTTGTTACTATTGTATCTGGGGAAGATTCTCAAGGCATCGGGGTCAAGGGCAATGCCAGGTAGTGGTCTCTGAATGACTCCAGCACTACAGTCCCTGCCTGGCTGCCTCCTAGGACCCTCTCCCTCCAGGCAGCCCGCCACCCCCTTAGTTACCTCCTGTCGCAAGGCCTCCAGGCTGGCCTCGCCCTTCTGCAGCTTCTGTCGGAGGCCCAGGGCTTCCCTCCGGCCCTCCTTTTCTGCCCGCTCGCCGAGCGCCAGACGGCCCTGCAGCTCCACCAGCTCCCTGCCCAGCCTGGCATTCTCACTGTCCAGCATCTTCATCTGTGAGAGGACGGACACAGGTCAGACCGAGGCCCAGTCTCAGCACCACAGCCCCCCCTGGCCCAGGGTGTTGGTGAGTGCGCGAAGCTTCCAGTATTCTAGTGTGAGCCCCTGGTTTCACATAAGGAGGGCCCTTGGCTCCAGAAAGGGGGTGCCCCGGCCCAGGGGCAGACAGCAGGTGCCCAGAGAGGAGGGTACCTGCCGCCGGAGCTCCTGCAGCTCCCTCCGGGCTTCCAGCCGGGAGCGCTCCACCTCCTGCAGCCCAGCCCGCAGGTCCCCGGCCTCCTTGCCCATGGCCGCCCGGGCCTCTTCGAGGAGCGCCAGCTTCTGCTCCTTGTCTTCGTTGGCAAGCTTCAGGCTGGAAAGGGCAGGGGTCAGAGGCAGCCTAGGTTCTGGGAAGAGCATAGTGTGGCTCCACACCAAAGTCCCTCTGCGATATTCTTGGGATGGGTCCGACTGGTTCTTGGCCTGAAGGTGCCCCCACTGCGGCGTGTCCATGTGGCCCTGCCCTGAGCTGACCACTCCAGGCTGGGGCCAGGCCCTCACCGGGGAGAGACGGGCCAGTGGCTGAGGTAAGGGGCACGCACTAAGTCTCCAGGGAGATGCCACCAGGTGGCATCAGAGTCTGGACCCAACCCTGCCTGCCGCCACCTTTCCCCTTCCATCAGTGCCTGGCTTGGTTCAAGGGCAAACCGCCCCCCACCTGTGCCGTCTCCCCTGAACCTGGGGGGGAAGGCAGCTTCCAGGGACAGAATTCAGCGTGAAGGCCGGGGCTCAGGGAAGGACTCCGGGCTGGTCCCTCCGGCCTCCCCACCTGATCCGCTCGCTCTCGGCCTTCTTCACGGCGGCCCGCAGCTCCTCGTTGGACCGCCGCAGGGCCTCGCGCTCCTTGGCGCCCTCGCTCAGGCTGCGCCGCAGCTCGGCCGCCTCCTGCCGCTGGGCCTCGCGGCCGTCCTGGCTCTCCCGGACCTTGCGCTGGGCCTCCAGCAGCTCCCGCCGCAGCCCGTCCCGGGCATCCTCCAGCAGGCGCAGCTGGGTCCGCAGCTCCTCTGCCTGTGGGGACCCTGGTGGTCACTGGGCGGGGCCGGGCCCCACGCAGGCTGGGCCTTGGCGGAAACCATCCCATCCCCAGGCTCTTGGCCATGGGGCACCTGCCCCATCGCTCTGCCTACACTCAGCCCACAGGCGAGAGTTACGATTTGGGAGAAGCAAGCCGGAGTCAGCAGTGTTTGGGTCTGAAATAATCAGGGTCATCCTACGGACGAGGCCAAAGGGCAGGGACCACCGGAGTGCCCCCGTCCCACGTGTACATAACAAGGACTTAACACGTGCTTGCCGCCTCCTTTCTCGGTTGGCTGTGCATGTGCCCCCTTGAATGCAGGAAAGAGCCTTTCATCTTTCTGGACACCCACCGAACTGGGCCCCCAGCAGCACGCAGGGGGTGTGGCCCGGAAGGGTGTGGGCGGGGGGGGGGCTCACCTCGCGGCCGCAGGATTCCCGCTGCCTGCCCAGGTCTCGGGCCTGCTCCTGCAGCCTCTTCGCCTCCTGCGCGTGGGCCGCGGCCGCCTCTTCCAGCTGGGCCCGCAGGTCCCGCAGCTCGGAGGTCAGGCTGTTCATGGTGCTCTAGGGCAGATGGCCCCTCAGAGGGTGCTGTGCCCCCTTCGCCAGCACCCCACCTTCAGCTCCACGCATGGCCCCTCCCGCTGGCCTGCCAGACCCTCTGTGACCCCTCGATGCTTAAAGAGCGCTGTCTGTATAACGCGTCTCTCTCAGACTAGGGGTTCCCCAGGGCAGAGCCAGGCCTCCCCCTCAGACAGGGGCTCAGACGGAGGCCCGCCTACCCGGTCCTGCTCCTGCCGGCTCTGAGCATCTCGCTTCTGTCGCTCCATCTCCAGGGAGATGGCGGCCAGGCTGTGCTGTGTGCCCATCAATTTCTCCGACAGCGCTGTCTTCTCAGACTCCTTTAGCGACAGGGCCTGGCGGAGGCGGAGAGTGAAGAGCCGGGGGGGTTAGCTGGCCTTGGGGGCGTGCTCGGGCCTTTTCCTGACCCCGCCCTGGGAAATGTGCCCATTGTGGGCTTGGGGGTGTGCCTGGGCCTGGGCATGTCCATGCCAGGACAGAGGCACAGGCTCACCCTGCCAACACCCCAGAAAAGGATGATACAAGAGTAACAGTAACTGGCCATGGACATAACTCTATCTCACTAACATGCTACCACAACCCTGAAGCAGGCCCTCCATTATCCCACTTTACAGATGGGGAAACAGAGGCTCAGGGAGGCACAGTGACTCGTCCAGGGT
The DNA here is from genome assembly GCA_036971965.1 of Nyctalus aviator. Taxonomy (NCBI): domain Eukaryota; kingdom Metazoa; phylum Chordata; class Mammalia; order Chiroptera; family Vespertilionidae; genus Nyctalus; species Nyctalus aviator. Next base: position 186,618,928 of record CM072923.1, read on the forward strand.
GGCAGAGCTGGTGGAGAGAAGGGAAAGATGCAGTCTGCCCTGCCCTCGTGGCATTACGGAAAGTCAGGAGTGAGTTCCTTTTGAGGCGGGTCAGCTGGTGCATGTGGGCATCGGGGAGACTGCTCAGAAAGCAGCCATGGGGACGCCCTGCCCAGCCTGGGTGGGAGGGGGCAGATGGGAGAACGTGGGGCAGCTTTCCTGGAACCAGCGCTCATGGTGTCACGACCATGGCTGCCGCTCAGTAGGCTCCGGCTGTGTGGCAGGCACGGCGTGGGCTCCTAGCTCCCAGCTGCCGGTGGCTAAGCGGGAACCAGCCCCGGAACCGGGCCCCTCGGCAGCCGCGGGGGCCACACCGGGGGCCACACCGGGGCTCACAAACCTGCTGCTTCTCGCTCTCGGCCAGGAGCAGGCCCTCGTCACGTTCCTGCTGCAGGGCGGCGATCTCCTCGCTCAGCTCCTCCTTCTCGGCCTCCAGCCGGGCCAGCAGCTCCTCCCGCTCCCGCTGCAGCTGACTCTGCAGCTGGGCCCGTTCGGCCTCCAGCTCCCGCCATGCTGTCTCCTGGGGGCCAGGCACAAGCACATGTGACCCGTGAGGCTGCAAGGTCACCTGTACCCCAGACCCTGAGAGACAGGGGACCAGGAAACTGCACTGTGGGGTGGACGGTAAGGGCTGTGGCTGGGACATGCCAGGCTTGCAGGAGCCCCGAGGAGCAGCAGCCCTGGTCTGGGGGTGGAGAATGTTTCCCGGAGGAGAGACAAGGAAAAGAGCGGGGGGAAAAACCTCAGGCCCAGAGTACATCCCAGAGATGGCCTGGAGGGAGGAGAAAGCACGGCATACAGGGACATCATAATATGTAAGGGTCACTGGAGTTTGGACTACGAGGGGAACGTGGTGAGCAATGGGCCATAGCCAACGGCAGCAACCAGGGAGGGGCGGGCCTGACTCTGAGGACAGTCGAGGCAACAGAGACCCTGAAGCCAGAGTGATGAGGAGCAATCTAAATTTCAGACTAGAGTTGTTCGGGAACTGAGAAAAAGAACCTGGATTGCAGGTAGGGGTTGAGGGGAATGGGGCTGGCTGTGAGGATAAAAGGGGTTTAGGGTTGCGGGTGGCAGACTAGCAGGAAAGAGTACAGACCTGGTGGCATGAAGAGGCCAAGTCAGGCAGGGCAGGGAGAGTACAGACGGCACAGGAGTTTGCTCCTTGGGGGCTGGGTGGGTGGAACCCACAGGAAAAGAACACCCCACCCAGGGTCTGAGGGCAGTCAGTGCCTGGCACCTTTGTGAAACTTCCAATGCTTCACTGCCACCTGCTGGACGAATGTGATACTACAAGGCCAAGACTACACAGTGAATGGCGCCCCCTGGAGTCCTGCAGGACAGCCTGAACCTCTGACACAGGCAGCCCTGTCCACCTCCCACCGTAAAAATAGCAACCAGCATTTATTTCAAAGTGCAGTTCTCTATATTAAGCCCTTTATATGGATTATCTCACCTCATCCTCACAATACCCTATATTATCCGTATCCCCATTGTTACAGATGAGGAAATGAAGGCACAGAGACCACAGGTTACATAACCAATATGTGGCCTAGATCAGATCCAAACCCAGGCAATATGACTCCAGAGCCAGTATTCTTAGACAGCTCTGTTCTGTCTTGTAGTGACCTGGCCCCTCACCTTCCACACTATGTGTTCAGGTCCTAGAATGGCCCTTCATATGCAAACAGCATTTCTTACAAATGAAAGTGCCTTCCTGAATCAGGATCACCAGGGCTAGACCAAATTTGGGGCCTGAGAATCTGTATGTTTGATAAGGCATCCCCAGTGTTTTCTCCCAGCTGCTCGCAGGGCCTCCGGAACAGAAATAAAATCCTACTTCACAGAGGTGGAAACCGAGGCAGAGGGAGAAGAATGACTCGCCTGAGATCACAGAGGAGACAGATCAGAGCCCCGCCCACCCGAACCTTCTCTCGCTGGAGTCGCTGCATGTCCTCCTCGTGGGCTGCCCGCTGCTCCCGCAGAGAGGCCTGGGCCTCCCGTTCCGCCTGCACCAGCTTCTGGCCCATCAGCTCCTTGTCCAGAGCCGCCTTCTCCTCTGCCGCTGCCATCTGCTGCCGGAGGCCTGCCAGTTCTCCTGCACAGGAGGGGCGGTGGGAGGGGGCAGACTTGGGTCGGTACCTCCCTGTGGACCAGCCTACTCCAGCCAGGTGAGCCATGTAGGCCAAATCCCAGAGGAGAGAGGGCCCCCCGGGTACCTGGGCCGGGTTCCCTTGGAGAAGTGCCTCACCCTCTGGGCCTCAGTTTCCCCATCTGCTGCTGGAGCCCACAGGCCCTGCCCCTTCCCTCCCTCCCTCCCTGGGATGGCATCAAAGGGATGAAAATGTCTGATGGGGAGGCTCCCACTAATGGGGAGGACAGCAGCCCCCGTGATTGACTGCTTACTACGGGTCATTGCAGATGAGGATCTGGAGGCTCAGAGGAGCAGGCAGTTTCCCAAAGCTGCACAGCTTCCATGAGGTGTCCCCTTTAAGGACTTTAACGGCCACGGACAAACCTGGGGGACTGTCAGCACTAAGGGAGGGACTACGGGGAAGTGCACCCGCTGTGGACAATCTACAAACCATTCCCACAGCCCTAGCTGATTTGGCTCAATGGATAGAGCGTCGGCCTGCGGACTGAAGGGTCCCAGGTTCGATTCCAGTCAAGGGCATGTGCCTTGGTTGCGGGCACATACCCAATAGCGAGTATTCAGGAGGCAGCTGATTGATGTTTCTCTCCATTGATGTTTCTAACTCTCTTTCCCTCTCCCTTCTTCTCTGTAAAAAAAAATCAATAAAACATATTTATTTATTTTTTTAATATATTTTATTGATTTTTTAAAGAGAGGAAGAGAGAGGGATAGAGAGTTAGAAACATCAATGAGAAAGTCATCGATCAGCTGCCTCTTGCACACCCCCTACTGGGGATGTGCCCGCAACCAAGGTACATGTCCTTGACAGGAATCGAACCGGGGACCCTTCAGTCTGCAGGCCGACATTCTATCCACTGAGCCCAACTGGTTTTGGCCAGTAAAACATATTAAAAAAAAAAAAAAAAAAAAAAAAAAAAAAACACTTAAAAAAAAATCATCCCAACCCATCTTTCAGCATTTCCCTTTCTAGCTGTGTCTGGCTCAAGTGGATGAGGACTGGAAAATTAATTTTCATGGTCCAAGAAACCGGGTGGGGCATGTGGAGAGAAGCAGGGATGGGACTGTAGGGCCGAGAGTCATTCAGAAAAGCAGTGATGGCTCCACAGAGAACGCAGAGATCTCTCAGGGCCCTGATGACAATAAGCAGCAGGCACCACTGGCTGAGCCAGGCGCTGTGGCAGGCCTCAAATGCTCGCCTCACCCCTTCCTGGCAAGCCTTAGAAGGCTGGCAATAGCACCTCTGTCAGATGAGGACCCTGTGGCCCAGCGGGGAAGGGGCTTGCTCGAGAAAGCTCAGATCTAAGTGGCAGGATTGGAAACCAGGTCAGCCAGACTCCAAAGCCAGTGCTCCTTAGCGTCCCTGGTGGTCTAGTGGTTAGGATTCGGCGCTCTCAAAGCCAGTGCTCCCAACTTCTGTAAGACCCCAGACCTTGACAGGTTAGTCTGAGCTGGAGCCAGGTATTCCTCACCCACCCCACCCCTGACCCCCCCTCCCCATACCAGTCAGGGCCTCCTTGGCCAGAAGCAGGGCCTGCCCGTCAGCTTCCAGCTGCTCCCGACGGGCCTCGAGCTGGGCCAGCTGCCGCTGCACCTCAAACAGGCTGCTCTCCAGGGCTTCCTTCTCCAAGCTGCAGCACACAACCCTCAGGCCTCAGGCCTCAGCCTCCGGGGCCCCAGGAAACTGGATTCCAGGGCGTGGCCAGCCATGGGCCAGGTGCCAGCCCACCTGCCCAGCCGGTCCCACGCTCCCTGGGGAGCCTGAGCCTTAGCGAATGCACTGGCAAGCCCTGCTCCTCAGCAACTGACTGTGGGCCAACGCCAGGGTGAGGCTGGTGGACCCAGGCAGACACCCTTCCTCCCCCAGAGGGCTGGGCAGAGCCCAAAGCCTTACCGCAGGCGTGTGGCTTCTTCCAATAGGGTCCGGCCTTCACGCTCAGCTGCCGCCAGCTGCACAGCCAGCCCGGCCCGCTCCTTGGCCAGCGCCTCCTTCTCTCGGGTCGCCCGCTCCAGGGCCTCTACCTGCCGTTGTGTCTCCCGCCGGGCCTGCTCCAGCTCATGCTCGCGCCCGCTCAGCTGCCGGGAGAGCTGGCACCCACCCAGGCACTGTGAGCACCCTCCTCCCAGAATCCCCCAGCCTCCCCATCATGCAGGACCCCAACCCTGGGCCGGACCCAGCCCTGGCCTAACAGGCAGGAGAGCAGGGTTCAAGCCCAGTCTCCACCCTGATGTGCTGTGTGTACTTGGACAAATCGCAGACTTCTCTGAACCTGCAACACACACACACACACACACACACACACACACGAGGGTCCTCACTCAGTTTGGGTCACACCCCCGACCTTCCAGAGAAGCTGAGCATATAAAACAGCCCAAAGGAGCGCTGCTTTGCAGGCCTCAGGATGGGAACATGGAGCCCCGCTCCCTGCAGCCGAGGCCCATACCCTAGAGGCCCCTCCCAGGAGCCCGGCATGCCATAGAAAGGTCACTGGATCCCTAAAACTCTAAGGTCCCTTCCGGCTATGTTGTCCCAACAAGTCGCACATCCCAGTTCTAAAATTCTCTTTCTATTATCACACTGGGAATTGTTACTGAGAGTGACTCAGCTGCCAAGTCTTCCACAGGTGTCCTCTTCAGAACACCCCTTTGTGATAAGAACAGTTAAGCCCTAGCCGGTTTGGCTCAGTGGGTAGAGCATTAGCCTTCAGACTGAAGGGTCCCAGGTTTGATTCCGGTCAAGGGCACATGCCCAAGGTGTGGGCTCGTCCCCTGAGGACGTGCAGGAGGCAGCCAATCAATGATTCTCTCTTATCATTGATGTGTCTGTCTCTCTCTCCTTCTCCCTTCCTCTCTGAAATCAATAATATATATATTTTATTGGTTTTTTACAGAGAGGAAGGGAGAGAGATAGTTAGAAACATGATGAGAGGGAGTCATCTATCAGCTGCTTCTTGCACACCCCCTACTGGGGACGTGCCCGCAACCAAGGTACATGCCCTTGACCAGAATCGAACCTGGGACCTTTCAGTCCACAGGCTGACACTCTATTCACTGAGCCAAACCAATTTCGGCTAAAAATATATTTTAAAAAAAGAATGATTAGCCCCGTGTTACCGATGGGTGATTGAAGCCTGGGGAGGTGGAGTAGTTTGCCCAGGGGCCCAGTTAGCAGAGGCGGGGCTGAACCTAAAACCATATTCAGGCTCCTGAGCCTGAGCATTACCCAGGACAGGTGTCGGAGGCTGGGAGCCCAGAACCCTTGACCCCCCTGCTCCGCATCCTCCCTGTCACCCACCTGGGCCAGCTGCTCCTGCAGCCGGCAGCGCTCCTGGCGCAGCGTGGGCACCTGGTGCTCCAGGGCCTCCCGGGCCTGCTCCGCCACCCGCAGGGAGCCCTCCAGGCCCTGCCGGTCCACCTCCTGCTCCAGCCGCAGCTGCTCCAGCCGCTCCTGCTCCTCCCTCGCCAGCGTGGCCTCCTGCTCCACTCGCCGCTGCTGGCCCAGCAGGGCGGCCTTCTCCTCCTCCAGCTGAGTGGCCAGTGCGTCAGCAGATCAGCCCAGCCCCTCCACCTGGGGGATGGGTCCCACCCAGGACCAAGGGCCACCGCCACCTCGGGGGAAGGGGCAGTGAACACTGGGGAGAGGGAGGAAGGGAGAAGGGCCCACAGAACTTTCCTCTCAGACCGTGCAAGAGAGGATAGACAGACAAAGTCAGAGACAGAAGGACAGAGACAGAAAGGCAGAGGGCGGGAGGTATGGAGACAGAGGAGCCTGGCGGGGTCTCTGAGTTAAGGGGCACAGGTGGGCAAGGCAGGTGGACTCGCTGGCACACGGCATACCTGGGCGACGAGGTGGTTCAGACCCAGCTTGTCCTGTGCAAGGCTCTCGTTGAGGGCGCTCAGCTTGGACAAGGAGTCCCGCAGAGAGGCCTCCTCCGCCCTCAGCTTGGTCAGTGAGAGCTCGAGGTCCATGCGGCCAGCCTCAGCCTGCAGGGTCCAGAACGGGGCAGCCAGAGACGATCAGGTGGGGAGAGATGGAGAGAGGAACAGAGACAGGAGTGATGGGAAGAGATGTGCAGAGACATGGAGAGATGGGGAGAGGCAAGAGGGTGAGGAGAAACAAGAGACACAGAGACGGATAGAGGGACAAGGGAGATACAAGATGAGAAAATCACTGCACAAGGCCTGCTGTCTAGGAAGCTAATCAAAAGCAGCTTCACACCGCAGAGCAGGGCAGAGGGTTCCCCAGAGCGGGGTCCCGGGGTAGCACTGCTCAGGGCCCAGACTACAGGGAGTGGGACCGACACTCGCTAAGGACCGTGCCCCAATTCTCACAGACCCTAGGCCCATGCTCAGAGATGAGCCTGGATGACCTGAACTACAGACACTGTCCAGGAGCATCTGGAAAAGCGGGGACACAGTAATGGGAGCAGGTGGAGAGAATAGAGATGAGTTCATGTGTGTCTGAGGTCAAAGGTAGTATGTGGTCTGGGTCAAAGGTTAGCCTGAGTCCAAAAGGAAGGGTTCTGCCTGTGATCAGGGTCAGAAGTCAGCCAGAAATAGGGGTCAGTCTGTGGCCAGAGTGAGAAGCGCTGGGGCCTGGGCAGAGGTGGGTTTGTGGGTGTGGGGCAAACAGGGACACACCTTGGTCAGCGCCTCGGCCACCTCGGCCTTCTCCGCCCGCAGGACGTCCCGCTGCAGCGTGGCACAGCTCAGCGCCTCCCTCACCTCCACCAGCTCCTTCGCCAGCCCCGAGCGCTTCGCTTCCAGCTGCTCCAGTTGTCTAATGCTGTGGGACAGAAGGCGGGGGCGTGCCCCATGTCACTTCCCCGCCCTGCATCTCCCGCAGCCAGGCAATCTGGAACAGGCTGGGGGGTCAGGGCTGAGGCAGGAGCCCTGGTGGCAAGAACCTTACCAGAAGGACAGCCAGGGTCACTGCCTTTTGGCTCTGTGACTCTGGGCCTCAGTTTTCACATCTGCAAAATGGGCCTTTTATAACAAAGTTGTTATAAGGATACATGAAATATGTAAGATAGTGCCTGATGGAGCTCTACAAGGGTCTTTAGAAATAAGAAAAATGTACTGGATATCATTACTGACATGTCTCAGAGAAGTAAACAGTGCAGTGGTTAAGAGGTTAACGCTTCAGAGTGATAGGCATAATGCTTGGGTTTAAATCCTGGCTCTTTTACTAACTAGCTGTGACCTTGAGGAAATTATAGGACTTCTCTGTGCCTCAGTTTCACCATCCATAAAATGGGGGCTAATAACAACTCCTATAACATAGAGTTATCCTGAGGGTTAAATAAGATGATCTAATTGCTTAAAATGATGTCTTGCCCTTAGCATTATTAGTACTAATATTACTGTAACTTTAATTTGAAAAAACAATGTTAATATTACTACTGGTATTTTAATTATTGTTATTACCATCCACACTCTTCCTCCCTCCAGTTCTCGGATCTCAGGGAGTGACTACACCTCATCAGAGGACCTCTTCAGACGGCAGGAGGCCAGGACACACAGGTGCTCTCCAGCCCCAGGGACCCCATCAGTTGCCCCAAAGCCCATTCAGGTGGCCTTGGTGGGAGGCAGAAGCCACACACCTGCGCTCGAGCTCCCTGCGTGCCCGCGCACCATCCTGCGCCGTGTCCTCCTTCTCCTCCTCCAGCCGGTCCCGCTGGCGCCGCAGCTCCTCCTGGGTTGCCTGTAGCTTCTCCCGCTCCTGCCGCAGCTCCTCAGCCTGCTGCTGGGCCGCCTGCAGGCTGTGGGACAGGCTGTCCTTCTCCCTGCAGGGCCGGGGCAAAGGAGCTGGAGGGGATGTCGGGGCTGCTCCCATCGGGGCGAACAGCCGTGCTGCTGTCCTACGTGCGAGCCACATCCTCCGTCCTCGAAGGCACCTGCCTCCAGGAAGCCTTCCCTGACCATGCCCATGGCCACCTCATTTCATCTCCACCTCCCTGAAGCTGACTCATCCTAGCAGAGGGAACCTGGCTTCCCTTCTCCCCCAAACTACCCTCTTGGGGGCTCAGTGGGACAGACGGAGGCAGAGGCACTATCTCCACCAGGGTGAAGAGGTTAGGCTCCTGGGATATGTGAGCAATTGTGCTGCCAGCTTGCTAGTCCATATGACCAGTAGATGCCTCTATAACCCCGCTGCCCCCGTCCCTCAATTCTGGGAGGCCCCATGGAGCTGGGTCTGTCCAGATCTCAGTGCTTCCTGCTGCGCAGGCCAGCGGCACACGGTAGCCAGAGCAGGACAGGGGGAGGCAGCAACTGGGAACTGACAGTTTGCAGAGTGTGGCCATTCTCCCAACCCCAGCAGTCACAACCAATGGGAGGACGCCTCCTTCTGAGCCAGCGGGGTTTCCAGCTCAGGCTGAGGGCTGATGGTGGTCATATCTCTCACTGTCCCACCTCATCGCTTGAAGGAGCAGCCCTTAAACATACAAGACATGAAAGCTGGCAGAAGGTGGGAAAACATACAACATGACAATAAGTAAAAATAGCAGAATGCAAGGTGAGGTGGTCATTGTGCACACAACTCAAAAGCCTTCTCCTCCCCGGGCGTGGGAAGCACGGGTTTCGCCGTCATTGTTTTCCAGTTCCTATCCCGGCCACATCCTGTGAGCTTGGACAAGCCTCTCAAGCTCTGGCAGGAAGGCTAATGGCAGGTAATACCGTACACATAAAATGCCTGGCAACCAGCCTGGCACACAGTAGGTGTACAGGAAACGTTTGCTCCCTCACTGCCGGAAAACATACACAATGGCTGGTTATGAGCATATTGGTGCAAATCTGCACGCTGACAGGTTTGGGCTGGTGCTGGGCCCAGACGCTGATTTATCCTCCGAGGCCCCCACTTCCGACCTCCGGGCACCTGTTCAGGAGCTCGATGGCACTGCGCAGACGCTGGGCCTCACGCCGGGCGTCCTCCTGGGCCTGCGTGGCCCCATCGGCCTTGTCCCGCAGGCGCTGCAGCTGTTCCTCCAGGGCACGGCGCTCACCCTCGCTGTCACTGAGCTGCTTCCGCAGCGTGCCCAGGAGGTCCTGGCTGGCCTCGTAGCGCCCACGCATGTCCTGTGGCACGGGAACCACTGAGTCTGGGGGAGCCACTGGGCCCTCAGAGCCCCCTGCTTCTGTGCCAGTTCCAGGGATGAACAGCAAGCAGCCTACCCTATGGCCAGGCCTGAGGCAGGAGCGTGGCTAGGTCTCCACTCCCTATGCTGAGCTCTCCCCCTGGACTCTGAGCCTCCATCGCCCTGAGGTCCCCAGCAAACCCCACCTCACCCCAGCCCCCAGGAAGCCAAACCAATGCACATTCCCTCTCCAGGCTCCTGCCCTTTGCTTCCTGGTTCAGACTTTACCTCCAGGCTCCTCTCATCCTGGGCAGCACCTCCTCCCCGGCCTTTTCCCAGGTCCTAGCTCTGTCCAATTAAGGAACCTCATCTGCTTTTTTATGCCAGGCTCCTCCCTCTCAGACTCCGCCCCCAGCTGCCCAAGCCCCTCCCACTCTGGGCTCAGATTCTACCCTTGAGATCTCAGCCACCTATTGAGTCCCGACTCCTTTCTCAGGGCTCTGACTCTTCCCCGGGATGCTCACGCTGCGCCCCCAGAGCACTGGCTCCGCCCCTGGGCTGCCCAAACCTCTCCCCCAGGACGCTGGGGCCCCCTCCTACCTGGACCTGTAGCTGGCGTTTGTGCAGCGCAGAGTGGATCAGGGTGAGCACAGAGGAGTCCGAACAGGCTGGGGATGGGCCTCGGCGCGGGGAGCGACCGCGGCCAGGCGAGGAGCGCCGGGCCGGGGATGGCGTCCGGGGCCCCGAGAGCCCCCGCAGGCTGCCGTCCGACGCATCGGCCGTGTGCTCCGAGCCACTCAGCTGGACCCCGCTCTCCATGTCCGACAGGACGGCCTGAGGGGCGGGATAGGGAGGCAGAAGGAGCGGGGGCAGTAGGGAGGTTATTGGGCAAAGAGGCCCAGTAGGGGCAGAGGGGTGGCAGCAGGGGTCATGTGACTAAGATTCATCCCAAAATCTGCGGCACAGCCGAAGCTCCCTTCCAACAAGTCTTCCAGATTCCGCTTCCACTTGTTGGAAGGGAGCTTAGGTAAATTTGGCATCAGCTGGGAGGGGAGCTTGCCCGGATAGCAAATTTGGTATCAGAGGTTGAACTGCTTGTGAGCCCTCTGGACCTCAGTGTCCCACTCTGCCAACGGGGTGTCTGAGAGCTCACAGCCCTCAGCCCGCCAGGGAAGGCCTCCCATGTATTGCAAAGAGTTCACTTAGCTTTTCTCCCAGATGGGCCTGACCCTCTCACAGGCAGGGCCCGCAGGTTCCCCAACCACTTGCAGTTCTGGTCAAGGCCACCAGCGGAGGTGGTGGCTCTGCACGGCCTGGCCCGGCCCTGCCCAGGGCTCCCACCCTCTGGCCTCTCCGGCTCCTCCCCCCAACCCCCCTGCCTCACACCTGTGCCAGGTCCCTCAGGGTCTGCTGCAGCCCCTCTCCCTCCTCTGTGTCCAGCGCGGGCTGCTCCTGGAGCTGCAGGGATTCCTGGAGGGGTGGCGGAGAGACGCAGAGAGCGAGGTCAGGGTCTGTGCCCCAATCTGAAACCTACTCATTTCCCTCCCTGGGCCCCCTCCCATCAGGTAGCCTCGAAGGCCATGACCCTGGTCCAGCCGCTCGGCAACCTCACAGCAGCCCTGAGTGCCCTGAACGGACTAGGCCCAGAGACGTGCAGTGTCCCACCTCGGGTCACACAGCCTCCTGGGGAAGAGCTGGACCTAGAACCGGGCCTGGCCCCACACGGAAGGGTGACCAACCCAGGCAGCACCCTTGGGTGGGGAGGCAGCTGAGTTGCAAGAGAAAGAACCCTGGACTAGCAGGTTACAGGCATGAGCTCAAGTCCGGTCTCCGCAGTCTGAGTCTCTGGGAAAGTATTTCCCCTTGGGCCTTGGGTTTCTCATCTGTAGATGGGGGTCCTGTTATAGGGCCGCTGAGAGGATAAAATGGGACAAAAGAGGTAAGTGTGCTCACACTGAGCCTAGCACACACTAGCTGCTCAATTAACGAGGGGTGACAGAGTCTGGTGATGCCCTCAGCCTGTGTCCATGGATCTGGGCAGTGCCCCATCCCGCCCTGCCACACCTCGAGGGCGGCTGCATCTCACCAGGGCCTCCAGCTTCTCAGTGAGGGCCTTGTTGACGCGATCCTTCTCCAGGTTCTGGTTCTGAAGGCGCTCCACGGTCAGGGCCAGCTCTGTCACTCTGGAGGTGGGGGAGCAACAGAGGTGAATGGGAGACCCACCCCAGCGTGTCCTTAAACCCTCCAGCTCTGTGTCCTGCAGGCTTCCCCAAACCGGAGGCAGGGACCCGAGGATTCACTTCCCTCGTTGCATGACCTTGAGCAAGTCACTCTGTCTGTAAACGAGAATGAGGTTGCCACCCACTCTGTCTCCTGGGGACGCACTCTAGGGCTTGTCTAGGCTGCAGGAGCTGGGAGCAAATTTGCTATCAGAGGTTGAACTGCTTGTGATGTGCCCTGGGCAAGAGCCCTGTGGACCTCAGTTTCTCACTCTGCCAACAGGGCGTCTGGGAAGACTGGCTGAGCTCAAGCCCATCCCCTGCCTCATGTGGGACCTGCCAGGCACCCACCTGGCGTTGAAGTCGGCCTTGTCCAGGTTGCTCTGCATCTGCAGCTGGGCCAGGCCCTCCTCCTGCAGCACCTTGTCCCGCAGCTGCGCCTCCAGCTGGGCCTGCAGCAGCGCCTGCTTCTCCAGGGCTGCCTCGGCCCGGCTCTCGGCCAGCTGCAGGCCCACGCTCAGCCCCAGGCCCGCTTCCTGGACGGCTCGGGAGGTCCGGGCCAGCTCCCCTCCCAGCTGCAGCAGATCCCTAGTGGAGAGAACACACAGCAGGGATGGAATGGGGGTGGGCTCCCAAGCGTCAATTACAACTACACTGGGATGCCATTTGTCCCGATTAGAATGGGGCGGGGGGAGGGGGGGGAGTCACATAATGCACGGGGTGGGTGAGGCTATGGGAAAACAGACCCTCCCCCACACTGCTGGGAGGGCAACCACAGCTCTGAAAGAGCTCTGAAAATGACTAACTGATCGGCTCTCTGACCCACCAACTCCACTTCCAAGAATTTATCCTACAGAGATGCCCCACACATGGAAGATGGCCTGTGCAGTGACCCCCTGCAGCACGTCCAGGTGAAAAATGCTGGTGGCAACCTAAATGGCCATCAAAGGGACTGCTCTTAAATACATCACGACACATCCACTCTGGGGGGCAGCTGCAGCCGAGAAAAGTGAATGGGGAGCCGAAAGTGGACCCATTCCCACTTATAACCCAGCTATAACTATTCGGCGAAGAAAGCATCTTCAAGGCCTGGCTGGTATCCTGGTTGGCTGGAGTGTCTCCCCAATGCACCGAGATTTTGGATTCAATCCCCCAATTGTCAGGGCACATACAATAATCAACCAATGAATGCATAAAAGGGTGGAACAGCAAATCGGATGTCTCTCTCTCTCTAAAATAATTTTTTTAAAAAAAATCTTCAAGAACCACAAAGATGAAATGCTACCAAGAATATATAAAGCCGAAACCGGTTTGGCTCAGTGGATAGAGTGTCAGTCTGCAGACCGAAAGGTCCCGGGTTCGATTCTGGTCAAGGGCATGTACCTTGGTTGCAGGCACATCCCCAGTAGGGGGTGTGCAAGAGGCAGCTGATCGATGATTCTCTCTCATAGATGTTTCTAACTCTCTATCCCTCTCCCTTCCTCTCTGTAAAAAATCAATAAAATACATTTTTAAAAAAGAATATATAAAAAGGGTGTGTGTGTGTGTGTGAGAGAGAGAAAGAGAGAGAGAGAGATCTGCTGTATTTGCTTGTATAAAATAAGCCTGGAAGGTCATTTAGGGAAGTGATGGGGCATATTGCTTGCCTCCAGGAGGGAGGGGAGAGGAGTGTCTGAGGCCAGGCAGGGAGGGGGCCTTTTCACCAGACACCCTTTTGAAATTGGAATTTGTGAATTTATGAATTATTCAAAAGGAAAATATTGGTTGGAGCGTCGTCCCATACACCAAAAGTTGGCAGGTTCGATTCCCAGTTAGGGCACATGCCCAGGTTGCAGATTCGATCCCCAATTAGGATATGTGAAGGAGGCATTCCAATTGATGTTTCTCTTCCTCTCTCCCTCTTTCCCTTCCTCTCTCTAAAATAAAAAATTTTAAATAGTAAAATAGTAAAATTTTAAATGCTAATTAAAAGTAGGTCATATTTAAAATACATCCAATATGTTAAATCCTCTCCTTTCCTGAATGAACCGTACCACTGGGTGTCTAACGCAAGGCAAGGAGGTGCCTCTTTAAGGAAGAACCCCAACTGAGACATGAAGGATGACAATCTTGAAACCCTGAAGAATGTCTGGGCCTTGGCATGGAGCATCTGAGGCTGCCAGTGCACACAGACACCCTGGCATCCGGGGCCTCCTCATGAAAGAGCACACAGCACTTAATGAAGGCGTCTTGTAAAAAAAAAAAAAAAGAAAGAAAGAAACAAACAAACAAAATAACCCTGAACCTGAATCTGATCAAGTCTTAAATCCAACATCCAGTTTACAGGAACTCCAGGGGACAAAGGTGTTACGTGACACCACAGAATCCAGACTGTGGGAAGCTTCGGACAACTGTCCCCATTTCCTGAACAAGTGAAAGCGATTGAAGGACAAATCAGCCCATCACAGTTTGTGAACATCTGCGGGTCCTGATTCCAGCACAGTGTAAGGACGAAAAGCGAAGCAAACCACCTGTGACACTGATGAGTCCATTGGGGATCTGGACACGTTGAATATTTAATATTTTAACAAAAGATCATTAAATAAAATTTTAATGTAAAACAGGAAACAAAGTGGTCTCCCTGTCTCTGGGCTCTCCCCACAGCCTCACCAGTTCAGCCAAGCAGGACCGAGCTCCCTGCGGACATGCCTTCGAGGCTCTCCTTTCCAACCTGCCCTCCGTTCATCTGCCTCTCTCTCCAACACTCCCACCCCCTGCCATTTCTCCCACCTCCTAGCTTTGCTCAGGCTGCACACTCTGCCTGGAGTGTCCCACCCATCCCTGAGGCCAGGGAAAATTCCACTCTTTGAGGGTCTTTCTGGTCCTCCCATCCTTGTGAGAATTGAAGACATTCGCTCTGTTCCACTTTCATGTCACTGACCACTCAAATGGCCTTGAGCAAATAGATCATATTTAAAATTTAACATATTTGTCCAAAGTTTCCCACAGTCTATAGTTCTTATAAATTGGATGTTGGATTTAAAACTTGATCAGATTCAGGTTCAGAGTTTTTTTGTTTATTTCTTCCAATCCCCACTACTTCCTTGGTCTAGAATTTGGGGGGAAGAGGGCGTTCTATTTCTTTTTATCACTAGAGGTGGTAGGTTCCTTGGTAGTAGAAGTTGAATATTCTAGTGGATTAAAAGCAGTTGTCAATCCTGACTCAGCCACTGTGTGACCTTGGAAAGGTCATTCTACCTCTCTGAGCCTCAATGTCCTCATCTGTAAAATGGGAACTATTCCTATTCTTACTTCACAGAGATGCTGTGGAAATGAGATGAAATGAAATGTACAAAGAGCCTAGGTCAGAGAAAATAGCTAGTAAATATGGACTGCAACGATCATGATATGAGCTCATTATTATAGTTGCTTCTGCATCTCCAAGGCCTGCCCCACAGTAGGTGTGTTGGGTTGGATGGAAGTTCAACTGAGTTGAGCTGAATTCAACTTAAAAAGTGGGTGCCCACCCAATCTGGTTTGGCTTAGTGGATAGAGCATCTGTCTGTGGACTGAACATTCAACATGCACAGGTTGTGGGCTCCATCCCCAGTGGGAGGCGTGCAGAAAGTAGCCGATCAATGATTCTCGCTCATTATTGATGTTTCTATCTCTCTCTCCCTCTCCCTTTCTCTCTGAAATCAATAAAAATATTTTTTAAGCCAAAACCGGTTTGGCTCAATGGATAGAGAGCGTCGGCTTAGGGACTGAAGGGTCCCGGGTTCGATTCCGGTCAAGGGCATGTACCTTGGTTGCGGGCACATCCACAGTACGGGGTGTGCAAGAGGCAGCTGATCGATGGCTCTCTCTCATCGATGTTTCTAACTCTCTATCTCTCTCCCTCTCTGTACAAAATCAATAAAATATATTTAAAAAATATATATATATTTTTTTTTTTTAAAAGAAAAGAAAAATGTTTCAAGAAAAAGTGGGTGCCCCCCAGCTGCTGCTGCAGTGTCTCCCCACATCACCCCTCCGCCCCTCCGCCAGCCGGGCCTCACCTCTCGGTAGACATCTTGACCTCGTTGACCAGCCTCCGGACCCCCACCACCTGCCTCCAGAGGAGGAGCAGGCGGCTGTGCTCGTTACTGAAGTAGGTGTTGAAGGACTGGAGGGGAGACAGGTTGAGTGAGGGGCTGCGGGGAGGGCCACCCGCTTCTGCCCAGCACTGACCATCCCGGGAGGCACTGCTGCCCAGGGAGGGGGTCGTCCTGTGGGCCAGGTCTGGGCCTGCACACAGGTATGGAAACTGTCAGCCTCTCACTCCCAAGACTCCCTCTGGCACTGGAAAATGGGTTTCAATGGCTCTGCAGTCCCAAGAGGCAGCCAGAAAGGGCAGGAAGTGGTGGCACCGAGGTTTGCACCCCAGCCGCATGGCTGGGCAGGTTACTTAACCTCCCTTTATTTAAAAAAAAATTTTTTAATATATATATTTTATTGATTTTTTACAGAGAAGAAGAGAGAGGGGCAGAGAGCTAGAAACATCAATGAGAAACATTGCTCAGCTACACACCCCCTCCACTGGGGATGTGCCCGCAACCAAGACACATGCCTTGACTAGAATTGAACCTGGGACCCTTCAGTCCGCAGGCTGACGCTCTATCCACTGAGCCAAGCCGGTTTCGGCTTAACCTCTCTTTAAAAGGAGGATGAGCCCTAGCTGGCTTGGCTCAGTGAATAGAGTATAGGCCTGCGGACCGAAGGGTCCCAGGTTCGATTCCAGCCAAAGGCACATGCCTGGGTTGCGGGCTTGATCCCCAAGAGGGGGCTTGATCCCCAATGCAGGAGACAGATGATCAATGATTCTCTCTCATCATTGATGTTTCTTCTCTCTCTCCTCCCTTCCTGTCTGAAATCAATAAAGTTATATATATATTAAAACTAATAAAATAAAATAAAATAAGGACGATAGCACCTACCTTGCTCAGCTATTCTGGGAAGTAGGGAAGACATGAACACTTAGCACATGGAATGTGCAACAGGCCAACTATGATTATGACATGATTTACCTCTCCAGCAGGGCCCTCCCGCTCCTGCCCCCAAAGCAGGAGTCCTCTCCACTCTGCAAAGACCCTTCCCCTTGGGTCCGGCTGCACCCACCGGGCCCCACTGGCCTCCCAGAAGCCCTGTGCCCACCTCCTCCTCACGCCTCCACGCCAACTCCCGCTGCTCCAGCTCCTTGCGACTGCGTGTCCAATCACTGGTCACCTTGCGTATGTCCTCTCTCAGAGCCTGATTGGCTGAGCTGGCCTGGTCCAGCTGTTCTCGGAGCATAGCGTTCACCTGGGCCAGGCTGCTGCTCCTGGGCGGGACAAAGAGGGGCCAATGGGCTCGTGGCGGGAGAGGACCACCCTGCCGACCATCGCCTCTTCCTGCTGGTGCCCCACCTCTGCTGCTCCTCCTCCAGGCGGATGAGGGCGCTCTCCAGGTCTCTGCTGTGCTCTGTGTCCTGGGTGGGAGAAGTGGGCATCAGGTTGGGCACGAGGAGGAAGGGGCCTGCCCTGCCCTGCCCTGCCTGGCACCCACCCTCAGCCGCTGCTGCTCCAGCTCTGTGGATCGCTCCAACAGCTGCTGCTCCAGCTCTGAGCCCTTCTTCTTGTACTGGAGAATCTGGGGATGGGTGGTGAGCAATGGTTAGCCCCGGGGGGTGGGGGCAGGGCGAAGTGAGCAAGCACAGGGGTAGGCAGGAGCAGGAGTGGGCGGCCCTGACCTTGGCCTGCAGCCGTTGCACAAGCTGGGCTTGCCGCTGCTGGCCCTCCTGGTAGGCCTGCAGCTTTCGCCGGTAGGAGGCCTGCTCCTCCTGCAGCTGCCTCCGCAGCTCCACGCTCTGCCGTACCAGCCCCCTGGGCTCCGGCGTTTCCAGCTCCCCAGACTCCAGCCGCACAGCCTGCTCCAGCTGCAGGGAAGGGCCCTGGGTGAGAGTCCTCGGTCTCCAGGGAAGGCAGACCCAGGCCTCTGCAGGGAGCACGGGGCTGGGCCCAGACCCACAATGCCCTGCAGGCACATTTGGGCAAGCCCGGATGCAATGCACATATGACGGCCTAATGCAGCCAGGCACAGACACACAGATGGGGCATGCACGGACACACAAACATGTGCATGTAACATACAAAGAAGACGCACCTGGTGATAAGCCTTAGAGGCTCTGGGTGCACTGTGAGCCTCTCTTCCAAAGCAACTAATCCCACTGTGGTTGATATTATTAGACCCACGCCTATGTCTTCCCACCCCAAACCCAGGAAAGCCTGTTCTTCCCATTGCATCGTAGGCCTACAGCAGTGTTAGTATCATGTTCATTAGGATCATGAATTAATGGCATAAACACATGCGAATACATTCAAATAGAGGCATCAATGCATGCATCCTGAGCTTAGCGACATGCACACACAAAGGCACACAGGTGGTGTCAAACTGCCCAGGATGACACAGATGAACTCCTCGGCCTGCCCCCACTTCCCACACACGCAGCGCTCAGATGTGTAAGAGGCACATGAATGTTTTATACCACGTGGCTTATTCATGCCTGAGCCCCGGCCGGCCTCAGGCCCCACCTCTCCTGACCTCATGGGAAGCCGCTGCTGCCAGCGCCCTTCCTTCCCCCCCAGGTGGCTTGCAGCCGCCTCATCATCAGGCCCACGGGCACAGGAAGGATGCCCGCCTGCTCTGGCTGCTCCAACAGCCTGGGAACCCTCCATCCTCCTTAGGCACCTGCGGGTCCCAGGGGCCCCTCTGCCTCCTCCTGTGGGGGAAGCAACTGAGGATGAGAGGGACTAACCGGAGTGACAGTGCCCAGAGAGAGCCAGCAGGAAGACAGCCCAGACCAGTGGGCTCTGGCACCAGCCCACACTCACCATCTGCAGCCTGGGCAGGGCTTCCACACGTCCACCGACCCCCAGTCCCAGCGACGCCAACGGCAAAGACAGCGGCTCACCCCCTCACAAATGACGGGCCAGGCCAGGTTAGTGGCCGGTGCAGGTTCCCCCCAGCTGTTCCCTGCCCTGACCCAGTTCGCCCAGGAGATGCTGAAGGGGCCACTGAGAAAGCTGGAAACAACTTCATCTCTGCCTCCCCCTCCTCCCTCCCCCCAAGGACAGCACTGGGGCAGGGTGCCCGTGGCCACCGAGCCACCCACAGGGAGGGGCTGGTGGGGGTTCCATTCAAGTTGGGAAACAGCTCGGTCTGAAGGTGTGGGAGGAGGTGGTATGCAGGTCTCTGCCGGAAGGCTGGGCTGCAGGCCTGTGACCAGTGTCCGCAAGCAGTCCACCTCCGCCAGGGGACCGGCAGTGTCCACATCGGAGCGGGCCAGCAGTGGCGCCGGAATGCTGTGTGCTGCGCATCCATGCAGGTGTATCTCACGGGGGTGAGTGGGGAGTATTTTGTCATTTGTCTCCACCTGGGACCCTGAGCGTCTCCGTGTCAAGCCTTCTGGGGACCTGGGAGAGGTGGTGTCTGTGGTCGCAGGTCTACATTGTGGGGCCGGTGGGCACGTCTGTGTGTACCCGTGTGTTCGCATGTTTGTAGGTCTGTGAGCACAACTCGAAGTGGGTGAGCTGGAAGCTGTGTCTGGGCTCTGAGTGTCTGTGATGTGTGTGTGGGTGTCTCTGTTCTCTGTGCTTACCTTGGGCTTACCATTGTCCACAACATGTGAGACAATGTGTTGTGTTGTGTGCAGGATGGAACATCGCGGTGCTGTGACTGTGGGCCTGTGTGAGACATTCTATACCTGGGTGGTATCTGGCTGTGCATACAGATTCTGCTGTGGTGTGTTTTGTGCATTTGTGTACGTCTGTGTGGGTCTGGCTGCGGCCTGACCTGTGTGTGTGTTTACACAAGTGTTTGGACCAGGGGTATCTGCTTCTGTGATTTAGATATGGTTCAGGCAGCCGCCAGGTACTCCACTCGCTTCCCCAGTGCTCAGAGCCAGGCCCGGGTCACTCCCAGCCGTACCTCACCCCTTTCCACGAACTTCTCCCCTCACAAAACAGCCTTTCAGTTTCACTCGTAATTCAAAAGGAAAGAAGGGTGTCACCAAGCCAGGGATGAAAGAAGTTTACAGTCTCCCCTAGCAACCACTGCCCTAGCACCGTTATTATTCGAGTCACTCTGTCCAGGTTGCCATGGACACAGGGAGCCCAGGGGGCCCATCCTGTAGAATCCAGGAGGTGTGGCCATTCCCTCCTTCCCATCCCAGCTGCCTCACCCAACACCTGCTCCTCAGGGGCAGGAAGAATGGGGTGGGGGTGGAGGGGCTCCACGGGAGCGTAAGGGCCTCCCTCTGAACTTGGAGGTGGCTGCTGGGAGCCCTTTGCCTGTTTCCCTACGTGCAATCAACTGGGCACAAATGCCTACCTCACATCCACTCTCTTTTCCCAGGGATGCTGTGGGGTTTGAAAAGTCAGAAAACCTCACTGACTGCCTGCCAACTTCGCTCACATGCAACAGTTATGGCCACAGGGGCAAGCCTGCCCCCTGCAGCATGGAGACAAGGGGCAGCAGGGAGTCAGTGCCACAGGCCCTCAGAGCCCAGACCAGGGGCTCATGCCAGCTCCACCACGGACACTGGGCCTCTCACACTCACTTCTGGGTGTGTTTCCCCGCCTGCAATAGGTGATGGCCAGGCTCCGATGTTCTCTGTGGACCCACGGCGCCCGGGAAAGGCCCAGAGGTCACACTCATGCAACCCCTGCCTCCAGGTGGGACACTGACACCATCTCCCCGAGGACAGTCAAGCACCAGGTTCATGCCACAAGATACGCGGGGTCACATGATGGAATTTTCTAGACTTAACGCAGACCCCCTGCTCCCGTGCTGAGGCCCCAGCCCCAGCAGCTGTGTCCCAGCAGAAAAAGGAACCTGCCGCCTGCCCCCTCTTCTCCCTTCTCCTGCCAGCCAGGGGGGCAGTGCTGGCTTCATTGTCAGTCAGGAGCTGGCATTTAAGAGGCGGCCCCCCATGAGCCTGGCAGTGTGCTAGGGGCCAAAAAGGAGAGGCCTAAACCGGGAGGGCCTGGCTCAGGACCCCATCACCACCGACAATGTGGAACTCCAGCCAGTTGGCCCTCCACACCCCGTGCAAACCTCGGGAAAGCGGGCTCTGAGCTACCCCCAGTGCTGGGGGCCTGCTCCTTGCAAGTCCCAACAAGCCAGGGGCTGGTTCGGGCGGGCAGACACCAGGGCACAGGCACAGCCTACAACCACACTCAGAACCGCTTATCCCTCTTCCCCACCGCCGCAGGGGTCCTGGTGCCGCACAGGGGACCCTGAGCAGCTTCCGTCTCCCGTGTGCAACATCAGAACGTCATGTCTGAGGTCCTTCCAGCTTCCCAGGGGCCAGCTGGCTCCCAACCCAACGGTCTCTTCCCACACCCAAGAAACAAAGCCGTAATGCAGAGCCCTGGGCTGGGAGTCGAGAGACCAGCGTGAATTGGCTGTGTGGCCCCAAGCACCGTGCTTTCCCTCTCTGAGCCTCTATTACCTCCTCTGCTAAATGAGCATCGCGATGGTCCCAACCTTGGTGCATTCCAGGTAAAGCACCCAGCACCTGTCTGGCAAGTAGGCGTTCCATAAACGGCGGCTGCTACGATGACTGTTATTAACACGCTCGCATCTTCCATCCACACGCATTCTCCTTCCCTCACGCAACTCTTCCACCACTTTCAGCCACTACCAACTCCCCAGGGTCACCTCCTAGGAGTCTGGGGGTCCAAAGAAGACAGTGTACAGAGAACAACCTGCACCTCTGGCCCTGGCCACCCTGACCTCCTGGCCCAGGCCCTGGGACCCCGCAAGCCTGAGGCACAGTTCCCAGGGGAAGGGAACCCTTCTGGACATGGAGGCGGGCCTGGCTTCTCCTCCCGTGGCTGGGCCTCACCCCCACGGGGAGTGGCAGCAGGCCTGTGGCTGCCTGTGTCTACCCCAGTCTTGCTGCAGAGCCCGGCCGCTGTTAGGTGAACCCCAAAGCCCGTCCCCACTACAGAAAACCGACTCTGAGCCTGGCGGGCGTGGCTCAGTTGTCGAGCGTCAACCAATGAACCAGGAGATCAAGGTTAGATTCCCAGTCAGGGCACAGCCTGGGTTTCGGGCTCAATCCCCAGTGTGGGGCGTGCAGGAGGGAGCCGATCAATGATTCTCTCATCATCGATGTTCCTCTCTCTCCCTCTCCCCCTTCCTTCCTCTCTGAAATCAATTTAAAAAAAGAAAAGAAAACAGACTCCAAGAGCAGAGTGGTTTGCTCAAGGCCATTCACGTTGGCTGAGCCACAGTTGGAACGCAGGCCGGCCTGAGTCCAGGCCCACCTTTTCACCCAGTGCGCAGGCCTGCCCTGGACATCGCCCTGAGCGCACAGCAAGGGAGCGGCTGACTCAGCTCCCAGCCCCCAGGCAGCACCCACCCGCTCGCTGACCGCGTTGTACTTGATGGCCAGCTCATCGCGCTCGGCACGGCTCTGGGCCAGCAGGTCCTCCACGCGGGACAGCTCCTGCTGCAGCAGCTGGTTCTCCTCCTGCAGCGGCAGCATTGATGCCATCTCCGTGGCCGACAGCAGGGCTGGAGGGGGACAGCAGGCATGTGGTCAGCTTCCAGCCGGGTCCAGGAGGACATCTTGCCCCTCCAGGTGCCCTGCCCATCAGTGGAGGCAGGAATTTGGGCCAGGACCCAGGAGGAGCCTGGGTAGGAGTGGATGGAGCGCCGGGTCACACAAACAGAGAACAGGAAGGTGGGCAAAGCCACGGGCCTCGGGCTAGACTTGGAATGGACACAAGTGCAGCTGAAGAGTGGCCCCGGCAGGCCCAGGAGGTGCACGAAGGAGGAGCATTGGGAGTCAGCAGACTAGGCCCAAGTTCTAGCTCCTTCCTTCTGCCACTACTTCTATTGTCTGGACCTCAGTTTTTCAGATCTGTACAATGGGTGGAGCAGTAACCAGACCCAGGAGAGCAGGTAACGTATGAGACCAGGGCTCAAGAGAGTGGAGGTCAGGTTGTAAGGAAGAGAAGGAGGAAAAAAGGGGAGGCCAGAGGGAAAAGGAACTCCATCCTGTGGGCTCCCTTCCACCTGATGGAACTGGGCGCATGCCATAGGCCTCTCGGCTCTTCCACCCAGGGGGCGGGGGAGGGGGAGGAGGGCTTTCTAAGTCCCTGTCTGTGGCTCCAGGGGCCCCAAGGAGGCTGAGGTTAGACAAGGACCATGGCAGGAACACCAGAAACACCCCAGGGAGAGCTGCAACCCTCCTGCTGGGACTGAGTGTGCCCCTCCCAGACGCTCAAACTGTGTATTTGGTGTGAGTTCCACCCGCCAGAAGGAGCAGGGCCCATCAATCAGTCTTTTGGGGGGTGAGGAAGAAGGGAGAGGGACAGTACCACCCCTTGGATTTCTGCAAAGCCCTGAGCTAAGCTGAATTACACACCCTCTCCCCCTTACGCTACTCCCCCACCCCCACCCCTTTTATAATCTCGGTTTCAGCCAGCTCACACCTTCCCTAGGAGAGAATATGGCGTTTGGGGTTTAAGTCTTTGCAGCAAGGAGGGAAAGCTCACACTGCCTTCTAGCAGCAGTACGTGGGGGAACACATTGGGGCGAATGACACCTCTAAGCCTCCATTTCCTCATCTGTAAAACGGGTGTACCCCCTCCCAGGGGGGAGACATGGAAGCTGCGATCACTGTTGTGACTACTGAGCAGGGCTGTGAGAGGAGGTAGGATGCGGGCAGTGGCTGTGCAGGGAGAGGCAGGAGGTACCTGGGCTCCCGGGCTTGGAGAAGTTTCGGGTGAGAGTGTCCCTGAGGAGGGCAGGCAGGCGGGCGGGCGGACAGTCCTGGGCCGGGTCCTGCACGCTCAGGCTGGCCTCCTGACCCGGCCCCAGGACGCTGCTCTCCAGGGCCTGCGGGGAGAGAGAGGGTCTGAGGGAAACCTGTGGCCTGAGTGGGAAGGAGCAAAGCCCTGTTGCCCAAGATGTGGGTGCCCGGGAGACCATCAGGAAAGCCCCAAATGGACAGAAGCCTGGGAGTTAGAATCGCAAAGCCGCCCCCTGGAAGGACATGTGCCTCCTGCCGGGAAAGGAGGCGCCTCCAGGGCCAGAGAACCAAACCCCATGGCCGGCTCCAACCCAGAGAGGTGAGGATCCCGCTGTGCGTGCCAGCAGAAGTCACCCTAACCCTGAAATCCGGAGGAGGGACCCCATCCTCCCAGGGCACTGGGATAAGGGAGCCACAGCAGCTGAGCCCTGCGCACCCCTCTACCCTGAGCCCAGTCAGGCTGGGAGCTGCAAGCTGGAGCCCCTGTGAACCTCACCACCACACCTCTCCCTCCACTGGACCCCAAGATGCAGCCACTCCGCACCCGCTCCTTCCAGAGCAACTGGATGGGGGGAGCACAGCCCTCAGGACCCACCTGGATAACGGTCTCCAGTGCCAGCTGGACCTCCAATGACCCCCCCAGCCCCGAGCTCATGGGGGGAGGCTGCGGGCACCCCTCTCCAGGCCCTGCTCCCAGGCCCCAGACAAGCTCAGTCCACACAGACCACCCCACAGCCAGACTGCAGTGCTGAGCGCTGGGCAGATTAGGCTCTAATCCGTGCCCCCATGTGACCACAGGGTGGGAGGGGCTGAGGGAGGGGCAAGGGAGGGGAGGGGAAAGCAGAGGGGAGAGAAGGGAACAGAAGGAAGACTTAGGATATGGAGGGGGAGGGGAGTAGAGAGGGGAAGAGGTGGGGGAGAAAGGAAAGGGAAAGAATGGAGGGGGGAAAGGGTAGGGAAGGGAGGGGAGGGACCATGAGGAAAGGACTCCCAACACACACACACACACACACACACACACAAACACACACTCCCCAACTGCTGGGTCCTAGAGCCCTCCAAGCTCAGGGAATGGAGTCAGCACCCAGGAGACAGAAAAGGCCCGAGTTTTCCAGTTTTTTAAGACTGTACAAAAAGAGAGAGATCAGCCAAAGGACTTATGTGCACACATATGAGCCTAACCAGTGGTCAAGGATAATAGGGGGGTGGGGGATGGGAATGGGGGGTTGAGGACAAATATGTGATACCTTAATCAATAAATTAAATTTTTAAAAAGTTAAAAAAAAAAAAGTACAGGGGTGGGCAAACTAGGTTCAGTTCTGAGTACACAAAGCACGGAGTTCCCTGGCCGGGTGCCTCAGTCAGTTTGGTGTCATCCTTTACCCCAAAAGGCGGTGGGTTTGATTCCTGGACACGGCACATACCCAGGTTGCCAGTTCAATCTCCAGTCAGGGTGCATGCAGGAGACAACTGATCGGATGTTTTTTTCTCACATAAATATATACTTCTCTCTCTCTCTCATGAATAAAAACAGTTTTTAAAATCCCCCCATGAGGAATTGTGTATCTCCTTGCTTGCCCACCAGCTCGAAGGAAATAATGTTCAGGTCCCAAAGCCAGAGCGACAGCTAGGGATCCGGGTGACCAGGTAGAAAGCCACCTGCCAAATACCCAACAGGGCTCTTCATGGACAGGAAAGAAGTTTCTGTTGTGTTGAGCCTTAGAGATTTCTAGGGTTTACTATCAGCTAGTACTATCTTTTTTAAAATATATATTTTAATTGCTTTCCTAGAGGAAGGGGGGAGAGGGAGAGAGAAACAGAAACATCCATGATAGGAAAGAATCACCGATGGGCTGCCTCCTGCAGGCCCCACACTGGGAATGGAGTCCACATGTGCCCCGATTGGGAATCAAACCATGACCTGGGCTCAGCCAGTCATATCGTAATCACTACACTGTTAAACAGTGGTAAGTGTCAGCTATGGTCTGTGTTATCGTTACTATCATTAGTGTTACTGTCTTCCCAGTACCCGAACCAGAACCTTGTGCCTGGCACACGGTAGACCCTCAGCCATGTTTTTGCAGGTCTAGCGGCCAGAGTAGCCACAAAATCCCTCAAGGATGACCCAGGACTTTCAAGTATACCAGCAGCTCTTGCCCAGTTATCCCTTTTTTATTCTCCGGTTGCTGGCTAGAAACTATAACAAAAATACTGAACCATGGGCCAGGCCCTGTGCCCAGAACTCTGCATCTGGACTTTATCTGTTTTAACATTCCTGGCAGCCCTGCAATGTGAACTGTTCTACCCACTGTGCAGCTGACAACACGAAGGCTCAGTGAGGGGAGTGAAGTAACTTGCTCAAAGTCACCCACCCACGAAGGGCTAAAGTCACCAGACAAGGTAAGACCCAGATATGCCGGGGGGGGGGGGGGAGGGGGGGAGATATCAACCAGAGGACTTGTATGCGTGCATATAAGCATAACCAATGGACAGACAACAGGGGGGTGAGGGCATGAGCAGGGAGGTGGGGGGTAATGGAGGAATAATATCACATATTGATTAATACCTTAATTAATAAAGAAAATAAATTTTTAAAAAAAGCTTAATGGGGGGTGAGAGTTGGGGAGAGATAGACCCAGCTATGCCTGGTTCCAAAGTTTTAAACAAAAGCCAACCATGCCTACCATGTGTAGTGCTTACTGTGTGCCAGGCCCTACCTTAGGTCAGTGGTTGGCAAACTGCGGCTCTCGAGCCGTGGTTTGCCACTCAGTTGACTAATGAGTTTGCCGACTACTGCCCTAGGTCTCTGGTATGTATTAAAAAAAGTCACCTCGCCCTGTCAAGGGCATGTGACTTGGTTGCGGGCATATCCCCAGTAGGGGGTGTGCAAGAGGCAGCTGATCGATGACTCTCTCATCGATGTTTCTAACTCTCTCTCTCTCTTCCTTTCTGTACAAAATCAATAAAATATATTTATTTAAAAAAAAAAGCCGCCTCGCCCTAGCTGATTTGGCTCAGTGGATAGAGCATCAGCCTGCAGACCTAAGAGTCCTGGGTTCAGTTCCAGCCAAGGGCATGTACCTGGGTTGCAGGCTCCTCCCCGGCCTGGGCCCTGGTTAGGCTCGTGCAGGAGGCAACCAATCAATGTCTTCCCCTCTCTCCAAAAGTCAATGGAAAATATCCTCGGGTGAGGATTCAAAAACAACAACAACCCACCTCTTGCTCGACTGCTAAGACGGCTCCTCAGAGGTCTCCCTGCCTGCTGTCTCGTCCCCTACCTGTCTATTCCTACACAATCAAGATCAGCTCCCTCTTCTGTTCAACCCCCACCCCACAGGCTCCCCATCCAACTGCCTCCTAACACATTCAAATAAACCTCAAAGTGCTGCCACAGCAAATAGGCTGCCTCATCTGGCCCAGGCCCAGGCCTCCTCTCCCATATCATCTCCTCCCTCCCCGGCTGCTTGTCCTGCCTACCCCAGCTCTGCTGGCCTTTTTTAAAAAATATATTTTATTGATTTTGTACAGAGAGGGAGGGAGAGAGATAGAGAGTTAGAAACATCGATGAGAGTCATCGATCAGCTGCCTCTTGCACACCCCCTACTGGGGATATGCCCGCAACCAAGGTACATGCCCTTGACAGGAATCGAACCCTGGACCCTTTAGTCCCCAAGATGATGCTCTATCCATTGAGCCAAACCGGTCTTGGCCCTGCTGGCCTTCTTGATGCTCAAACACACCAGGCAGTCTCCTACCTCAGGGCCTTTGCACTGCCACTTTCACTGCCTGGAATGCTCTTCCCCCTGCCTTTCATGGCTGACTCCTGCTGGTCAACCAAATCTTGGCTCAAACATGTCACCTCTGCCTGGCTGGCGTGGCTCAATGGTTGAGTGTCCACCTATGAACCAGGAGGTCCCTGTTCCGTGGGACCTGACCAGGCTGCAAGCTCGAGCCCCAGTAGGGGACATGCAGGAGGCAGCCTATCCGTGATTCTCTCTCATTGATGTTCCTATCTCTTTCCCTCTCTCAAATCAATAAAAATATATATTTTTAAAAGAAACAATACCCATGGGATTTAGCAAGATCACACTGGGCAAGTCTTGGCCACAGGTGGTGTTGCCCCAGCCTGGGATCTGGCAAGGATCTACAGTGAACACATATCCAACACCCGCTGCATCCCGGGAGTTCAGGGCAAAAACCAGGCAGTGCCCCCTCCTCCCCCAAGGAATCCTGGATGGGACGGGTGCCTAGTGTTTAGGAGGGATGCTCATCCCCAGGGCTTGAGAGAGACCCCCAAGATCTAGGGGTTCTGACTCCCCAAGTCTTTCCTGAACCGGCTCCTGACTGAGGAGCCCGGTCTACCTTTAACCTCTGGTCTGCTCCCGGTTTATTTATTAAGCAACTGCTGTGAGCTCCGCTAAGAAGAAGAGGAAATCTCAGAGGGGAACCGACAGGAGCTATTCACATGGGACTTCCCCGAGACAAGTACTGGCTTATGGGAGCTGGGGGGCCTGGCCACCCCAGGGCCCCCCCGACACTGAGCTCGAGGGTTTGCATGAAAACCACGAGGGAGCCCGTTCCAAATGCCAACCACAGAGTCTGGCGCGGGGAAACCCCAGGAGTGGAGGGCCCACATCCCTGCCCAGGCCGTGTGGTCTCGGACAGCTCAGTGGACCGCTCTAGGCCTCAGTTTCCTCATCCCTGAAATGGAGCCACGTTCAACGCGGGGGCGCAGGAGGGACCCGCTGGATGCGGTGACCGTTGGGAAGGGTCTCCTACCGCAGCTCTGCCCCGAGGAGCGAGGAGAAGCCCGGAGCGGAGGGGCGCCCGCAGGCCGCCGCGCCCGGGCAGGCCCGGCCTCCTCCCGCCCGCCCGGCCCGCGCGCCCCGGGCAGGGCCGGCGCAGGACGCGGCAGGATGTCCGCACGGCCGCGGCGCGCGCTCGGCCGCCGGGCTGGCGGCGGCGGGTGCAGCGAGCGCGCCCTGAGCGCCCCCGGCCCGGGACGCGGCTCCCGTCCGCCCGTGCGCGCGCCCGCCTTCCCGCCCTCCGCCCTCCGCGCGCCGCCGCCGCGCCCCGCGCCCCCCGCCCACGCGCCGCCGCCTCCACTCGCGCCGCGCACCCCGCGTGCCCGCCCGCGACTCCGGCCCGCGGGAGCGCGCGCAGGCCGGTCCTACCTTCGCGCGCCGCCGCCGCCGCCGCGGAGTCCGAGCGGGTCCTGCCGGGCGGGGCCGGGGGTGGGGCCTGGTCCCGCCCCGCCCCCCGGTCCTGGAGTCCCGGGGACCGAGGGCAGGGGCGGGGGCGGGGGCGCGGCCGGCTGGCCCCCGGTCTGTCTGTGGAGCGTTTCCTTGGTACAGGCACTTGTGGAGGGCTCTTCATCGATCGCATTTACTGCTTCCCACAACCCAGCAAACTGGGATTATTAGCTCTTTTGCATAAAAGGGAAACCGAAGATTAAGCAAGCGGAGCAGTGTCCCGCAGCTGCCAAGGTGGCAGAGCAGAATCGGAACCCACAGCCACCTGCCTAGGCCCACTGCGGCCTTGGCCTCGGCTCCTGCTTCCGGACCTTAAAAGCCTTAAACTAAGCTCTGGCCTCAACCAATCGCCCAAACAGCCTGAGGGAGCATTCCCGCCCGCCCCCCTCGGAGCCCAGTGTAGCAATACTGAGGCTTCAATAGCTTGACCTGCAGGGAGAATGTCTTTGCTTTCCTGATTGTCCAGCAACCTTGGCCTCAGTTTGTTTATCTGTGAAATGGTGGAACCCCATCTGCTGCCCTTTCCTTCTTACAAACTCATGTGCCAACTGGAATGGGATAAAACCAAGCCGAAACCTTGCCTTAGAGGACTGAACAGTGATGTCATTTCTATCTGTAACAAAACATTGGGCTCTACTTGCCTACCTCTGTTCTTGAAGGCAAGTCACCCATTTCAAACGTGTAGGCTGGTCTGCAGCTCCCTGGCTGAGGGAGGGCTGTGTTTTGTTTGAAAACGGAAATTGAATTTTATGATTTTGTATTTGGAAAACAGTGAATACCCAGAAAGAACAGCAGCAGACCTGTGGCTGGTGGTTCTGTCTTTCCCCATTGGGGGGCAACCAGGAGTTTATCTTTGTCGAAGAGGAGTCTGCCTTTTACGTCTGAGAAACCATATTAGGGGCTCCCTTGGGGCTCTGTGACCTAGGGATGGCCCAGCAAGGCTGTGGCTTGGGCCAGGGCAGGGAGATTTGGTTCAACCCCTGGGACTTGGAGTATGGAGGGGGGCCAGGCTAGGAGGAGAAGGGCAGTTTCCCTGAGGTGCCTCTGCCCAGGTGCCCCAGCCTGGCCCAGATCTGGGTCACCCTGTCTGGTTCCCCTGACCTGCTGCGTCCCTACCCAGGCCCTAATGGGCTCATGACCTCACCAGTCCGCTTCTGACCCTGCCTGTCCCTGCAGGGCCCTCATTCCAGAGTGTTCCTCATCGCACAGGAACCCATCCTTGGCCCTCCCTCCAGAACACCTGCCTGGTGCCTGGGCCTCTGTCAGGCCTCCCTTGGTGAACAGCCCCTGCACCTCACTGGCAGCCTGTGCTGGCTGTGCTGCTGCTTCCTCTTCTATTTTCTCACTCCGTCCTCAGTCCCTCTGAACATTTCTGCAAAGCAGGACCTACACTACTGAAACTACATAGCCAGGCAAAGCGGTCTAGGATTATTTCCATTTTACAGGTGAGGAGACCAAGACTCAGAGAGGTGCAGTCACTTGCCCAGGGACACACAGCAGGAGTTTCAGGGGCTTCCAAGCCATATCTTTCCTATAATCACATGAGATTTTTGGAGGGCAGCAGACACAGCTCCTTCCTCCTTGGCCCTCCTACCTCCAGAGCCCAAGGAGGCTCCTGCTGGGAGGCAGGTACTGTCACCAGCCTCCTCCTCCGGAGGCCTGTGGCTCCCTTTTCAATGGCGATGCTGGCGGCTGGGTCCCCTGTTGTGCTGACTCAGTTGCTTCAGCTCAGCCAGCCTTACGGTCATTTGTTGCCCGCATCATCCTGTCCCATAACCAGGTGGTGCCCAGTCCAGGGACCCTACCCCGCCCACCCCCCCCACCGGACCAACTACCAGAAGGGAGGTGTGACAGGTGCTCACCGGCTCACCGCAGATTCTAAATCTGCAACTCAGGTAGCTGGGAAACAAGTGACAGTTACTCCCCCAGAGCCTGCCTAATCCGGGTGCTAAGCTGGGTTGGACTCTGCCCACCATCAGCAAAACCACATTAACCAGGAGGCTTAGAGTTCAGGTGTTCCGGTTAACTGGATTTGCAGAATATCTTTTTATTTATTTTAGAGAGATAGACCAAAGCCCAGAACCCAAGTGCTTACCTTAGATGGGCTGTACTGCTAATGAAGGGATCCCGCAAGGTCTAAACTTCCTCCCTCTCAGCTTCTAAGCATTTAGAAAGATGGGAAGTGATGGGAAATAGACAAAGCTTTCTCCTCCTGTGAATCCACTGATGCCATTTCTTTATCCTTAAGTCATTGGGCATGAGAACCCTCGATTCTACTCTTCTTTGTTCTCCCTATACCGAGTGGTTAGTTCCATAATAAGAAATAAAAATTATGTCGTTTTTACTGAACCCTCAGGAAGAGTGCCATGGCCTTCCTGAATTTTATTTTTTGGCCTCTGTATGCCTGTATGCCCTTAGTATTTAGGGAGATGCTTCCATAGGGAGGTCACGGTGGGGCAGGCGCCCTCCCCTGTTGGAAGGCAAGGCGTCCAGAATGTCCCAGGATGGCAAAAAGGTTATGCTCTTATAGATACATGGGAAAGAAGTGACTGGTTGCCTTAGGGCAGTGGTCGGCAAACTCATTAGTCAACAGAGCCAAATATCAACAGTACAACGAATGAAATTTCTTTTGAGAGCCAAATCTTTTAAACTTAAACTTCTTCTAATGCCACTTCTTCAAAATAGACTCCCCCAGGCTGTGGTATTTTGTGGAAGAGCCACACTCAAGGGGCCAAAGAGCCGCATATGACTTGCGAGCCGCAGTTTGCCGGCCACGGTCTTAGGGCAACAGAGTCCAATTCTCTCACTTTGGCCAACCTGAGACCCTGGCCCAGACTTCACATCTGTACACGTGAGCAAGGGGGAGCGGTGGTTGTGAGCTGGTCGTAGCATCCTGGACGGACGTTTAGGGACCGTGCCCCCCAAAAAACAGGTTTGTCTTTGACATACATTGACAGAAGTAAAAATATTTATTTTTTATCTTAGAAAATTGGCCCCACAAAATGGCCAATACTTTTTTCAGTTCACCTTGACCCTTCAAACGAGAAATCTTTTCATTAAGAGGTAAAAAGTATGTTGATAAAAGCAATTTTAGAGGTGTGCTCAGATAAAATTATTTTATATAAACCAGCAATATAGGCAACCCTAAAGTTCAGTCTGAGCTCTCTGTCATGTACAGTCCATGCAGGAGAAAAGAAAGTAAGAGGTTGTCTGCAAACAAGGCCCCTAAGAAACCAAGAAAACTCCAGTCCACCAGGAACTGCACCGTGAGCCTGTGAACCCCCAGAGTCGCCAGGAAAGCTGAACCCCCAAGTCCAAGAGAGCAGCTTCCACCTTCCTGCCCAAACACTGTCCACCTGGCTTTCGGCGCCTGCCCCGGCCCTGCACCGCCTGCTGGCCTGGCAGACTGGAAAGCAGGCCCCGGGCTGAGATGAACGCTGCTGCCTGCAGCTCAGAGCGGCACCTGCGGCCACAGTGAGGAATGTGTTCAGAGGCCTTCCGGGGCACTCTGCAGGAATGGTTCCTTTTGCAAAGGTAACAAGTTAGTGCAGAACAGCGTATGAGCAAAGCAAATATTAACAATTTTAGAAAGCTGGTTAACGCTCCCAATTTTCCTTCTGATTGTCTGTTCAAGCTGCAGCCTCTAACCTGCTGGAAGCCAGAGGAAGCCCTCCCCGGAAGGAGCCTTGCCGGAAGTGGCTG
Source organism: Nyctalus aviator (assembly GCA_036971965.1). Classification (NCBI taxonomy): domain Eukaryota; kingdom Metazoa; phylum Chordata; class Mammalia; order Chiroptera; family Vespertilionidae; genus Nyctalus; species Nyctalus aviator. Next base: position 186,651,189 of record CM072923.1, read on the forward strand.
CAGCCAGCGGGAGTGCAGAAAGCTCCCCTGCGCACAGGGATCCATCCAGAGGCACCGGTCATGCCCAGGAAGGGCTCATCTGAATCCAGGCAGCACACTGAACCCCTTCTTTTGCTTTTGGGGGCTTGTGTTTATTACAGGTCACTGTGTGGAAGTAGTAGTCTCAGTCTCTCTCATGTCAGAGGACAGACAGGGATAAGGATCTTGGAGCTTGTCTTCTCGTGTTCTGGCTGCACAATTAAGTCCCAGGAAACAGTGTGACATGGAGACAATTTACTGCCCAACATGCCCAGTCTGTCAAGAGAGGCAGGCAAGGAAGAGGAGCGAGTCATGCTCCAAACAGACTGGCTAGGGAGTGCTTTGCCTTCCTTCCTTCGGCCCAGATGAGGCAGCTCCGTCCCAGAAGCTGTGTGAGGATGAAGAGTTGTACTCAGATCAGAACTGGACCCAGTCTGTGCCTGGCTGAGTCTGGCTGGAAGTTGCCCTGTGAAGGGAAGACAGGGAGGGGTGAGAGGGTTTAGACATTTGAAACTACAAAGCAGATAAAAGGTGGCTTCTCTCTGGAAAAAGGGAGCTCCATCAATAAGTTGCCATATTTCTGCAATCTTCTCAAGAAGTCAGCTCTGCCCTAGCCGGTTTGGTTTGGTGGACAGAGCATCAGCCTGCAGACTCAAGGGTCTCAGGTTCGATTCCAGTCAAGGGCATGTACCTTGGTTTCAGGCACATCCCCAGTAGGGGGTGTGCAGGAGACAGTTGATCAATGTTTCTGACTATCACTCTCTCCCTTCCTCTCTGTAAAAAAAAAATCAATAATATATATATATGTGTGTGTGTGTGTATATATATATATATATATATATATATATATTTTTTTTTTAAAGAAGTCAGCTCTGAATATTCTAGAGCAGAGGTCAGTAAACTATAGCTCAGGGACCAAATCTACCCCCCCCCCCCCACTTTACAAATAAAGTTTTATTGGTATATAGCCATTCATTTACTAGTACATATTGTCTGTGGCTGTCTTTGAGCCAGAAGAGCAGAGCTGAGTAGTTGGAACAGAGACAATATGGCCTGCAAAGTCTAAACTCTTTGCTGTCTGGTCCTTCATAGAAAGTGTGTGCTGACTCCTGTCCTAGAGCCTGTGCAGTAGGGTTTTAGCATCTTTTCACCCCGACCCCAGGTAGAGGCCTGAAATGTTATGGGGTCAGAGAGGCATAAGGATGGGCCTCAGAAGTCCCAGGAGAGGCCACGGCTAGAAGCCAGGCTAATGCTCAGTGCGGAGCTCTGGGAGGGCTGGGCCGGGAGGGAGGAAGGAGGTGTTGGGGCCAAGCGCTTGATGAGGGAGCTCCAGGCCACCCAACAGAGGAGAGCAACAAAAAGCCTCCCTGGAGAGAAATGTGCCACCCACGTGGGTGCTCGGGGGCTCTGTCGCACCAGAGAATGGGACCCTCCTCACCCTGTGGATTTTGCAAAGTCTCCCCAGATGTCAGCAGTGGCAGTCGTGGCAAGCGTGGGCTGCGGCCAGGACACAGTGGCGCCTCCTGTTGATGTCCCCAAGTCCGATGGGTAGGGAGAGAAGAGAAGGAGACAGGAGTCAGAGATCTTTTTGGCTGTCTCAGTGACCCTGAAATCAGTCTCATAATTCCAAGTGGCTGAGAAAGACACACACAGAGACATGCTTTTGGACAACTAAACATCAAGTTGCCACATTTCTACCATCTTCTCATGAGCCCTTGAGGGCTCCTGGAGAAAAAGCAGAAAGGCATGTTCAAGGTGGAGGGGAGGAGTGCCAGTGAGGACGGGTCACACACCATCTGTCACACATATCTGAAGTTGACCCTGTTTTTTAACAGTTTATATTGAAAATCTGTTTAAAATTTACCCTTCCATCCTGGCAGGCATGGTTCCGTGGTAGGAGTATCGGCCTGTGTATTGGAGGGTCATGGGTTCAATTCCCAGTTAGCATGTACCTGGTTGCAGGTTCGATCCCCATGGGTGCATGTGGGAATGAATCAATTGATGTGTGTCTCTCACATCGATGTTTCTCTCTCCCCCTCCCCTTCCACTCTCTAGGAATCAATGGAAAAAATATCCTCACTCAGGTGAGTATTTAAAAAAAAAAAAAAAAGTACCATCTCCTGCCCTGGCTTCTTTACTGGAAAATGCCCAGTCAAACTGCTGGATTATCTTCACATAAAGCCCTCAGTCCAGTGCTGGGATCATCCAGCTAAGACAATTGTGTGTCAGACACGTGCCAACTCCTGAGAGCTAAACTGATCAGGGGTCGGGAGAGCATCCAGAAAAGGCACCACAGAAGCTGCTGTTTGGGCACCTCTTTGCGAGGTGGGGGGCACATGGGGCCGCAGGGCCTGCTTCTGTGCGTTTTAGGCACCTCCCCGGACAGTGCTGCCAACTGTCTCTGTGCCTGCCATCCTCTGTCTTCCCACCCATTTGTTATTTCTAATCTGCTCTGGGCTGAGACCAGATAACAACGGTTTAATTTTATAGTTCACCGCGTGCTTAACATCCCGTATCTCCTGGGAACCTCACCACAGTGCCTGGGGGAGACACGCCAGGACCAGCTGTGTGACTTTACCCAGACCACTAACTCAGTTCCTTACGTCTGAAATGGAGACAGAACAGGACTGTCTATGATTAAATAAGGTAATTTACATGGAATGCTGAGGACAGGCCCAGCACAGTGACAGTAATAACAGTAAAATGGGGCTAACAAATGTGAGCACTTACCATGTTCATAAGGGCTATCTGTGGACTTCACATTGATCCCTATAAGAGACCTATATTGTAGGTATCAGTACTACCCCATCCTACCGATGAGAAGGCTGAGGCACAGAGAATGGCAGTTTTCTGAATATCACACTCCTGATAAGCTAGAATTTGAACTGAGCAAGTCTGGTTTTGGAGCATACAGTAAATGCTCACTATCAGCTAGACATGACTCTTATCCTCCAACACCATTTAGTTTGTAGATGCTAATTGCCTTTTGTTCACATCAGCACATAAACCCTGGAGAGCAGGGACTTGGTGTTATCCTCACAGTATCCCCAGGGCCTAACATGCTACCTGGCACCCAGCAGGTTTTTCATATTACCTGCTACAAGGGCACCGGCACCGAGGGAAAGTGGCTCTCAGACCTTAGTGCTCATACAAATAACACTAAGAACACCGGTTCCTGGCCCTGCCCCCAGCCATGCCAGGCAGGTGGTCCTGTGACCTCACGGAGACCCAATGCTGAAAGAATAATTCCTGGGGCAGGGCAGGCGGCTCACTGCCTGCTGTTCCCGCCACTTCCCTGGACTGGCGTGTCCCCACAGGGCTGAAGTCTGAAGCCTGACCTCCAGATAGGGAAGCCAATGTCCACGAGCCTGAGATGGAAAGAAAGCAGGCTTCCTGCCTGCATCTTGCCTCCAGCTGGTGAGCGGTGTGTGGAGAAAGTGGGCTGGTAGCAATCACCCAGCCTGGGGCCAGCCAGGGCATCAGGCTGGGCTGGGAGGCAGGGCGGGGAGGCCAGCACTAGGTACTAACTTCTGGAATTCCGGGGTCTCTAGAAGGCATTCCTTACATCCTGGCACGAGCACCACACAGCTTCCTGGGGAACTGCCTCTCACTTCTCAGCACCCTGATGGCCTTGCTCCAAACAAAATGTCGCATTTTATTTCTCACCACTCACCTTGGCCTTCCTGTGCTGCATTGCATCCCCCTCCCTCAGTACACCAGGTGTCTAAAAGCCTGAGCCTTTTCAGCTCTTCTCTCTGAATGGAGTCCCAGTGTCCCCTGCCCCAATCTCCTTCCTTCAGGGCCCGCTCAATGTGACCTCTTTCGTGAAGCCACAGAGCATCTGGAGGGCCGGCAGCGAGTCTGGTCTCCAGTCTCTAGCCTGTGGCTCCTGTCTCCTACTAGCTCTCAGTGCCCTCTGAGCACAGACTGTGTCTCCAACACCCACTCACTCAATACCCACTGACCAGCCTCTGAGAACCAGGGACCACGTGATGCCTTCACAAATGAGTTGAAGTCCCTGCCCATCAGGGAAGGACAGACAAGACACCCTAAGAGTAAGTGGTGGGAATCAGGGGAACAGAGGAACCCTATACCCAGTGTGGGCAGGACCAGCTATGCTGGGCCCACTTTCCTGTTGGTCACAAACAGCTAAATGACAGACCAATGAGTGAAGGAAGGAAAAGCAGCTGCCAGCAGGGAGAGGAACCCACAGGCACAGAGTTAGCAGCACGTACAATCACCCCCAAGCACTGACCTGAACTGGGAGCAACTGCTGGCTGGGCGAGGGACCTATCTACAGACAACTGCTCCCCAGGGGGAGGGATGAGGGGGGAGGGCTTCGCCCCTGGGGGAGGGGGCAGCAGGCTCACTCCTCCTGTGCTGGCGGGCCGTGCTCGGGGAGTCCCGGCTGCTCCTTCCTTCTTCTTCATGTTCTAAAGAGAGAAGGGAAATGTGAACCAGTCAGTTCTGCTAGAGCCCCACTGCTATCAGAAAACCCCACAAGGAGGGCCAAGGTGACCCCAGTCCCCAAACGGGTAAAACCGACAGACAGATGGTCAAGACCCGTCCAGCACTTCCATTGTTACGAGATGTATTCAACGCCTCAAATTCTAAAGTTAACACAAACACATTTAATTTTAACACCTGAAATTATTAATCATCAGGAAAGGCAAAATCAAACCTACCATGATACACAATTACGTACCCATCCGAATGGCTAAAACATAGAACGTAACTGCTGACAAGGGCGTGGAGCACTACCCTGTTTCCCCGAAAATAAGACAGTGTCTTATATTAATTTTTGCTCCCAAAGATGCCCTAGGTCTTATTTTCAGGGGATGTCTTATTTTTCCATGAAGAAGAATACAGTACACATTTATTGTTAAATGAAAATAAAGGAAATTTATTACCTATATACGGTACGGTAGTACGGTAGTTGTCAACACAAACCAGACAAACTGTGAATCCTACAGTATCAAGAATTTACTCATTTATTCAATGACAATCATGTCATCATCTTCTGGAACATCATCATTAACAATCCAATTCCTGAATTTCCTGGTGAATTTCTTGTGACTCCATTTCTTTCAGAATCAGTGGACCAAATCTCTCATGTTTAGCAATAGTATTCTGAGACAGAGCCTAGGTGGGGCCTTATTTTCGGGGGGATGCCTTATTTTTTACTCAGAAGGAATACTGTAAGTAGGTCTTATTTTCGGAGGATGTCTTATTTTCGGGGAAACACAATAGTACACTGCTCTGGCTGGTGTGGCTCAGTTCACTGCTGATTCGATTCCCAGTCAGGGCACATGCCTGCATTGCAGGCTTGATCTCAGGTAGGGAGCATGCAGGAGGCAGCTGATCGATGTTTCTCTCTCTTTCCCTCTTTCTTTAAAAATCAATAAAAATATTAAAAAATAAAAAAAAGAGCACTCATACACTGCTGGTGGGAGTGTCAGGTGGGTAAATGTCTTTGAAAAACTGTAGAAAGCTGGGCATCTGAAGTGATGTCCCTGCACAGACCCAACAGAAATGCCCACATCTGTGCACCCAGAGACATGCACTGGAACGAACATTCTTAGCAGCACTACTTGTAATCGCCCCAAAATGGAAGCTACCCAAATGTCCGCCATCAGTTAAATGGGTAAGTCATTGGATGCATTCTCACAATGGGTTATGCCACCACAGTGAGAATGATTCATGCAACAGTGTGGAGGCCTCAAAAATACCACATCAGTAAAAGAAAGAAGTTGTACACAATAGAGTACAGAGTGTATGATTCAATTAATGAAAGTTGAAAACAAAATTCAGGGTATTCGGTCAGGTAGTGGTTATTCGAGGTAGCAGTTACTAGGAAGAGCAGGAGAGGGGCGTACAGGGTGCTGAGAACCTGCTTCTTGGTCTGGAGGCGAGTCTGTGTGGGTAAATTCCGGTTTTAAAAATTTGCTGAGCTCTGCACTTTTCTGTTTGAGTATCATACTTCAATAAAACATTTAAAAAAAAGCGAAAAGCAAAAACCTGAGCACCAAGCGTGAGCCAGAAATCTGGAGAGGTTATAAAGATGAGGGCGACCTGGATCCCCACTTGTAAGGAAAGCAGCAGTTTAATCAAAAGCTATGACCACGGCCCCAAGCCAAAAGCCCTCAGAGCTCAGTGCGAGTCCAGCGAGGCTGGCGTTTTTAGCTCTAGGACCCTGGGCAAGTCCTGCAGTCTCTCCAAGCCTCCGTTCCCTCGCCTGTAAAAGGAGAGAATATTTAATTCGAATGAGAAAGTGCCTGAAAACACTACCTGGCACACAGCTGCTCAGTAAATGTTAGTTTCCTCCCAGCCAGAGAAAGAATCACATCCCAACCAGTCACTGCATTTTCTCTTAAGGGCCAGATAACGCCAAGGTCCCAAATCAGCACTAGCACGAAGCAGAGAGAGGAGAAAGAGACAGTGAGTCAAGAGGAAGAGCAGTATTTTTAAGTTACAAAGTTTCTTCAAAATCAAATCCGTTTGGTCCTTGGTTCCCCCAAATTATTTCAACCTGGCCCGTAGTCGATCAAGGCAACCTAGCCAGTCCAATAGCAACTAACAGGGAAAAGCCAGAAGCAGAGCAGCGCAGGGCCAAGACACAGGGAGCCAGGACCACGCCACCAGCAGAAGGTGCCCACGACTCCCTGTGCCCATCTTGATGTCTTCCTGCCCTCAGCATCCCCAAAGCTTCCTTCCTCACGGTGTTAAGGCCAAGACGCAGCTTGAAATGGGCACAGTGACCCCCAGTGTAACAGGACGAAGTCCCCAGCTCTGGCAGCAAGTGACGGATGTTCCTTCTCAACTCAAAGGCTTTGCACACGCTGTTCCCTCCTCTGGGGTCACCCTTTGACCCTTCTTCCCTCCTTTACATGTCACTTCTTCCAGGAAGCCTTCCATGACTCATGTAACTCTGGGCTACATACACACCTTTCCTCTAGGAACTCATGGCACTGAGGACACCCCTAGGTCACAGAACCCTCCAGCCATGTTGTAATCACATCTTGACTTGCCCATCTCAACTCGAGAGGACAGCAGAGCCCCCTCTTTCACCCCCATGTAGTAACTGGCACAATGAGCATCTGCTGGACTGATAGGGCCGAACTGTGAGAGAGGGATGGGCTCTGGACTGGGCGCAGTGTGGTGGCCACACGTGTCATCTGATCGCGGCCAATACAGCCAAGCGGGGTGGGACTCACCGCAATGTTGAGCTTGATGGTCTGGCCTTCCTTGAAGCCTAGGTCCAATTTGGGGCCCTGGTCTGGGTTCTGGGCTTGCTTTGCAAATTCAAATTGCTGTTTCACCCACCTGGGGGAGGAAGACACAGGTGAGGAAAGGACCAGCTGCCCTGCATCCACACTCACTTCACTACCACCTGCCAGCAGCCCAGGACGAGGCTTTTATTGCAGCAGGCAGAGGAACGCAGGCTGGGGAGTGAGGCCTGAATTCAAATCCCGCCTGAGATGCCTAAGTAGTTGCATGCGTATCAGTTTCCACATCAGCAAAATGGGTTGAACAGTCTATGTCTTAAAGCCCGTTACAAGAATTCAATGTAGAGCATCCTTACGCTGGCCTTCAGTCAACCCGAGAACGTGGCCCTCTACCCCCAGCACTTGGCCTGAGAACTAAGATAAGGACGCCCCCTGACCCCCACGCCAAAGCTCATAAAGCAGATGGTGAGACACGACAGATGCTGGGGAGGAGAGAGCATCACAAAGGTCTTCCATAAAACACCCATCCATAGCCACCTGGGGCAAGGGCCCCAGCACAGGGAAGAGCCAGAAAGGCCTCCTGGTGAGCAGCCACACGTCCCCCACTGGCTGGAAGCCAGAAGTGGAGACCTGCGGATGGCAGGAAGCGGTCTGCCCTGCCTTTGAGCTTCAGAAAGGGCCACCAAGGAATCCAAGCATCACTTATTATATCAGAGCCACAGGCCCAGAAAAGCCACAGGAACCTGACAAGGACTCTGGCTGCTCAGGGGCTTATAAGGGAAGAAAGGTGACCCCCTCAAAGTCTGGACAGAGGAATGAGGTGGCAGAGATGGCCCTGAGGAGAAGGACATGACTCCAAGCGGAGAGGAGGCCTTGAAGGATGCAGAGAAGCCAGCTGTCCGGAAGTGAGCTATCCTGAGGCTCTGCTGGAAGACCAATCACACACCCACCTGCGGATCCTAACCTGGGAATCACTCTGTCCAGGGAGAGAAGGGAGGAGGATAAGCACATGGGTCCTGAACCACTCACTTGAAATGGTCCTGCAATGCCACATTGAAGTCAAAGGCATCACCTCGGTCCCCAAAGCCAAGTCCGATGAACGCCCGTCGTCCTGGAGGACAACACACGATCAGTCCCACGTGGAGGCAGAGAAACCTTTCTCATGAGGAGGAAGCACCGACCCGCACGTACCATTTTCATCTTCGACGCGGATGACGAAGTACCTGCTGGAATCTGTCACGCTCTCCACGGCTGTGCCAGGAAACTGGTCCACGGGGGCCTGAGCAAAGAGCTCCCCTGCAAGACAAGTGAGGGTGAGAGAGCCCCGGGCCACTCCAGCCTGATTTCCCATCATCCTGTGAGGCACATGGCAAACTTTCTCTGGGATTCGAATCAAATCCGTTCTGGCTGAAGGGAGACACAGAAATATAACTAAGGAAAGGTTTAAGTCAGATGCGGTTTAGTTTTAATATTTTTCATTTAACCATTCCATCTGGCCACCCATTCCACCTGTCTTACACATGTACATTACCTGCCTGCACCCCGAGGGCCCTGGTACAGGTACACCACGCCTTCGGAAAAGACCTGGTACCTGAGGCGGGTCTGTAGAGGACCGGGGAACCCAGTGGAAAGCAGGGAGAAAGTTCTGGCACCCACAGGAGAATCTGAAGCGGGCCGATTTAGTCTCGGAGACAGAGCGAGAGGGACTGGTTGTGAAATGTAGCCCCGTGTCAACTACAGCTCTCCAGGGTGCGCACAACACCCACTTCCGTGAGCATTTATGACCGGCATCTTTTCTCCGTGTGCTGATCTTTGTTGGGGCTTTAAATATTTAGCCAAATATTTTCTATTGAAACCTGTGGTTCAGAGGTGACCGCAATCAAGGGTGAGCTGAATCAATCTCTGACCTAGAGTCCAAGGCTTCCTGTTAATTTCTCTGCCCCACCTTCGGGCATCCGGGACTCACCTTGATGTCTTCAACTGGGAGGGAGCAGTGGTTCTCAATCAAGGATGGTTTTACTCCCCCTCCCCCCAAGGGACACCTGGCAATGTCTGGAGACATTTTTGGTTGTCACAGCTTAGGGGGTAGGGATACTACTGACAATCAGTTGGTAGAGTCCGGGGATGATGCTAAATATCTTAAATTTGACTTGACAGCCCACAACACTCATCTGACCCCAAATGCCACCAGTGCTGAGGCTGAGAATCCTTGGTCTAGAGTGACTGGAAAGCGAGAGTCAAACATGACCCAGTGGGCACGACTCCAAGCTAAGAGCATCCTGGGTGAGGCTCAGTCCTGAGCAGTGGTGTGCGTCAGTTTCCAAGGGAACAGGTGTTGCATTCCCTTGTGACACCACCTGGCACATCCCAGCAAATGTCACAGCCAAAGTTCTCTGGCCTAGCCATGGCAGCTGTCTCTTCTAACTCCTCTGCAGACAACACTCCCCCAGCCAACCCCGTGCTCCAGAACAAATCAATGCTTTGGGTCGCCTTGCAGTTCACAAAGCAATTGGATGGGTTTCCAACAACCTGGTGAAGGAGGAACTAATGTGATCCCTAGTTCAGCAAAAAGGAGGCCAAGGCACCAGAGGTCATGTGACTCGCCCAAGGCCCCACAGCTCAGACGCAAACGACACAGTTTGGAGAATTCATTTGCCTCTGAATTTTACCACCACACGAAGAAAAATTTCTACATATTAGAAAAACAGGCGACGGCATGTCGAGGCACCTGACTGAGCGGGCACTGTGCCCGATCCCTGCTCTGGGGGCTGGGCTATTCCAGGCCATTCTGCCCTCCACAGCCCACCCAGAGGCACTGGTGGCACAGGGCTTCCAGAGAGATTTCCCCAAAGTGACACCTGCCAGCTGACCCCAACACCAGCCACCCAGGCTCAGCTTCTCCCACAGAAAGAGCTCAGGAGGCAGCCCAGCTCTTTCAGTTATGGGCGTGGTTGGTCTGGGAGCCACAATCCAGTCGATAGTGCAGAGGGCTGTGTCTTCAGCCAGCGTGCCTCAAGGCAACCTCTGGGCGTTCCCACTTGGGACCACCCTGTAGGTCTCCTCTCCGTGGGCTCCAAAATTAGTATTTTTAAAGGACCCCTCCCAAAAGAACAGATGCTTGGCAAGAAATACCGCCTTTAATACTTAGGGACAGTGGCTACTACACCTAAAGGTGGGGGAATGGAGGAGGTTTAATTAACGGTGCACTCGGGTCTTCCATTCCCATGACCCCCGAGAGGCCTCATCAGGCCCAGGCTGCCTCTCCCGTGGCAGCGTGGGAGGCTGGCACCTCAGCCCCGAGCAGGCCTCCCGTGCCTTTACCTGAGGTCCTGTCCTCCAGCTTGATGTAGGCCACCTGCCCTTTGGCAGTGATCCGCAGCCGGCCGCTCCATGACGGCTGGTCCAGCTGCCACTCCGCAGCCCTAAGGGGACAAAAGCCATTGAGCCTCTGCCGGAGGCTCCCGTCCATCACTCCAGGGCCGGGGGTGGGGATGGGAAGGGCACGTGGGCTGCTTGCTCTAGACCAGGAGTTGGTGAACTTGCTCTAAAAAGTGCCACACAATCTCTGTCACAACTACTCTGCCAGTTAGCAGGGAGAGCAGTTGTACCCAGTACATGAGCGTACCGGTGCTCTAAGGGTAGTAACCAGATGGCCTGAGTGTGGCTGTATTTCAGGGAAATTTTGTTAACACTGAAATCTAAATTTCATATCATTTATAATGTTCACATCATGAAATGGTCTTCTTTTGCCGGGACCGGTTTGGCTCAATGGATAGAGCGTCGGCTTGGGGACTGAAGGGTCCCGGGTTCGATTCCGGTCAAGGGCATGTACCTTGGTTTCGGGCATATCCCCAGTAGGGGGTGTGCAAGAGGCAGCTGATTGATGACTCTCTCTCATCGATGTTTCTAACTCTCTATCTCTCTCCCTTCCTCTCTGTATAAAAATCAATAAAATATATTTTAAAAAATAAAAATTAAAAAAAAATTAAAAAAATAAACAATTAAAAACTCCCCCTACCATTTCAAAGTGGAAAAACCGTTCTTAGCTTGTGAGCCACACAAAAACACAATGGGTCTCAGGTTCCTGACCCTGGTTCTAGATTAGAAAGACCTTCCCGGAGGTAGGCCTTCCAGTTTTCTTTCTGTGGAGGAAGCAGCTCCTGGGACCTGTTTGTTTAGGACATTGCTAGGCAGCGGTGGTCAGAGTGACCGTTTGGGATCACTGAGACCAACCTGAAGGAAAAGTAGAGAGGGAGCAATCATTAGTAGGGAGAAGGAGAAGAAGAAAATATACATATGGGAAAAGCAAATGGATGTTGAAGAAACATTCTCAAAGGCATCCTAGACAGAAAGAAACCCAGGGTGAGGCTCAGTGGCTGAGCGTCGAACCATGAACAGGGGTGGGGGGTCCCGGTTCCATCCCTGCTCAGGGCACATGCCAGGGTTGCCAGCTCCTACGCCAGTAGGGGGCATGCAGGAGGCAGCTGATCAATGACTCTCTCTCACCACTGACGTTTCCATCTCTCCCTTTCCCTTCCTATCTCTAAAATAAACTTAAAAATTAAAAAAGAAACCCAGCCGGACCGGTTTGGCTCAATGGATAGAGCGTCGGCTTGGGGACTGAAGGGCCCCGGGTTCGATTCCGGTCAAGGGCATGTACCTTGGTTGCGGGCATATCCCCAGTAGGGGGTGTGCAAGAGGCAGCTGATTGATGACTCTCTCTCATCGATGTTTCTAACTCTCTATCTCTCTCCCTTCCTCTCTGTACAAAAATCAATAAAATATATTTTTTAAAAAAATAAATAAAAAATAAATAAAAAAAATAAAAAAAATAAAAAAGAAACCCAGGACCTATCGCAATGGCCTCTTTTGGCTCTTATAAAGCAGTAAGAAGCAACTCCGTGACACCCCCATATAGCAAGAGCCTTGGGTGTTTTCACGACGCTTTCTGTGGAAGTCCCTGCTTTCCGTGGAAGTCCCTAAGTGTAATGCCAGAGACACCATGACTGTGGCCGTGGGTTGTCTGGAAGACCACACAAATGCAGACACTCTATTCAAAAGTCAGCGGACTCCGTTTCGGTTCCTCTTACTGGGGCAGAAGGCCTTAGATTCAGGCTAAACCGAGCTCTGAAGCTGAAGTGCAAGGGCCGACAGTTTCCTCTGTCAAACCAGCCAGCCCTGACACGTGGCATCCTCGCTTCCCGGGGGTCCAACACAGGCCAAACCCATTTTACTGAAGGGGAATAGGGGGTCCACGACCATCCCTGGTTTGGCGGCCCAGGTCCAGCTTTGATGATAGAAAGCAAATGGGTTTTTGGTGCTACTACTGTTGCTTTTATACAATTTTAAAAATTACATCACAGATATAGTCAGTGTTCAATAAGACATCTGTTCCCTGTGAAATCATGGGCTGTGAGCCTGTATTAACACAATCGGAAATGAACAAGAAGCCAGATCTGTCGACACCCCAACATTCTTGTGGTGCGGGCCAATCCCGGTCTCTGCATTTCCAAATAACTTGAACAAACACTGCCTTTCAAGAGCCACCCGCCCAGGGGCACAAAACAGCCATCGGCCAGGCTGTCTGTACCAGGTACATCCTTTTTTTTTTCTTTTCATAGGGTTCCTCTTCCTCTGATAGGCAACACATACACATGTAACACGATGCCAACAGGACGGAAAGGTATACAGGGCAAGGAAGTCCCTTCGGTCCCCCACCCCCACCCGCTCCGCTTCCGTGGGACAGTTCCTTCCAGACACCCTACGTGTCCCAGTACATGTGTGTTTACTCGTCTCGGGAACATTTCGTCAGAGAAGTGCAGATGGATTCCTCCCAGCTGCCCAGGCGGTGGGAAGGCGAGAAGTTCGGACGAAGGGCGCTGGGCGGGGAGGGGGTCCCTGGCTTCCGCCGCCAGCAGCTCCCAGCTCCCTGCCCCTCCGGGATTTCCGCCGGTGAGAGGGCCCCTCCCCCCTGGAGGCTGGTCAAGGATCCCTCCAAGGCCATCAGTTGGCTTTGAAAGAGAAAGCTTGGTGACACCACCATCACCGATCTGGATGCCATCGGGTCCCCAAGCGCAAGACGAGGCTTTAACGCCCTCCCCGCCACGGGGAGCCGGTGCCTCCCTACTGTGCCCACCGGCATCACCTAAACATCCCCCCTCACCCCTCCACCGGCCGGGGCCATCCCCCGCGCCCACAGTGGGCGTGTCGGGCGCAGGGAAGGGAGGTAGGTAGGGGTTAGCCTGGCCCGGCGGCGGCGGTCACCTGTAGCCACGGTTGGTGGCCCTCGGCGGGATGCGGTAGACATGGACCTCCGGCTTGACACACAGGACCGACTCGTACTCGCCCTCCTCCATCTCGATGCCCCACAGCCCGCCAGACTTCCGGCTCCTTCCAGCCCGGGGGCCGGAAGCGGCGAGACTCTATGACCCGGGTCGGGCTAGAGTGGCGGCTCGCGGGCCTCAGCGCCTCCAGCGCCCGCGCGCCCCCTGCTGGAAGCCCTGGTTCAAGACACACGGCGGACCCAGGAGTTGGCTTGATGAGAACCAAGGTTCTCTGGGGACTTCCCTCTCCCACAAGGCCTCATGGACCTCAGAGAAAATGTCAATACTGACTTCACCACCATGGTCTGGTTGTGGGTCATTCCTATCGCCTGGACACTTACATCTGGGACCCAGTTGCCTGAGATTCAAAGTTGTGGCTATTTACACAGCTTACCCTGAAGACCTCTCTTGCAACCTTTGCCTCCTCCTCCTGAGAAATGCATACCTGACCCAGTGAGATGCCTCTACCCGGACACCCTTATCCTAACTCATGTGCCCAGGGCTTCTTGTGGCCTAGACCCAACAAAGAGTTGTATTCAAAGAAGCAAAGTTTAGTAACATAAGTGTGAAACTGAATAAAGAAATCCCATTTAAGCCCTGCCAGCGTGGCTCAGTGGTTTGAGCGTTGACCTATGAACCTGGAGGTCATGGTTTGATTTCCAGTCAGAGCACATTCCTGGGTTGTGGGCTCCATCCCCAGTGTGGGGTGTGCAGGAGGCAGCAGATCAATGATTCTCTCTCCTCATTGATCTCTCTCTCTCTCTCTCTTTCTCTTCCTTCCTCTCTAAAATCAATTTTATTTTTAAAAGAAACCCCATTTAAAGTGGAGCCAGGATGTATATGGTAAATGGGAATGCAGCTCTTCCCATGCCCCTGTGGTGATATAGTGAGGCCATCTGTAAGTGGGAGCCTGGCCAGTCCTGGGTCTAAGAAAAGCCGGAGAGCCCTGACCGGTTTGGCTCAGTGGCTAGAGTGTCGGCTTACAGACTGAAGGGTCCCCTTGATTCCAGTCAAGAGCAGTACCTTGGTTTCGGGCACATCCCCAGTAGAGGGGTGTGCAGGAAGCAGCTGATAGATGTTTCTAACTCTTTATCCCTCTCCCTTCCTCTCTGTAAAAAATCAATAAAATATATTTTTTAAAAAGAAAGGCGGGAGAAATAGCCTCTTAGATGTGAGCCTGGATTGTAAACAGCTAGTGTTTTGCTCTTACACAGTTTGCATGCAGGCACTTCCCCCTCCCCCACTTGCCCTGTTTTGCTTTGTTTTCTGTACTCCAGTGTTTCCCAAACTTCTCTCATGATGAGAATCACCTGGTGGAGTTGTTAAAATACAGATTCTGTTTCGCCCAGACTTCGTGATCCCCAAGGACCACCAGGGAGCCGAGTCCGATGCAATAAACAAAAGAGCCTTACCCATGCTAGCATGGGCTCTGTCCCACTCACGCCGGCAGCATGGCGGAAGAGAGCGCGAATGTCGCCCAGTCCAGGGGTTTTACTGAGGTCGGTGGTGATGTCACTGCCTCGGCTAACCCTGATTGGTTGGGTGAGGGCTAGGGCTAACTCCGCCCTACAGGGCAGAGTCCGGAGCTCATCCTTGCCCCGCCCTGCCCTCTCAATTCCTGAATCCCAACTAAGAAGTGCTAAACTGGAATTTTGGGGAACATATAGGTAAAATTGTATACTTAACAAGTGCAACTCCACCAGGTGATTCTCATCATGAGAGAAGTTTGGGAAACTCTGCTATTCCATACAGCCTTGCACTGGGAAAGTCTGGGTTGCAGTAAAACAGTAGCACCAGCCTGGCTGCCCCAGGTGCGGCCCATCCCCCGGCCAAATGGGACTTGATGGAAAACTTCACCCATGGCAGCTGCCACTGGTGTGGTGGAAATTTCATGGGTCGGCCACGGTGCACATGTAAGTCCCAATATACCCATGTCTCTCACAGCCGGTCCTCTGGGTTCTGTGTTTAGAATCCACAAACAATGTGCTAAGCCTTAGCCCTTTGCTTAACAAGAGGCCAGGAGAACGAGCTTTCATGCAGTACCATTCCACCTCAATCATGCACCCTAACAGGAAGAAACTACCTTGCATTCCCATCAAGGACCTCTCCTACCCCAGAAGGGGAAGGAGGATTTTTCTCCTTTCCTCCCTCCCCCTCCCCTGCCCCAGCCAATGGGAACTCTCGAAATTCAGTCTATGAGAAGCAATCACCACCCTGAAGTCTCACTTTCCTCCAATGACTTTCCTTCAAAGCACCCCTTCCCAATTTCCTCCTTTTTTCTCTGGAAACTAAAGTTTCTCTCTCTCTCTCTCTCTCTCTCTCTCTCTCTCTCTCTCTCTCTCTCTCTCTCTCTCTCTTTCTCTCTCTCTCTCTCTCTCTCATATTTTTTTTTATTGAATTCAGAAGGGAGAGGGAAAGATAGATAGAAACATAAATGATGAGAGAGAATCATTGATCAGCTACGCCTCCTACTGGGGATTGAGCCCGCAACCTGGGCATGTGCCATTGATTGGAATTGAACTGAGGACCCTTCAGTCCATAGGCCAATGCTCCATCCACTGAGCCAGCCAGCTAGGGAATCAATCTCTCTCTCTCTCTCTCTCTCTCTCTCTCTCTCTTTTAATGTATTTTTATTGACCTCCTGTTTCATGGGTCAATGCTCAACCACTGAGCCACACTGGCCAGGCAATAATTGCTATTTTCCATTTTCTTTGGTAACAGTCATCCTGGAAAGCGCGACGTTAACCTCTCTTTAGGTGAATTGACTTAACCTCTAAATTTCAGCTCCACTCATTACCTTGATTCTCCACAGCAGAGAGACACTGAGCAATGACCCAGAAGATGAGATGTCTTCCTCCTCGTCCTTTGGGCCTGCCTCTCATTTTCTTAACGCTCTGGAGTGGCAAAGACAGAACTCCCCTCAGAAGGTGAAGGGGGAGAGCTACTGAGAGGAGGGGGGAGGAAGGGCACCTCCCAGATGGACAATCTTAGCCCCTTCCGTTCTCAACATTCAGTTAACTTCTGCTTTTCCACTAGCCACATGCGGCTCTTTGGCCCCTTGAGTGTGGCTCTTCCACAAAATACCACAGCCTGGGTGAATCTATTTTGAAGAAGTGGCATTAGAAGAAGTTTAAGTTTAAAAATTTTGGCTCTCAAAAGAAATTTCAGCCGAAACCGGTTTGGCTCAGTGGATAGAGCGTCGGCTTGGGGACTGAAGGGTCCTGGGTTCGATTCCGGTCAAGGGCATGTACCTTGGTTGCGGGCACATCCCCAGTGGGGGGTGTGCAAGAGGCAGCTGATCGATGACTCTCTCTCATCAATGTTTCTAACTCTCTCTCTCCCTTCCTCTCTGTACAGAATCAATAAAATATATTTAAAAAAAAAAAAAAAAGAAATTTCAATTGTACTGTTGCTATTTGGCTCTGTTGACTAATGAGTTTGCAGACCGCTGCACTAGACCCAGAGCTTCTTGGATGTAGGAACCTGTCCCTGCCACCTGTGGATCCTCATATTCAGCAGCACAGGGCCTGGCACAGAGCAAGTGCTCAGTGAATGAATGAATGAATGAATGAGTATGTCTGTGTCTCGTGTGTGTGTGTGTGTGTGTGTGTGTGTGTGTATGAGTGTGTGTGAGTGTGTGTGGCTGCATCCCAATGCCAGTTTGGGGCTGGGCCACCATGTTTTCTCTTTCACATGCTGACTCCTTGTATCCGTATGTGCCCAGCAACACAGGGGAAATGGGGTCTCCCAGGAGTAAAGCCCCTGGATCCATGGGCACAGTCTGTGTTTGCCACCACCACCCCTCAATTCTGCCCTCAGGCTCCATGCCTTTCTGCTAGGGTGGGCCTTCCCCAGATTCTCCCCATGGGGACGCCCGGGGCCCCTGACCCCCTCAAATGTCAGCTTGTGGAATACTGGGGTCTGAGAATTCCAAGAGGAGCCTGCGCTTTCTGAGGTAAGGAGAGCGAACAATGGGGGGCGTGTTTGAGGGGCCTGGCGGGGAGGAGTCCCCCAGAGGGTCACCCACCCCTGGGGCGGGAATGCTTAAGGAACCCTGATGGGAGAGAGGCAGGCAGGAGACAGGAGCTCTGAGGGAAGAGAGAGGGACTTGGTCACATGCTGATTTCTTCTTGCCAAGTGAGAGCCTGCGGCCTTTGGGGTCCTCAAGCTGCCACCTGGGGTGCGGGGTCACCTGGGTGCATTGTGGGGGTGCAAGCCTCATGGCAGGAAGGACTGGAGGGCAGACCGGGTTGGGAGGAAAGAGGGAGGGTGGGAGGGGGCATTTTGGTCAGCAGCTGTTAGGGCTCCTCCTCTGTGGTCCTGGTGAAAGCGTGTGAGCCACCAGAACACCTGGTGCCTTCCCAGGGCCTGGCACAGTGCCCATGCCCGTTAGACAACTGTGCACTGCATGGGCATAAGCTTCTTTGGAGGTGAGATAACTTGGTGGGATAAGCAAGGCCTGGGTTTGAATCCAGTTCCTCTGCAGGCCAGCCATGGAAGAGAACACTTACAAAGGGGTGTTTTTCACAGAGAGGAAGGGAGAGTTAGAAACATCGATGAGAGAGAAATATCAATCAGCTGCCTCCTACACACCCCCTTACAGGGAATGTACCCGCAACCAAGGTACATGCCCTTGTCCGGAATCGAACCTGGGATTCTTGAGTCCGAAGGCCAACACTCTATCTACCAAGCCAAATCGATTAGGGCTCATATATATTTTTATTGATTTCAGAGAGGAAGGCAGAGGGAGAGAGAGAAACATCAGTGAGAGAGAACCATGGATGGACTGCCCCTTGCACGGCCCACACTGGGGATGGAGCCCACAGCCGGGGCATGTGCCCTGACCGGGAATCGAACCGTGACCTCGTGGTTCATAGGTCGGTGCTCAACCACCGAACCATGCCAGTCAGGCCAGCCTTGTGGTATTGGACAAGACTCTGGACTACCCTGAGCCTTATCTTTATACCCTTATCTTTAAAACAGGGCCAAACACAGTGACCGCACAGGGTGGTTAGGAGAATACCATTTGCAAACGTGGCCAGCGCATAGAAGGTCCCTCCATGGATGGTGGCTGGCCGGCCGTGCTTTAAAGTGGAAGAAATCCCATCGAGAGCTTCAAGGTCACACGGTCTCACTGAGGGGTAGGGCTCACCCCTAGACAAGGGGTCCACGATGTACCCATAGAAATGGTGCTGATGTTGTCTCAACAGAATTCAGAGGCTGGAGAGAGGGCTGAGGCGGTTGGAAGCTTGGAAAAGAAGTCGGAGTTTGGAGGATGGGCTGGGGGTGTTGGAGAGCCAGAGAAGAGGGAGGTGGGCACAGAGGCCGGGGTCTGTGGCGTTAGGATTGCAGGAGTCTGCCTAGATCTGTGGTCGGCAAACTGCGGCTCACGAGCCACATGCGGCTCTTTGGCCCGTGAGTGTGGCTCTTCCACAAAATACCATGGCCTGGGTGAGTCTATGTTGAAGAAGTGGCATTAGAAAAAGTTTAAGTTTAAAAAATGTGGCTCTCCAAAGAAATGTCAATTGTTGGACTGTTGATATTTGGCTCTGTTGGCTAACGAGTTTGCCGACCACTGGCCTAGATTAAAGCAGAATGTTTGGGTGAGGGATGGCGGTAGGGGAGAAGGTGAAGTTAGATGGGAGAGGCAGGAGAGACGCTCAGAAAGGCTTTAGAAAGGGGTGTGTCCAGGCCAGGGTGGGGTCCTTTGAGGAACTACTACTGTCACTGGAGACCTTAGGGTCCCCCACAGACAGATGGCCCCCAACTCCTGTTCCTTAGCCCCAAGGACAACTTAGAGTTTTCATCTACAGCAGCAGCAACCGTGATGTTCGTGGGCTCTCTCTAAAATGCACGCTAGCGTATTAAAGGCTCTGAGAAGTCCTGCAGGACAGGGCCTGTTTAATTTTCGCTCGGCACACTCCGAGCACATTTGGCCTACAAGAGCCCTTTCCTCGCAGTGCACCTTGTGCAAAGAGCGCCCTTAGGAAATGCCGCTGTGGGGGAAAGGGTAGGGGTTTGGGGGTGCAGCCGGCCGTGGTTCCATTCCTGCTCTGTGACCTAGTTAGTGCTGGCAGTTGGCCCAGTCACGTGGCTCCCTTGAGTCTCCTTTTCCTCAGAGTCGTCGTGGGAATTGGGGGAAATGTGTGGGTAAGGTGCATGTGGTTACCTCTGTGGTTTGGCTCTGTGCCCCTCCTATGCCAGGCCAGGCCTCGTCCCCCACATTGCAGGCTCCATAGAGGCCCCTGGAGAGGTGGTTAGGTCATGGGCCGGGCAGACCTTTGATTGGCTTTCCCCCGTGGCACCCTCGTTGGCCGTGGCACAACGGACAACAGAAACGCCCAGATGCACATGGAGGATACGATCAAGTCTCCAGGGGCCCAGCCACGCCCTGGCCTGAGGACTCCCAGAAAGAGTGCTGGTGTTGAGCCTGCCCTATCAGGAGTCAACCAGGTAAGGACCTGTGCCTCGTGTTCTGGCCTCTCTGGTCCCAAGGACACCTTTCCCCTTCCCTGCCCAGCCTTCCTCCCGCAACTGCTTTAATTAAGACTCAGTTATAGCCGAAGCCGGTTTGGCTCAGTGGTAGAGCGTCGGCCTGCGGACTGAAAGGTCCCAGGTTCGATTCTGGTCAAGGGTATGTACATTGGTTGTGGGCACATCCCCGGTAGCGGGTGTGCAAGAGGCAGCTGGTCAATGTTTCTCTCTCATCGGTATTTCTAGCTCTATCTCTCTCCCTTCCTCTCTGTAAAAAATCAATAAAATATATTTAAAAAAATAAAGACTTAGTTATAAGCAGCATGAAACCCAATTTAAACTGGAGTAGGCAGGAAGGAGAACACAGCTGCCTGGGTAACTGAAAAATCCTTCCGTGGACTTCAGGTATGGCTGGGTCAAGGTGCTGACCGAGTGTCTCTAGGTCCTGCCTTCCTCTGTACCATTCCCAGGCAGGTTCTCCCTGCAAGATAGCAAGCATCGCCCTGGCCACTCCAGGCGTACATCTTCCTCGCTTTAGCATCCCCAGCAGGAAGAACGGCTCTGCGAGGGTCGAGGAGAGTCTGGTATTGCTGACGTTGGCCCAGATTATGTTCACGTGCTCATCTCGGAACCAGCCACCATGCAGGGCAGAGGGGCCTGGATCTCCTGGCATCATGGAGCCGGAGGTCCACTGAGCCCCACTGGCAGAATAGACAAGGACAGGTTCCCATAAAAAGAGTGCTGGCTGCCGAAACCGGGTTGGCTCAGTGGATGGAGCGTCGGCCTGCGGACTGAAAGGTTCCAGGTTCGATTCCGGTGAAGGACACGTACCTTGGTTGCGGGCACATCCCCAGTAGGGGGTTTGCAGGAGGCAGCTGATGGATGTTTCTCTCTCGTCGATGTTTCTAACTTTCTATCCCTCTCCCTTCCTCTCTGTAAAAAATCAATAAAGTATGTTTAAAAAATAAAAAGAGTGCTGGCTTCTGATGCCGGAGAGATGCTGCAGGAGCAAACCAAGAGTTGCTTATTCTACGAGGTGCCTTCGGTGACCTCCAGCTCCGCTTGTAACCTTTATTCTGACAACTGTGAAGGTTTTCACCTGGGCTCCTCCCCAGCCCCCAGCCTGCATGCTAAGCCCTCAACGCACTTCACAGCCTCCTTCTATCAGTGTCTTTAGTGTCAAGTGGCACAAACTGAGAGCACAGAGAAGACTCACCTTCCTGTCCAGTTTCCTCAGAGCCCAAACGTCACCATGGAAAAGGTCAACGTTCCCTTGGGTGAAGACGCCCCTCTCTGTAACCTCTGATCTAAGCCATGGCTTCACTTGGGGCAGGAGAGGGCCTGAGGGGGTCTAGAAGGGAGGCTGGGGCAAACATCCAGGGCTTCCTTCACCCCCCAGTCATTTTTCCAACAGCGCAGTTGTGATTCACGCCCCCTGCCCCCACTCAACCAGCCGTGTGACCTTGGCATGCACTGCACCCCTTTGAACCTCACTGTCGATGTGTGTCATGGTGAGGGCCTACTGGGGGAAATCCCTGGGGTACGTGGCACGGGCCCTGCCTTCCAGCAGGTGCCTTAGTGTTGGCTAACGTCAGAATCTTCTATCACTTGGTTCACATCCATCACTTGCTCACCGAAGGCACCAGGTGATGGATGAGCTGGGGTGTGTGGGTTTTGCTGACTCTGGTGGGGCTTGGAGCTGGCTCTGGGTCACTGGCTCAAGGCCACCCAGCTAGGAGTGAGACCAAGAGGGGCATCACAGCCCAGTTTCATGGGAGCTCTGGGCTCTGGGACCTCATGAGGGTCCTCAAGGCTCCTCCCCACTCCCCGTGCTCTGTCAAGCCTTCCTAGGCAGGACACCCTCGGATCAGGTACTACTCTGGACACTAGGTTTATGTCAGAACCGAGTACTGACCAACAGCCTCTCAGCTTGGCTGGCTCTGCACCCCAGCCTCTCTCTCTGCCTCTTGTCTCCGCCCTGCCTCTCTCCGACAAACTCCCTGGGTAGAAACAGAATTTCCCTGTCCCCAAGGCCAGGACAATCCCAGGGAGTGGGGGGGTAGCCCCCAGAATGGGTGCTCACAAGAGCATCTCTGTTCCAGGTCATATTTCCGGATGCTGCAGGGACAGGCAGTGGGAAGGAGCCCTCACCCGCCCCAGAAAGGCCCGAGAAGCGGCCCGGACACAGAGAAGCATCAGAGGAGGGGCCCAGGAGGACCCAGGAGCAGAGTCACCTGGCAGACCTAGGGTGAGCCGGGGGCTTCCCCGAGAGCAGGGCCAGGAGAGAGCGCCCCGGGATCCATCGGGAGCGAGGAGGGGGAGGAGGGAGTACCCTCCCATTCACAGCACCTGAACTGTTCCTCACACAAATCACACGAAATGATTGTGTCAGCTGTTGTCTGAGCTCCCCTGCTGGGCCACAGGCTTCTGTCATGGTCAGCCTCAAATTCCTCATGCCTGGGGTTGTGCCGGGTGCATAATAAATGCTCAATAAATATGTATTCCCTAAATTAATTTTTTTAAAAAAGGAAGGAACAAAAGAGAGGCTGAGAGACATGGAAACACACGTGTACATGGAATTATTGTTCCTGTTTTCTAAATGTTGGGTATATGTTTTAAACTTGTCTGCAGTGAGAACGTATTCTTTCCAAAGAGAGCAAGTGAGGAGGGAGCCAGAGAAAGGCAAAGTGAAAGATTTGGGAAACAGTAATAGTGACACCTGGTTAGCTTGTTGCTTATATTTGATTATAACCAGAAACCTCTAAATCATCTCTTCTCCATGAAAAGTGAAGGGACTCCATCAAAGCCCGGGATGAGTCCCTGGAGAGACACATACTGTGTACCATGCTGGCGGAAATATAAACTGTTTCTACTGAAACAACTGGGCGAATTGTTTTAACTGACTTCTAGCTCTAGCCAGTTTGGCTCAGTGGATAGAGCATCCCTCACGAGGTCTAAAGGATCCTGGGTTTGATTCCAGTCAAGAGCACGTACCCTGGTTGAGGCTTGTGCAGGAGGCAATCAATGAATGTGTTTTTCTCACATTGATGTTTCTCTCCATCTTTCCCTTTCTCTTCCACTCTCCCTAAAAATCAATGGGAAAATATCTAACCATCTTTCACTCATTCCCAGAAATATGCCCTAAGGAAATCACTGGAGAGCCAGGCAAAGTTTTGTGCAGAAAAATGTTCACTGTCACATTTAAAAAAATTTTTTTAAAAACATATTTTATTGATTTTTTACAGAGAGGAAGGGAGAGAGATAGAGAGCCAGAAACGTCGATGAGAGAGAAACATCGACCAGCCACCTCCTGCACACCCCCTTCCAGAGATGTGCCCGCAACCAATGTACATGCCCTTGACCGAAATCGAACCTGGGACCTTTCAGTACGTAGACTGATGCTCTACCACTGAGCCAAACCGGTTTTGGTTGTCATTTTTTAAACACTAAAAGATTGGGACTGCCCATGTGCCCTAAATGCCCAAATAGAGAAACAGTTAAATAAATTATGATTCTCTAGAAAATCTATATATATAAAAGGCTAATATGCAAAGTACCCCCCAGGAGTTCAACAGGGAGACCGAAGTTCGATCACTCGCTATGACATACGCTGACCACCAGGGGAAGGCACAGAATGAAGACAGGCTCCAGCCAGCAGTTGGCAGCCAGAGGAAGGCCCTGATAGCAGCTAGAAGGCCCCAATGGGCCCTGATCACTGCCAGGCCTAGAGACCCTACCTATGCACGAAATTTCGTGCACCAGGCCTCTAGTATGTTGACAAAAGACTTTTTATATTTTACAAAAGCATGTTTATGAAAGACTTTTGTCATGGGAAAAACTTAGGCTATACTGTTAAATGAAAAACAATAGATGCAATAGAATTTTAGCCATGTGAAATGATTGCAATTACTTGCAGAGGGTAATTAAATAAACCCTCATTACCAATATGTGTGTATGTCCACAGGAAGAAGACTGGGGGAACTGCGCTAGAGTATTCGAGGGACACCCGTAGACACAGATTCAAATCCTGAGCTGTCACCTTGAGCTCTTTGACCCTAGGCTCAAGTCTCTCAACCTCTCTGAATTTCAGTTGCCTTTAATTTTTCTTAAAAAATAATGATAAGGCCGAAACTGGTTTGGCTCAGTGGACAGAGCATCAGCCTGCGGACTGAAGGGTCCTGGGTTCGATTCTGGTCAAGGGCATGTACCTTGGTTGTGGGCACATCTCCAGTAGGGGGTGTGCAAGAGGCAGCTGATTGATGATTCTCTCTCATTGATGTTTCTAACTCTCTATTCCTCTCTCTTCCTCTCTGTAAAAAAAAAAAAAAAAAATCAATAAAATATATATTTTTAAAAAATAATGTTAAGAATAGTAAGTCTTAACTTGCTTAAATATTGATATCAAAGTGTTTATGATTTGTTGAATTCACATCAGTCCTTCATCCATTCTCCCAGGCATTAAGTATGCACCCTTGCTGTGCCTGGTCCTGCACTGGTGCTCTGGGAACTACAAAAAAGTATCTATATATATAAAAGCCTAAGTGATGGACAAAAATCGTACACCTATGGATGAGGACAGTGGGGGGAGGTAAGGGCAGAGGGTGGGGTGGGAACTGGGTGAAGGGGAGCTATGGCGGGGAAAAATAGAAACAATTATAATATCTGAACAATAAATATTTATTAAATTAAAAAAAAAAGAAGCCTAAGTGACCCTTTGACCAACTGACCATTCAACTGGCCAACTGGTAGCTATGACACACACTGACCACCAGGGGGCAGATGCTCAGCACAGGAGCTGCCACACTGCGGTGACTTGGCAGTTGTTGTTCTCAGGTGATACACCTGGATCCAGAGGGGGGGGGGACCCGATTCTGGGGTCCATCACCCAAGAACCACCCTCTTGCAATCTGGAACCCCTCGGGGGATGTCAGACTGCCCGTTTCAGCCCGTTCCCCGCAGGCCAGGCTGAGGGAACTCACCTGCCAGAGGGACCCCCTCTCACTCTGCAGACGCCCTTTGAGCTCTAGTGCCACCCCAGCTGCAGGCCAGCCAGGAGGGACTGCGGGAGGTTAGCTCCAGGGTATGTCTGGCCTGCCTGGCCAGCTACCTTCTAATTAATTTAGCTTCTATGTTCACAATCCTCCAGTGAGAAGATAAAACTGTGCCCCAGGCCAGGAACTGAGGTGTCCCTTTGTGTGTTCTCCCAGGAAGAAGCTGTCCTCTCTGGCCCCTCAGGAGCGGCCCGAGGAGCTGCAAGTGGGCCAGGATCTGGCCAAGCCAGGAAGTGAGCCAGGGGTGCTACCCTACAGTGTCTCCCCAGCTCCTGAAGGGCTGCAGCAGCAGGGCTCCGGGCAGGAGACCGAGGACCTGCAGGGGAGGCAGCAGAACCCCGGGACAGTGAAGGGTCAGGCCCCCAAGAGGTGCCAGGTAATGTCTGCGGAGAACTGGGCAGGAATGCAGGGAATGACTGACCCACAGGGACACGAAGGAGCCCCCCACACCCCACTGGTGTATTGTGTCTCTCCTCTCTGTGCCCCGGAAACGCCCAGCACGCAGTCTGTGTGGGTCACGGGGATATTCCCATGGGTCTTGATTGTCCATAGCAAGCCACCTGCTTCCGGGGTGGCCCTGTGGTATGCAGTGGGTGCCTGAGGCAGGAAGCAGGTAAGCGGGGCTCTGCATACAATTAACATGGGGACAGTGCTGGGTTTCTTTACACCAGGATATCCTAGAAGCTGTGTCTCAGCTTTGGGACCTGGTGGGAGATGGTTAGAATATGGTGAGTTGATTTTAAAATATATATATATATTTTATTGATTTTGTACAGAGAGGAAGAGAGAAGGATAGAGAGTTAGAAACATCGATGAGAGAGAATCATCCATCAGCTGCCTCTTGCACGCCCCCTACTGGGGATGTGCCCGCAACCAAGGTACATGTCCTTGACCGGAATCAACCCGGGACCTTTCGGTCCGCAGGCTGACGCTCTATCCACTGAGCCAAACTGGTTTCGGCTGGTGAGTTGATTTTTGTGAGCAGTGTGAGTGTTGGCCTGAGGCTTGTTTTTGGCACGTGGCTATGCCATCGTCCCGGCTCTGCCGACTTTTCACCTTGGTCGAAGGTCAGCCAGGATGGGGCTGCCCATTTTGGTGTCCTTGTCATCAGCCCACCCCAGGTCACCAGGCAGCAAGTGGGTCAGATTTAGTGCAGACAACAGAGCCTTCTTGCACCTTGGACAGCTGTGGACGGTACCTGGAAGACAAGCCCCCCAATGAGGCAGGCGCCCCACACATTAGGCCACAGGGGACCCTGCCAGAGCCTGGCCCGGGGGGAGACAAGGACGGGTCTCAGGAAGCAAAGCCCCTCATGCCCACGACTCCGGAGAAGACTGGCAACTCCTTCCCGACACCCACGCCGGGACCTCACCTGCCCAGAGAAGGGTAAGCCACCCCCTGATGCCACCCCACCCACTCCCTGACCCCAGCAAGAGGGCTCTTCGGCTGAGTTCCAGGTGAGGTGAATTCGAGTCCTGGCTGCTCCTGACCTGACAGAGGGCCTGGGGGGGGAGGAGAGAGAAGAGCAGGTCATGGCTCTCTGGGTCTCAATGTGCCCACCTGTACAATGGCTCTAACACTGGAATTTTTTGTTCTATGGATCTGCACTTTATGGGCCATGCCCAATGGGGGAGCGGGGGCGTGAGAGTGGGGAGCCCCTCTGAGATTAAAAGACCAGGTGGATGATGCTGGGATGGTGGGCCTGAGGGTCCTGGGGGCTGAGAGAAGGGGGTGCAAGGGCCATGCCTTAAACTGAGCCCCTCCCACACTGGGGCTTCTCCCTTGTTTAGGGTCAAGGCTGCAGAGGTGAAGCCAGCACGAGGGCCTGTCCCTCCACCGGTAAGTAGAGCTAGAGAGGAGATAGGGAGAGGCGGAGGGGACCCTGAGGAGGAAGGGGGCAGAGGCAGAAATGGGACAGTATTGGGAGTTAAACTGGGGAAGGTGTGTACCTGTGTGTTTGTATGCACATGTGTGTGCATGCATGCACACGTGTGTACGCACATCTGTATATGTGTGCATCTTGGGTGGGGGGGGGTCAAGGATGCTCTTACACCCTGGAGCCCTTGTGTTCACCCCAAGTCTTGTTTCGGCTTTTCCCACACCCGTATATATGTATTTTTTTCTCACCCATTCGCTCTTGATCACAGCATACGATCCAAAGCTTCCCTGAACATCTGGGGGCTTCCACTCTCCTCCCAGCACCCCCTCTCCACCAGCTCTGCCACCTCTGGGCAGCCTGTGAATGCCCAGTCATCGCCTGCCCCTGTGTCTTTCTGCTCGTCACTGGCCAACCCCCAACCCTGGCTAACCCAGCCACCCACTTGCCCTCTGCCTGCACATGAGCAGCTCAGCACGGCTGGAGAAAAGCCCTGTCTTGGTGGGTTTCACTCTCCAGCGATGACCACTAAGGCCGGAAGCTCCTGGCAGTCCTCGGCTGTTCTGGCCATGCTGCCCGCCCCCTCTGCTCCAGGATGTCATTTCACAACAGCACGCTCCTTGCGGTGCGTCTGGGCTGGTGATCTGGCCTCATGTGTCAGTGAAAGGCGAGAAGCATCAGAGAAAACTGGGATAGTAGCTGGAAAGGTTTGTGGTGTCAGGAGAGTACTTTTCTCTTAAAGAAGGAAGGTAGCCCTAGCCGGTTTGGCTCAGTGGATAGAGCTTCGGCCTACGGACTGAAGGGTCCCGGGTTTAATTCATGGTCAGGGCACCTGCGTGGGTTGCAGGCTTGATCTCCAGTAGGGGGCATGCAGGAGGCAGTGGATCAATGATTCTCCATCATTATTATTTTTAAAAAATATATTTTATTGATTTTTTACAGAGAGGAAGAGAGAGGGATAGAAAGTTAGGAACATCGATGAGAGAGAACCATTGAGCAGCTGCCTCCTGCACACGCTCCACTGGGGATGTGCCCACAACCAAGGCACATGCTCTTGACCGGAATCAAACCCAGGACCCTTAGTCCGCAGGCCAATGCTCTATCCACTGAGCCAAACTGGTCTCGGCCTCCGTCATTATTGATGTTTCTCTTTCTCCCTCTCTCTTCCTCTCTGAAATCAATAAAATATACTTTTTTAAAAGAAGAAAGATGCTATGGCATGCTTACAGGCTGACGGGAGCAATCTGGAGGCGAAGTAGAGCTGATGCTTTAGGAAAAGAGGGTGTGTGGCAAGCGCTGCATCTTCCAGAGCAAAGACTGGGCTGGAGCCTGCAGGGCAAGGCTTGGTTAGGGACAGGTGCAGGGCGGCTGTGATGGGAGGGGGGGTGCAGGGTGGCTGTGATGGGAAGGGGGGTGCAGGGCGGCTGTGATGGGAGGGGAGGTGCAGGTGGCTGTGATGGGAGGGGAGGTGCAGGGTGGCTGTGATGGGAGGGGAGGTGCAGGTGGCTGTGATGGGAGGGGCAGGGTGCAGGGTGGCTGTGATGGGAGGGGAGGGGCAGGGTGGCTGTGATGGGAGGGGCAGGGTGCAGGGTGGCTGTGATGGGAGGGGCGGGGCAGGGTGGCTGTGATGGGAGGGGGAGGGCAGGGTAGCTGTAATGAGAGGTGCAGGGTGGCTGTGATGGGAGGGACAGGGTGCAGGGTGGCTGTGATGGGAGGGGAGGGGCAGGATGGCTGTGATGGGAGGGGCAGGGTGCAGGGTGGCTGTGATGGGAGGGGAGGTGCAGGTGGCTGTGATGGGAGGGACAGGGTGCAGGGTGGCTGTGATGAGAGGGGAGGGGCAGGGTGGCTGTGATGGGAGGGGCAGGGTGCAGGGTGGCTGTGATGGGAGGGGCGGGGCAGGGTGGCTGTGATGGGAGGGGAGGGGCAGGGTAGCTGTAATGAGAGGTGCAGGGTGGCTGTGATGGGAGGGACAGGGTGTAGGGTGGCTGTGATGGGGGGGGGGGGGGAGGGGGGCGGTGTTGGGAGGGGGGGTGCGGGGTGGCTGTGATGGGAGGGGGGCTGCAGGGTGGCTGTGATGGGAGGGGAGGTGCAGGTGGGTGTGATGGGAGGGGCAGGGTGCAGGGTGGCTGTGATGGGAGGGGAGGGGCAGGGTGGCTGTGATGGGAGGGGCAGGGTGCAGGGTGGCTGTGATGGGAGGGGCGGGGCAGGGTGGCTGTGATGGGAGGGGAGGGCAGGGTAGCTGTAATGAGAGGTGCAGGGTGGCTGTGATGGGAGGGACAGGGTGCAGGGTGGCTGTGATGGGAGGGAGGGGGCAGGATGGCTGTGATGGGAGGGGCAGGGTGCAGGGTGGCTGTGATGGGAGGGGAGGTGCAGGTGGCTGTGATGGGAGGGACAGGGTGCAGGGTGGGCTGTGATGAGAGGGGAGGGGCAGGGTGGCTGTGATGGGAGGGGAGGGGCAGGGTAGCTGTAATGAGAGGTGCAGGGTGGCTGTGATGGGAGGGACAGGGTGTAGGGTGGCTGTGATGGGAGGGGAGGGGCAGGGTGGCTGTGATGGGAGGGGAGGTGCAGGGTGGCTGTGATGGGAGGGGCAGGGTGCAGGGTGGCTGTGATGAGAGGGGAGGGGCAGGGTGGCTGTGATGGGAGGGGAGGGGCAGGGTGGCTGTGATGGGAGGGGCAGGGTGCAGGGTGGCTGTGATGGGAGGGACAGGGTGCAGGGTGGCTGTGATGAGAGGGAGGGGCAGGGTGGCTGTGATGAGAGGGGAGGGGCAGGGTGGCTGTGATGGGAGGGGAGGGGGCAGGGTGGCTGTGATGGGAGGGGCAGGGTGCAGGGTGGCTGTGAGGGGAGGGGGGGTGCAGGGTGGCGGTGATGGGAGGGGAGGGGCAGGGTGGCTGTGATGGGAGGGGCGGGGCAGGGTGGCTGTGATGGGAGGGGAGGGGCAGGGTAGCTGTAATGAGAGGTGCAGGGTGGCTGTGATGGGAGGGACAGGGTGTAGGGTGGCTGTGATGGGAGGGGAGGGGCAGGGTGGCTGTGATGGGAGGGGCAGGGTGGCTGTGATGGGAGGGGGAGGGGCACGGTGGCTGTGATGGGAGGGGAGGGGCAGGGTGGCTGTGATGGGAGGGGCAGGGTGCAGGGTGGCTGTGATGGGAGGGGCGGGGCAGGGTGGCTGTGATGCGAGGGGAGGGGCAGGGTAGCTGTAATGAGAGGTGCAGGGTGGCTGTGATGGGAGGGACAGGGTGCAGGGTGGCTGTGTTGGGAGGGGAGGGGCAGGATGGCTGTGATGTGAGGGGGAGGGTGCAGGGTGGCTGTGATGGGAGGGGAGGTGCAGGTGGCTGTGATGGGAGGGACAGGGTGCAGGGTGGCTGTGATGAGAGGGGAGGGGCAGGGTGGCTGTGATGGGAGGGGCAGGGGTGCAGGGTGGCTGTGATGGGAGGGGGCGGGGCAGGGTGGCTGTGATGGGAGGGAGGGGCAGGGTAGCTGTAATGAGAGGTGCAGGGTGGCTGTGATGGGAGGGACAGGGTGTAGGGTGGCTGTGATGGGAGGGGAGGGGCAGGGTGGCTGTGATGGGAGGGGAGGTGCAGGGTGGCTGTGATGGGAGGGGCAGGGTGCAGGGTGGCTGTGAATGAGAGGGGAGGGGCAGGGTGGCTGTGATGGGAGGGGAGGGGCAGGGTGGCTGTGATGGGAGGGGCAGGGTGCAGGGTGGCTGTGATGGGAGGGGAGGTGCAGGTGGCTGTGATGGGAGGGGAGGAGCAGGGTGGCTGGATTGCTGAAGGAACGAGTGGCCAGTTACTGCGTGCCTGCCCTGTGCGGAGTGCTGGGTAGAGGTGGCTAAAGAGGTGGACAAGGCCCCCGAAGTTATCTCTGGTCAGACCACTGCAGGCTGCGTCAGTCGCAGCGAGTGGTGGGACCCAGAGGAACTCCGACCACAGCTCAGAGCTGGGAGGCGGCAGAGCCACGTCAAGTGCAGGGGACTCCTGGGGTGGGAGCCTCGTGGGATGCACGTGAGATCTGGGCGACATCCTCCAGGGCCCAGAGAGGAAGGGGCAGTCGGTGTGAGGATGCCCCGGAGAGCCGGTGGCACCAAGAACATGTGTGGGCACTGTGGCTGGCTGGAGGCCACACCCCGCCCCCTCTCTGTCCCCAGGAGGTGAGGGACCCTGGAGCGAGGAGGGAGCTGGGCTGTGCCCCGAAGCAGCCTCCGGAGCCCACAGCCACCATGGGTGCCCAGAACCTTGGGAGCACCGGGCAGGGCTTCATGAAGTGCCTGCTGGAGGTGGAGGAGGAGGAGGCCATGCATCGGAGGACCACCAGGGCCCGGTCCCTGCCAAACCGGAAAGCCCCCAAGACCCTGAACCCTGTGCCCGCCTCAGCCCCGGTTGGCAACTTGGCCTCAAATCTGCCGCTGACACTGCCTCAGACCCCCGCCTCGGCCCCCGCCATGGCCCCATCCTGGGTCCGGCCCCCAGCCCCGGGGCCCATCCCTGCCCCTGTGGGAGCCCCTGTCCCGGCCGCCGTACCTGTCACGGTCCTGCCAACGCCTCCCCTGGACCTGGGCTGGAGGAAGGCGGTATTCCTGCACCACAGCAGCGAGAGGAGCCTGAGCCACGCCAAGGCACGGTAGGAGCCCCCAGAAAAGAGGATCAGAGCTTCTGTCCTCTTGTCCCTGGCATCTCTCTCCCACACTCCTGTTCCTGTGTCCTCCTGTGTGTCCTCTCTCCCGGCTCTATGTCCCCATATCTAGGTCTCCGTTCCCATTTCTGACCCCTTTTCCTACCGCCCGCAACGGTGTGCCTTTTCTTGTGTCCTTCACCTCCTCCCCGCTCTTCCTCTGGGTCACTCAGCCTCTCTGACCTCCCAAAGCCTCCCCCCCGCTTCTCTTTAGTCCTGCCCTCCTCTGGGTGCAGCCGTGGGCAGGGGCAGGGGCGGGCGGGCGGCTGGGTATGTACCGGCCGGCCTGTCCTCTGCAGGCAGGAGCTGGAGGAACGCTGCTTCCTAAACTTGTATCAGAACTGGGAGGCGCCGTCTGAGGAGCACCTCACCCTGAAGCAAGAGGAAGGTGAGCCGGCCAGGGGGCCCCTCGCAGGGGCATCAGAAGCCTCCCGTCCTTAGGGGTTCACAGACCTGGGTGGGGGTGTTTACGGAGCAGACTGCCGCCCTGTGGCACCCAGCCCTGTGCAGTGGACCCAGCGGAGTGCCTGGCTAGGGATCGTGCAGGGCAGGAGCTGGCCCAAGGCGCACACCGCTGGGGGAGGGGCCAGGACGCACGCTGGTCCTCTCGCTTGGGGTCCAGGATGCTTCCCAGTTCCATCACCTCGCTGAGGGACGGAAGCAGGCCTGCCAAGCGCGGCAGGTTTTGGAGGCGTTTCTGCCTCCCTCCACGGAGCCCGCTCCACGGGGCCTCCTTCGAAGCTGCCTCCAGAGCCTGGCTGTCCTAGACTGGTCCCCCTGTCCCACCGCACCCTGCTCCCACCCCAAAATGTACACGTTCTGAGCACACACCCTGGGCGAGGCGCTGAGCTCGGGCTGGGGCCTGTGACCCCGCCTACTGCGTTGTGAGGCGAGGCATCACTGCCTTCTGTGGGGTCCTGAGGTGGCCTCGTCAGCCTGGCCCTAAAGGAGTGGGTGTGCGTCGTCCTCCACCTCCTCCACCTTCACTCCTCCACCTCCTCCACCTTCACTCCTCCACCTCCTCCACCTTCACTCCTCCACCTCCTCCACCTTCACTCCTCCACCTCCTCCACCTTCACTCCTCCACCTTCACTCCTCCACCTCCTCCACCTTCACTCATCCACCTCCTCCACCTCCTCCACCTTCACTCCTCCACCTCCTCCACCTTCACTCCTCCACCTCCTCCACCTTCACTCCTCCACCTCCTCCACCTTCACTCCTCCACCTCCTCCACTCCTCCTCCACCTCCACCTTCACTCCTCCACCTCCTCCACCTTCACTCCTCCACCTCCTCCACCTTCACTCCTCCACCTTCACTCCTCCACCTCCTCCACCTTCACTCCTCCACCTCCTCCACCTTCACTCCTCCACCTTCACTCCTCCACCTCCTCCACCTTCACTCCTCCTCCTCCACCTCCTCCACCTTCACTCCTCCACCTTCACTCCTCCACCTACCTTCACTCCTCCACCTCCTCCACCTTCACTCCTCCACCTCCTCCACCTTCACTCCTCCACCTCCTCCACCTTCACTCCTCCACCCTCCACCTTCACTCCTCCACCTCCTCCACCTTCACTCCTCCACCTCCTCCACCTTCACTCCTCCACCTACCTGTCACTCCTCCACCTCCTCCACCTTCACTCCTCCACCTCCTCCACCTTCACTCCTCCACCTCCTCCACGTTCACTCCTCCACCTCCTCCACCTTCACTCCTCCACCTCCTCCACCTTCACTCCTCCACCTCCTCCACGTTCACTCCTCCACCTCCTCCACCTTCACTCCTCCACCTCCTCCACCTTCACTCCTCCACCTCCTCCACCTTCACTCCTCCACCTTCACTCCTCCACCTCCTCCACCTTCACTCCTCCACCTCCTCCACCTTCACTCCTCCACCTCCTCCACCTTCACTCCTCCACCTTCACTCCTCCACCTCCTCCACCTTCACTCCTCCACCTCCTCCACCTTCACTCCTCCACCTCCACCTGTCACTCCTCCACCTCCACCTGTCACTCCTCCACCTCCTCCACCTGTCACTCCTCCACCTCCTCCACCTTCACTCCTCCACCTCCTCCACGTTCACTCCTCCACCTCCTCCACCTTCACTCCTCCACCTCCTCCACCTTCACTCCTCCACCTCCTCCACGTTCACTCCTCCACCTCCTCCACGTTCACTCCTCCACCTTCACTACTCCACCTCCTCCACCTCCACTCCTACACCTCCACTTGTCACTCCTCCTCCTCCACCTGTCACTCCTCCACCTCCTCCACCTGTCACTCCTCCACCTCCTCCCCCTTCACTCCTCCACCTCCTCCACCTTCACTCCTCCACCTTCACTCCTCCACCTCCTCCACCCTCACCCCTCCCCCTTCACCCCTCCCCCTTCACTCCTCCACCTCCACCTTCACTCCTCCACCTCCTCCACCTTCACTCCTCCACCTCCACCTGTCACTCCTCCACCTCCTCCACCTGTCACTCCTCCACCTCCTCCACCTTCACTCCTCCACCTTCACTCCTCCACCTCCTCCACCTTCACTCCTCCACCTTCACTCCTCCACCTCCTCCACCTTCACTCCTCCACCTCCTCCACCTTCACTCCTCCACCTCCTCCACCTTCACTCCTCCACCTCCTCCACCTTCACTCCTCCACCTCCACCTGTCACTCCTCCACCTCCTCCACCTGTCACTCCTCCACCTCCTCCACCTTCACTCCTCCACCTTCACTCCTCCAAAGCCTGGACCCTCTGGCCACAGTGGCCCGCTCCTCTGCCTTTCTTGGATGCACTCTCTGGCTCCCTCCGACCCCCTCCTGGAAGTTCACACCTTTCTGCCTTCAGACCCTCTAGCCATTGTTGGCTGGGCTTTTCTGGCACAAGATCCACTGCCCCACCTCCTCGAGTAAAGTTCATGAGCAGCATGTCTTTCTGGCTTAGAGCCAGGGTTTCCCTACCCTGCCTGGCGAGGAGAGCTGGCTGCGCTGCGCTGATGCTCCCAGCTGCGCTGCATTTTGGATGATGGGATCTGCTTCTGAGAATTCTGGTTTTTTCCCTTTTCCAATGTGGCTGCTCACAGCACGTCACCACCGCCCAAACCCTAGCCCCATCCCCTCCCCACGTTTCACTTCTGTGCCAGAGGCTCACAGACTTACAGAGTCCATTATGTGCCCGCACTGGATGAATACAGCCGCTCTTGGAGGGCGCACTGTGAAGTCCATCTTACAGATAAGAAAACCGAGGCTCCGAGAAGGGCAGGCTAGCTCTGGAGGCTAGGAGTCTGAGATCACGATGTTGATATGTTTGGTGTGTCCCAAGGCCTCTTTGCTTGGCTTGCCTTCTGCCTGCGTCCTCACATGGTCTTCCGTATGTGTGAGAACATTCCTGGTGTCTCTCTGTGTGTCCAAATCTCCTCCTCTTATAAGGACACCAGTTAGATTGGATTCTAAGGTACGGGGTGGGGGCTAAGGCTTCCACATGGGGATCTGAGGTCAGGGGACACAGTTCGGCCCACAACAGTAATCCAGAGCCAGTCTTTGTACAAGGTCTGTTGCTTCTAACCTCCCTTTGCTGTGAGCTGAGAAACCAGACACCACACACGTTATGACCAGGAAGGACACGGCTTTTGTACCAGTTGGCACTGCCCTCGGGCTTTCTCGGCATCCTTCCTGGTCCTCAGCTCGGGTCCAGATAACTGAAGCCTAGAAGCCATGTCCGTGCAGATGAGGGACCATAGAGCACCCAAGTCCAGGTGCAGACTGAGAGTCAGAAAGACCTGTCTGGTCCTCAGTTTCCCCCACCTTTCAAAGGAACAAGCATTCTACTCTTACAAGGCTATTGTGAGAATTAAACAAGAACCTGGCTATAGAGAGCGTAGCACAGTGCCGGGCACACAGAGGGGAGCTCCTGGTGCAAAGCGAAGGTTGCTAATCAGCTTAGCTTTTGTACACCAGCTGAGCCCTCGCCTGACCTTGTATAGAGTGGAGTTAGTCCATGGGACCACACCCCTCCACTTTCACTCTTTCAGTTCCCCTGCCCCTCCGCTCGGCCATGCTGGTAGGGGACACTGGGCTAGAGGGTGGCTGGAGGGGAGGGGAGGAACGGTGGAAACAGAAATGTCCCCACCTCACGTAACCCCTGCCGGCCCCAGCCTTCCACAGTTACTTTGAGATCTTCAATGGCCCTGGCGAGGTGGACGCGCACAGCCTGCAGAACATCCTGCTCATCGTGGGCATCTCCCTGACGCCGGTGCAGGTGGAGGATGCCCTGATGAGCGCTGACATTGATGGTGAGTGAGCGGAGACTCCTTCCATGTCTCAGTCAGGGCAGCTCCACAGGGAAGGTGAACAGACGTCCCGATTTTTAACAATTTGTTCCGTTTTGAAAAAGCCACAGGATGCGGGACAAACTGTTAAAAATCGGGACTGTCCCGCCAAAGGCGGGACGTCTCGTCACCTTATCCACAGGCCACAGGAGACTGGTACAGTCCAGTGAGGTGCTCAGGACTCCGGTTTAAAAGGCACTGCCCTTAATTTAATGCACTGCTGTCAGTCTAGAATTTCTTTTTAATTATGCATTCATTGGTTGCTTCTTGTCTGTGCCCTGACCAGGGATCGAGCCTACAGCCCTGGTGTATCGGGGACAATGCTCTAACCAACTGAGCTCCCCAGCGAGGGCCAGTCCAGAAATTCTTAATGTTTTCTGCCTTTTCATTTTCCACTGGACCTGAAAGTTAATACTCCCTGAGCACCGACCTACTCAGTGCCAGGTTCTGGTGACTGAGTGACGACCAAGACCTACTTCCTCACCCCAAGATGTACGTGACCTCTGAGATCCCTTCCTTTGGGGCCCTTGTGTGTGCTTCCCTGGACATTCCCCTGTGATTTGGTCACTCGTTTTGTCAACTGTAGGATCTTGAATGAGTCAATGAAGTTCACCAAGCCTCAGTTTCCCCATCTGTACAATGAGGCTGATGGCAATATCCATCTGTGCTGAAAGACTTAATGAGATAGCCCTAACCAGTTTGGCTCAGTGGATAGAGCGTTGACCTGCTGACTGAAGGGTCCCAGGTTTGATTCTGGTCAAGGGCATGTATCTTGGTTGTGGGCACATCCCCAATAAGAGGTGTGTTTCTCTCTCATTGGTGTTTCTAACTCTCTATCCCTCTTCCTTCCTCTCTGTAAAAAAATCAATCAAATATATTTTTTTTAATTAAAAAAAGACCGAAACCGGTTTGGCTCAGTGGGTAGAGCGTCGGTCTGGGGACTGAAAGGTCCCAGGTTCAATTCCGGTCAAGGGCATGTACCTTGGTTTCGAGCACATCCCCAGTAGGGGGTGTGCAAGAGGCAGCTGGTCGATGTTTCTCTCTCATGGACATTTCTAGCTCTCTATCCCTCTCCCTTCCTCTCTGTAAAAAATCAATAAAATATATATTTTTAAAATTAAAAAAAAAGATTTAATGAAATAACCCAGGCAAAGCACTGAGCAAACAGCTGGTACACAGAATGCGTCCAGAAGGCATTCGCTGCTAGTGTTATACGTGGTTTGGCTGGCTAGATGCAGGACGTGGGGAGCAGTGGGCTGTGGAGGTCCCGGGCTCCTGACCATGCTCCCTCCATCGCTGCACAAATGCAAATCTTCACGCGCGAGCCAGGAATTGAGCCCGGCTCGGCCCCTTGGCAACAGGCTTTTCTCTGTGCATCAGGCCTCATCTGTGGCACGGGAAGTACTCAGCTCCCCCAGAGGGTGGCTGTAAGGACTAGAGATTATTCATTCATTCGTCAGGTAGTTCAGAGGACATTTCTAAGGCCTACCTGTCTTAAGCCCAGAAGACACTGCAGACCACAACAGGCCCAGTTCCTGCCTCCCAGAAAGAACCTTCCGAGTGAGTGGTTGGAGTATGGGGGCTAATATGAGAGTGTTCGAAGGGATCTGACCTGGGCTGACCCGACTCCTCCGAGGAAGGGATGGCCAAGGGGAAGTATTAAGTGAAGGAGCTGGAGGGGGTGGAGAAAATTCTAGGACAAGGAAGCAGCCTGGGAAGAATGTGGCCCCTGGTGGCAGAGCAGGTTAGTGCTGGAGGGTCTGGGCGCTAGGTGAGGTTGGAGACAGGTAACAGCCAGGTCTAGTGGGGCCCTGAAGGCCAAAGTGGGAATGCGTGTGCATATGTACCCTGTTTCCCCGAAAATAAGACAGTGTCTTATATTAATTTTTTCTCCCAAAGTTGCGCTAGGTCTTATTTTCGGGGGATGTCTTATTTTCGGGGAAACACAGTATTCTCATGCAGTGACTATCAA
Organism: Nyctalus aviator; assembly: GCA_036971965.1. Taxonomy (NCBI): domain Eukaryota; kingdom Metazoa; phylum Chordata; class Mammalia; order Chiroptera; family Vespertilionidae; genus Nyctalus; species Nyctalus aviator. The sequence goes on from CM072923.1 coordinate 186,689,108, forward strand.
ATGGTAATAATAATAATTCCTGATGCCCTAGCCAGTTTGGCTCAGTGGATAGAGCACCGGCCTGCGGACTGAAGGGTCTCGGGTTCGATTCCGGTCAAGGGCACATGCCTGGGTTGTGGGTTCGATACCCAGTGGGAGGCACGCAGGAGGCAGCTGGTCAATGATTCTCTTTCATCATTGATGTTTCTTTCTCCTCGCCCTTCCTCTATGAAATCAACAAAAAATACATATTTAGCCAAAACCGGTTTTGCTCAATGGATAGAGCGTTGGTCTGCGGACTGAAAGGTCCTGGATTTGATTCCGGTCAAGGGCATGTTCCTTGGTTGCGGGCACATCCCCAGTAGGGGGTGTGCAAGAGGCAGCTGATGGATGATTCTCTCATTGATGTTTCTAACTCTCTATCCCTCTCTCTTCCTCTCTGTAAAATATCAATAAAATATATTTTAAAAAATACATATTTAAAAAAACAACCAATGATTTTAAAAAATAATAGTTGCTGATGTTTAGTGAGCATGTATTATATGCATGGCCTGTTCTAAGCCCTTTGCCTCATCTTATCTCCCAGGAGATAGGTATTATAGTTATCCTCACCTTAGTTGGGAGAACTAAGGCTTAGTGGTGCTAAGAGACTTTGCAAGGTCACATGAATAGTAAGTGGTGGACCTGAGATATGAATCAGATTACTGCCTCTAGGACTCAAGTTCTGGGAGCTTGTAACTCAGGAGATTTTAATTTTTGCTTTCTACTCACCTGGGTGCACCATGCTTTCTGCATTAACTATACATTACTTTAAAAAATGTTTTTATTCATTTCAGAGAGAGGAAGGGAGAGACAAATACATCAATAATGAGAATCACATTGATTGGTTGCCTCCTGTACACCCCCTATTGGGGATCAAGCCTGCAACCCGGGCATGTGCCAGGAGGTCAATCCATGACCTCCTGGTTCATGGATTGATGCTCAACCACTGAGTCACACCAGCCGGACATCTATACATTACTTTTATAATCAGACTCAATGAGTAAATACTAATAATCATGCCCGGGTTGCCATGCCTGGAGCCGCTCGGGAAGGCCCCTGCCCACCCTGTCTTCTTCTGACCTCCACAGGAGATGGTCACGTGGGCTTCAAAGATTTCTTGGCCGTAATGACAGACACCAAGCGCTTCTTCTGCTCCGTGGGTGAGCAGGGATGAACCAGGGCGGTCAGAGCCGGGGGAGGGATAGGAGGGTGGGGTGGGGTGCACCCAGGGCTAACAAATGGTAATGGCAGCCACCATCCCATGTCCCCAGAACAGAACGTCCTGACGGCTACCCCGAATCCCCACACTCTGCTCTTTGAGATCCTGTCCCTGCTGGTGGAGATGCTGGCCTTACCTGAGACGGCCTTAGAAGAGATCACCAAGTGAGTAGGGCTGGTGGTGGGGAGGTAGAGGGCTGGGGACACGGAAATAGCACCGAGTGTTTTAGCACCTGTTCATTTATTCTTGTAATGAAAAATAACTGTTTTCCAAAACAACAAAACAAAACAGGTCCATAAGAAGAATGACATTGTTTTACAATATTGCAAATCTCTTAACAACTGGCCTAAGAGAGCTGGATTCTCGTATCTGCTTCTGCATTCAATTTGTTGCAATATGTTGTTTTGCTTGAAGTATAGTATATGAACAAATCTGGCCTCACACACATATGTAATTGGAGAGAAATATTTTAATAGCCTTTTCATATAATAGCCACAAATGATGTGGATATTTTTCTTTGATACTACACCAACTTTGACAAATGGTGGTGTCTTAAAGGTTGCCTGCAATCTGAAATCTGAAATCATAGCAATGAAGTTTGCGGACTCTTGTAAATAAAAATCTATTGGTCAGCCTTGTAGTTTGAATGGGTCTTTTCCCATGAATGCTTTTGTAATATGCACTAGTTGTTTGGAAAATACTGTGTACCTTCCAAATGTTGACATATTTCATTCATTTTTGCTGTAACCTGGATAAGTGTCCTGACTGAGAACTGAACCAGTGACCTCTTGGTTCCTGGATCACACTGGCTGGGCCAAACCTCGTCATTAAAAAAATAAATAAATAAGCCGGGTCCGGTTTGGCTCAGTGGATAGAGCGTCGGCTTGGGGACTGAAGGGTCCCGGGTTCGATTCCGGTCAAGGGCATGTACCTTGGTTGCGGGCATATCCCCGGTTAGGGGGTGTGCAAGAGGCAGCTGATCGATGACTCTCTCTCATCGATGTTTCTAACTCTCTATCTCTCTCCCTTCCTCTCTGTATAAAATCAATAAAATATATTTTAATAAATAAATAAATAAATAAATAAAATAAATCACAGGATGAAATGTACAGCATAGGGAAATTAGTCAATATTATCATAACTTTGTATGGTGACAGACTGATTGCGGTGATCAAATCATGATGAATATAAATACAGAACCATTATGTTGACACTTGAAACTAATTATTATGTCAACTACAGTTTTGTTGTTAATCCTCACTTGAGGATGTTTCTCCCATTGATTTTTAGAGAGAGTGTAAGGGAGAAAGGGAGAGAGAAACAGAGCAGAAGCAGCGCTTGATTGATGTGAAAAACGGACACAGCCTTTGGTTGCTTCCCACATATGCCCTCACTGGGGCTGGGGATCAAACGTGCAACTCAGGTAAGGTCCCTTGACCAGGAATAGAACCCAAGACCCTTTGGTGCTCCAACAGACACTGAGCTACACCAACCAGGGCGTACTATACTTTAACAACAACAACAACAACAACAACAACTTGCTATCAGATGTAGCCTGCAGTATATATAGACTTAGGTGAATTCTTCTTTTCTCAAGGTCCCCCAAATGTCCTGAGAGTCTTCGGCCTGCCAGTAAGTGACCCTTATTGACCTGTATAAGACCAGGACTCTGAAATTCAGGTACCAGGCAGTATTTTAAGCAGTACTTTCTTAGCAGTGCCTACATAAAGCCAACTTTCGTTCTTTAAAACTGCCTGGTAATATCTGATCTATGTTTATCATTTTCAAATATGACATTACCACCCTTGCCATTTGGATCTGTGAATAAAGTGTCAGCCTATGGATTGAAGGATCTTGGGTCTGATTCCCTCCCCACAAGGGCACATACTGTATGTACCTCAGTTGCAGGCTCAATCCCTGGTCCTGGTCAGGGCATGTGTGAGAGGCAACCAATGTCTCCCTTCTCACATGGATGTTTCTCTCTCTCTCTCTCTCTCTCCCTTCTTTCCACTCTCTCTAAAAAAAAGTCATGGAAAAATATCCTTGGGTGAAGATTAACAACAAAAAATATGACATTAGTGTCAAAATATTGTAACATAATCAATATTTTTCATATGTCCTATAACAAGAATAAATTCTTATTAAATTTATGTAAGTAACTATATTAATATGAAAATAAAAATACTTAGAAAAATAAAAATATTTCAAAGAGTTTTTAGTATACGTGCTGCCGAAGCGAGCACAAAATATTTCAAGTTTTTAATTCTAGAGAATTCAGGCAAGGAGAAAAAGTTGTTTTCATTTTGTTTACAAAGGTATAATTTACCAAATTGTTATTACTTATGGGCAGCTTAAAAGAGAAAAAGGATTTCTTAAAACTGAAAAGCAAAAGGAACCAACAATGTTTTAAACAAAAAAGATCATAAAATTATAATCATCCCCATCAGTTCATTCTCATGTAACTGATTTCTATTCTGCTTAACTTGGGTTAGTAATTTTATGAATCCCTCACCTTTTTCATCAGAATTCTGGAGATTCTCACCCTGTTTATTGGTATGATCTTAAACTTATCCGGAGACCTATAATCCAGAGTACTTACCAGAGTCTTGCATAAATTTCCTTGAAGTATTTTTACTTTTAGTTAATTGCAAATGCTTTCAGAGAAGAATTAATAAAACAATAACTGTGAATTAGGAAAGACTTAAAATGGTCAGGTTGAAGATCTGATGAGATTTGATTATGTCTGTGATATACAGCATTTTAAGATAACTATAATTATGACTAGTAACATTATACCAAGGCATATCAGATTTCCAGAAATTTTTATACAATTTCTAGTACACTTAGGTTGATATAAGAACACCCAAACCTAGAGAATTTTTATGAGTTTATTTGAACCAAACTGATAACATATGCTCGGGAGCAAGATCTCAGATGTTCTGCAGAATGACAAATTTGCAGCTTCTTTTATTCTTTTATGCATTTGAAATTAAGGAGGGGACGGAAGATTATATGAAGGTAGGAGAAAGCCAAGACATGGATTGGCTCTCTTGAGGGCAGTTGAGTCTTAGAAGGAGGGATCTGATTGGATGGTTCACACATTAGAGTAACCCATGCATATTTTGCAACTTTCTCTCACTTTGGCATTCTGATACACTAATTAACCCCAGTGGCCTCCATCTTTCTAAACTCTAATGTCTGTCTCCTCACCTAATTGTCTTTTGCTTTGGAAATTACTTCCTGCACTGCAGTCTAGGAAGTACCTCCAGAAAAAATTCTAGGGAGATCATAAGGCTCACCTCATTGGCTTCCCTCCTCTCACAGATCATTCTTATGCTCCCTGTTGTCCAATATCAGACAGCAGCATCATATATTTTGTTCATGTTTCTATTTATGGCAATAGGACAAGTTCAGTACTAGTTGTTCCATCATAGCCAGAACAGAATTCTGTTTGTCTTTCCCTTTCTCTTTTCTTCTTCAAATTGGATTTCTATTGATTTGTCTTTAAGTTTACTAATTCCTTTTTTCTGCTATCTCCAATCTGCTCTTAAGCTCATTCAATGACTTTTTCATTCTAGTTATTATACTTTCTGTTCTTGAATTTCCATTTGTTTCAAGTTTATAGTTTGTTTCTCTGTTCACTCATTAAGATCACATGTTCCTTCAATTATCTGAACATTTAAAAATATATATATATATTTTATTGATTTTTTTACAGAGAGGAAGGGAGAGGGATAGAGAGCTGGAAACATCGATGAAAGAGAAACATAGATCAGCTGTCTCCTGTTCACCCCCTACTGGGGATGTGCCCGCAACTAAGATACATGCCCTTGACCGGAATCGAACCTGGGACTTTTCAGTTTGCAGGCTGATGCTCTATCCACTGAGCCAAACCGGTTTCGGCTGAACATATTTTTAATAGCTCCTTTAATGCTGCTGCCTACTAAATCTAACATCTGGGCCACCTCAGGATTGCTATTTATGAGGATTTTTTTTATTATTATTATGCACATTTTCCTGTTTCTTTTACAGTCTGATATTTTCTTACTTATTGGACATTTTGAATTATATGGTTTAAAAATTAGATTCTATTATCTTTCTTTAATGTGTTATTTTTTTGTTCTTGTAGGCAGCTTAATTACTAGCTGATTATCATGAATTTGTGTAGGCTTGGTTTTTTACTTTATTAGGGCATCATTGTGAAAAGTTCAGATTTCTCCTAACCCTTCTAGCTCGGTAAGTCTCAACTTCAAATGCTGTTTCTCCTATGAATTTTAGTCTCAGGAAAGGTCTATAGTAGGCAAGGGTTGACAAATTATGGGATGCAGGCCACATATAGCCTGTTCTGTTTTTATAAAATTTCATCAGAACACAGCCACAGCAACTCAGTATCATTTATGGATTCTTTGATGCTACAATGGCAGAGTAGAAAATTTACTTATTAATACTTCTGTGATGGTGGAATAATTTCTCTTAGTACTTTTATCAGGTTTTGCTTTACATTTCATGTCTAGAATTTCATATTCCCTGACGAATTGAACATTTTATAATTTAGTTTCTAGTAATGCATTTTGTCTTACGGCCTAGTTTTTAAAATATTAACCTGTTAACCTGGGAGTTTCCTTTTTAATTACGCAACATATAACGGGCGCATACTCTTTCATAGGACGTGTCAGTATGTCACGCCTGGTGGATATGATTTCATATTATTATTTTTTTATTTACACTTAATTAAAATAAATGAAATATATATATTTTTTGTTTATTTATATATAAAACACAAAGGAAAATACAAAATTACAAACAAATAGAAAAGAATACCAACAAAAAAATGGAAACATCGAATTAAAAAATTATAAATTTTACAAACAATTATAAAGATTACAAAAAATATATACTGTCCGTTTCAGGGTGCAACATATATTTCAAGGATGTATTCATATGTCCTCCTTGTTCCAGATATGGTTTACGTTTGACATATTTATAAGTCCTGCTCGGTTAACAGGTTAATATAGCCATACCAACTTCCTTTTGCTTAGTATTCAACTGGGATATATCATACTCCCCACTCCTTAAAAAAAAAAAAAATCTTTATTGTTCAGATTATTGCAGTTGTTCCTCTTTTTTCACCCCATAGCTCCCTGCACCCGGTTCACACCCCACCCTCTGCCCTAACCGGCCCCCCCACAATGTCCTCATCCATAGGTGTATGATTTTTGTCCAGTCTCTTCCTGCACCCCCCACACTCCTTTGCCCCCAGGGATTGTCAGTCCACTCCCTTTCAATGCCCTTGATTCTATTATATTCACCAGTTTATTCTGTTCTTCAGATTTTTTTATTCACTTGATTTTTAGATTCACTTGTTGATAGATATGTACTTGTTGTTCATAATTTTTTTGTTGTTGTTGTTCATAATTTTTATCTTTACCTTTTCCTTCTTCCTCTTTTTAAAGAATACCTTTCAACATTTCATACTAGTTTGGCAGTGATGAACTCCTTTAGCTTTTTCTTATCTGTGAAGCTCTTTATCTGACCTTCAGTTCTGAATGATAGCTTTGCTGGGTAGAGTAATCTTGGTTGTAGGTTCTTGCTGTTCATCACTTTGACTATTTCTTGCCATTCCCTTCTGGCCTGCATAGTTTCTGTTGAGAAATCAGCTGACAATTGTATGGGTGCTCCCTTGTAGGTAACTGTTTTTCTCTTGTTGCTTTTAAGATTCTCTTTGTCTTTTGCCCCTGGCATTTTAATTATGATGTGTCTTGGTGTGATCCTCTTTGGATTCCTTTTGTGATTCTGTGTGCTTTTTGGATTTGTAAGTCTATTTCTTTCACCAGGTGGGGGAAATTTTCTGTCATTATTTCTTCAAGTAGGTTTTCAATATCTTGCTCTCTCTCTTCTTCTGGCACCCCATAATTCGAATGTTGGTATGCTTGAAGTTGTCCCAGAGGCTCCTTATACTACCTTCATATTTTTGGATTCTTTTTACTTTTGGATGTTTTTTGCTTCTTTGAATTTCAAATCTTTGACTTGATTCTTGCAATCGTCTAGTCTGCTGTTGGATCTCTGTATATTATGCTTTATTTCAGTCAGTATGTGCTTAATTTCTAGTTGGTCCTTTGCAATATCTTTGAGGGTCTCATTAAATTTATCAGACTTTTCTAGAAAGTTCTTGAAAAACCTTATAATCATGGTTTTGAACTCTGTATATTCCGTTTCTTTCATTTGTGACCAGTTTCTTTCTCTCCACATTTTGGCTGCTTCCCCGAGTCGATAGAGTGGTTTTGTATGCTAGGTGTCCTATAAGGGCCCAGTGGCTCAGCCTCCTGTTACCTCAAGTGGACACTCTTGATACACTCCTTTGTGGGCTGTGTGCAGACTCATTGAAGTTAAGCCTTGATTGTTGTTAGTATCACTGGGAGGAATTGACCTCCAGGCCAATTGGCTATGAGGATCAGCTATGTCTACAATGGGAGAACTTCTATGCTGGAGTCACCTTATGAGGCAAAAGTTGCTTCAGTGGGGCTTTGGTGCTCACTGAGCCTGCTCCCTGCGTGTGTCCCTTATGGATCTGAGGAGTTGTAATGTGGATGGTTCTACTCTGACCACTGGGTACACTGGCTCTTGGATCTCTAAGGAGGAGCTAATTTAGCCTCTGTCTGAGGCCACCCAGCAGGAGCTATGGAGCGATCTGCAGATTCCTTTTCTTTGGGATTTAGAGGTGCCCAGGTGTGGCCCAGCTGTGAAGCAACGCAAGCTGCTGTGGAGCCTTGGGCCTTCTTTTGGATGTTCTGGGTCTCTGTCTCAGCTGCGGTTTGTTAGGTAAGTTTAGATTTCAAAGGACCAGGCCATTCATATACAAAAGCCTCTGCGGCACAGCTTGGGTGGGGCGGGGTCTCAGGGTGGGGCACATAGCAATGGCTTCCCATCACCCCTGCCCTAAGAGGCCCTCAGGTCTGTGTCCCTTGGTAATCACTGCAAGCACCTCTGAAAGAAAGCCACCTTCAAATTCCGCCCACTGCCATACAATCCAGTTTCTCCCCGTATGAGTCTGGGTCCCCAGAGTCCCACCGGGAACTTGAGTTGAAAAAGACAGCAGCATACTCACTTGTCAGCCTTTCCACGAGTGCACACACGCCTCCATACTCTGGACTTGACTTCCTCAGCTCCTGAGTCTCAGTGTGCTTTTCTCTTTCCTTCTAGCTGTAGAATTTCCACTCAGTCAGCCTTCCTGTGGTTCTGGATGTCTGTTTTGTCTTTTAGTTGTAGTTTTGAAGTGGTTGTAGGAGGCAGCAATTTCAGGTGTTTACCTATGCCACAATCTTGGTTTCTCCCCATACTCCCCAATACTTGAAGTCTCTCTTCCAAAGGCAACCATTGACTCACTCCTTACTTCTATTGACATCTCGCCTCGGCCACACCTGGGCACCTCTAAATCCCAATAAATGATATTTTGGTTAGATTTTTAGACTTTTTTCTATTGACTTCTGATGATGGCAAGGATTTAGCTGTCTAATCCAACTATCCCGCCAGCTTCCACTCCCCATTCCAATATAGTATCATTTTTTTTCTTTTTACTGAATAAGCATTTGGCTTTTTAATAATATACTATAATTTCATTTCCTTTTTAAAATTTTCCTAAAATGGGTTATTTCCTTGTTTTGTGTTTAATTCATTGATAATTTCTGCACCTTCCTGCTATTTTTCTTGGATGGAGGCATGTTCTAAATAATTCCATTCTTCTTGCTTAGAATTATCTTTTTAGGCCTGCTGTAGAACTACCACTTTGGGAACCTGTCATCCTAGGAATCTTTTTTTCCTTTCCTCTAATTAGGATTCTATTTGCTGGATGTATTATTCTTTTTTTTTTTTTTTTTCCCCCCTCTAAAGGCATGTTTGCTCAGTAACTTTTTGGGGTTAGAAAGGCCATAGGTATGCCAGCCCTCAAAATTTCTGTTTTTAAGTATAGAGATCCAGTCTAACCTAGTTGTCCCATGGCAACTGCATTGCCATTGTGGGATGCCTCTCTCCTGTGTTAGACCCCATTTTGCCTTTACCTTTGCCTCTCTCCTGTGTTAGACCCCATTTTCTGTATGTATAGCTTCCTTTTCTTTTTTTGGTTCATGTCTTCATTTTGAAAGAATGTGTGTTCTTCAGTAGCTTCTTGAGCAAGCATAGGAGGGAGGTGAAATTTTTGAGATTTTGCAAATCTGCGAAAGTGTTTTTCTACCCTCAAACTTACTTAATAGGTTAGTTGGGTATAGAATTCCAGGTGTCTTAATTAAGGAGTAGACCCGATGTTCTATAGTTCAAACAAGATAGTTTATTCCTTTCTTATATTGACAATCTGGAGGAAGCAGGCAGGAAGACAAGGTCCCCCCAAGCATCCAGTTTCTTCCCACCATTCCCTAGGTCGATCCTAAGCAAAGTTACCAGCAACACACCTGAATTCAAGCCCACAGGGAGGGGGAAAAGAGTTGGGAAGCGGGCAATTTCCTTCGAAATTGTTGACAAAGTTGTGCACACACTGCTCACGTCCTACTGGTCACTGTGGGGTGAAGTTATTTTCTAGTCCATCTTTTACTCGGTGCACTGCCTTTTTAGGTCCCAGTTTTATAGAGATCTAGCTCCAATTTCCATGTGAGGGCTCTGGTATTCATTTTCTATTTCCCTGTGTGAAGCCCAATATACCCCCAAATTCCAGGCCCCAGGGATAGGTAGAGGGCCTAGCAGAACCATCAGCTTAAGCCCTAAGAGTTTTCCAACACTGCTGCCTACAAAGCCCCAGGTTGTCTGGCCTTTCCATCTTGCCTCCCACATCTCCCCTTCTCCCTCACACACCAATCTCTAGCCCCTCCGGCTTCCTTGCTATCCTTAGAGGTCACCAAGCTCTTTGCAACCTCCTGGCCTTTTCACATGCCACTCCCTCTAGATATCCATTTGGCTAGCTCCCTCCTCTCACTCTGGTCACATGCCACCACCTCCAAGACTTCTGCTGACCACTGTGAGCCAAAATAGCTCCTCCTCACTACCCACTACCGAGCTTTGACTTTCCCTTAGAGAACCCGTAACTACTGACGTGGTATTGTGTTTTTTTATTTATGGTCTAACTCTTCCACTAATTATGAGCCTAGGTAGTTGATTTAAAAAGTAATTCTGGGGAATGAGAGTAGGGAAGGGACATGAACAGCAGAGGAGGAGGAGCCAATACCAGGATGTGCTATTGAGGATTATGTATGATGGCTTAGAACTCAGTCAGGGGAGAGAAGCCTGTATACTTTAGATGTTGGCTCCTTTGGTCAAATGTGGCCCCCTATAGGTGTTTAATTTCCCTGCACTTTAATTTTCCTGGTTTGCACATGGATCAGAGAAACTCTGGGACAGGGAGCAAGAGGCTCAAGCCTGAGGCAAGACCATGTCAGGCTGTGCTTCAGCACACCTGGTGGAAGCCCCTGTGGAAGTGGTTGCTGCGGCAATGGCTACAGTGAGAGGTGGGGCCGAAGGACTGTGATAAGGGACCCTAAATAAATATACCCTGCACCATTCTTTCCCAAGTCCTTAAATGAGAGGTCAGTACATAGTAAATAATCCATTAATATTTACTGAAAGAATGAATGGTGCTGCAGTCTAGTGGAGAAAAGGCAAGTAGTGATGTATTAAAGTAGGCTATAGGTTACAATGGAATAAGCACAGGTTATTGGGGCCCACAGTGGGAGACTAGCTAGTCAGAGGGAGGACAGAACTTTCTGGAAGAGATTGCCCTTAAGCTGAAATCTGGAAGATGAGCAGGAGTTCATTGCACAGCTGACTTATAAAACATTTGCACATCTAAGTACAGATATCAGTGACAGAAATCAAGGGTAACATTTACCAAGCTCTTCCCATGGACCACACACTTTGCTAATGCTTGATGGGCAGTTATTTAACCCTATAACATGTGGACTTTTTGATCCTTTTCACCCAGGGGGACACCTGAAGCTCAGAGAAGTCAAGTGACTTGCAGTGACAGGAATAAGATAACCATTTCCCCCCCATTTTACACAGGGTTGACTGTGACTGAGGCTTAAAGCAGAGCAATGACATGCCCATGGTCACAGAAGTTGATAGCAGAGCTGGGACTAAAACCCAGGTCTCCCAACTCCTGGGCCTGTGTTCCTGCTCCAGAGCCGCCCAGACAGAACAGGCCCCAGGAAGAGTGAGGGAAGAGGAGGGTGAATTAAACATGGCCAGGCTGAGCTGGGTGGGCACTGCCTCCCCAGCTATTACCAGAAGAAGCTCAAGGAAGGTACCTGTAAGGCCCGAGAGATGGAATCGGCCATAGGCCGGCTGCGATCCCGGAAGAAGCTTCCCTACAACCTGCAGCAGGCAGACACCTTGGAAGTCCCAGAACGAAGGGTCCTCAGGATCCTGAGCCGGCTGAAGCAGCAGAGCTACGGTGAGGGCCCTGGGCATGGCGGGGCTCTGCTCTCCTGCACATCTCGCCTCGTCCCCTGAGCCCCTACAAAGTCAGAACCAGGCTGAGAGACATGGTTTCCCCTTTGGGGTGAACTGCACAGTCAATGGGCTGATGGTCATCACCCCTTCTCCAGCCCGCTGACAAGGCCCTCTACATGGACTCCTCCAGTGCCTTAGCCCTGACCACAGGGTGGTCCCAAGAGCCGGGTGATCAGCGCTCTCAGCTCATCACTGATTGAGCACCCACTGGAACCACTCACTGCACTGGGTCCTTGGCAGATATGTTAGAATGTAATCCCCATAGCTGCATATTTACCCCATTTTACAGACAACTGAAACTGGGTAAGTTTAAGGAACTTGCCCAAGGCCCCAGAACCAATGTCAGGGGAGTTTATACCCAGCTCTGACTACAACACCTGTGCTCTTTTCACTGGGCAAGGTGGCCTCCCCATAACAGTAGGTACCATTAGATTCCTACTGTGTGCCAGGTGATGGGCGAGGAGCTTTTCAGAGTCTAGAGTGTGCCTACCAGACTCTGCCCGGACCCAATGCAAGACACCTGCTTTTTTCAGCTGTTATCAGCCCTCCGCAATGCTCAGCTTTTAGCTGAATGCTTTGCATGTACTACCCCTTTAATCCTCATCATCCACTGTGAGGTGGGTACCACTATCATCTCCAGCCTACATAGAGGCCTGGAGAGGTAATTTGCCCAAACCCAGCCAGCTCATGTAGCAAAGTCAGGATCTCACCTGGGTCTGCCTGCCTCCCAAGGCTGGGTGTATTCTGAAACATCCCCCTCTCTTGTCACCTCCTCCCTCGCCAGCTGCCAACCTGCAGAGCCCCTACGCCCAGGTGCCCTGCATCCCACTCTGCCCGAGGTTGGACAAGAAGATGGTAGGTCGGAACCAGTGCACCCCCAACCCGAGCCCTGACATCCATAGCCTCTACCTCCAGGCAGGATCTCAAGGAAGCAGGTGGGTGCCCGAAGGGCTGGGGCCCCTGCCCAGGCCCATCCGCCTCCTTCCTTCCCAGGCCCTTGGCCTGACCCAAGAATACATCCTTCTAAGAAGTGATGCCTGGGAGACTGTTGCTCTGGAGAGGAAAAAAGAGAACGTGTGTGTGTGTGTGTGCGTGTGTGCGTGGAAATGAACCTTTGTTGAAGGCCTGTGCACCAAGTGGATTATTCATGAGTCATGGTCCTTACTTATGCCTTCCTATGCCTAGGACTCAGGGGTACACACCGTCTTTCTCTTAGACTGGCACTGCCTGCCTTTCTCATCAGGAGGTTTAACGCCCAGTCCTTTGCCCGAGTCTGGCTCCATGTTAGGAGTAGCAGGAAACAGACTTAGCATCTGGGGAGCGGGAAGCGTCCCCTGCAGCATGCCCCTTCCAGCGATCTGGACTTGGAGTCAGGCCCCTGAGCCTGACTGTCCGCTCACCACTTCCCAGCGAAGGCATCCTCTCTCCTTGGGCACGTGGAGATGGAGCATTTCCTCCCACCCTTCTCCCTAGGGAACACAGCTCTGACAGCCGAAAGTGGCTCAGCTCTGTGCCGGCTCGAACCCACTGACCCTGCGGAGTCCTGACTCTGGACAGCTGTCTAAGACCTGCAGGCAGATAGGTCATCGGGCAGGGACCGCAGCTGGATTTTGCTTTTGTGGCCTGGTAAGCCAATAAACACCAAGAACCTCAGCCTTTGTGCCTGGTGCTGGGCCCCTGCCCTCTGGGCACTCACCTGCTTCCTGGTGCCAGGGAAGGCCCCCACCCGGGTTCTCACCCCTCCACTGGGCTCTCAGGGCACAGGACCACGGCCTCCCTCAGGCTTGGGAGTCCCTGAAGCAAGGTGTACCTCAAAACCCTGCCCAGGGTTGGGGCTCTGGCTGGACGTGGCCCTGTGTGCAAAGTCTTGATCTTATGTGTACTCTCGAAGGACAAAGCTGGGATTTTCCTCAGCTGAGGTTTTCCTTTTGGATCAGGAGCCCCACAAGGGCAGGAATTGTCTCTCCTTGCTCAAAAGGAATGCTGAACGTAAGGGAAGTACCTGGAAGACTCCACCCCGGAAAGGGGCAGACCCATGGAAGAGAGGAAGGGCCTTGTCCATGTTCCCACCAACACAGCCCCGGGGATAAGGGATCCCGTGCCCTGGGAGCCTGAGGGAGTGGACCCGTACCCCTAACACACTCACCATCTCAGACCTACTTCTCTAACAGAGCGAGCCCCTCCTTGGGACTGAGCGGAGGTAGCTCCAGAGGTTAAAGAAGCAGCCACAGCAAGAAGTTAGGCGGCCAGGGACTGAAATGAGGACAAGGCTCTGACAAGTTTAAAACATGTATTTAAAATACAATTTATAAAATGCTTAATCTGCCGACTCAGGAGCCCGCGGTGCGGGGTGGGCAGCTGCCCGCTAGATCAGCAGAGCAGGACTGCAGGGGTGCAGCCCTCCCTCCCATGCCCTTCTGTTCAGACACCCAAGGGGCCCATGTGCACCCTTGGAGTCACATGGCCAGAGAACAGGACCCCAGAGGTTTCCAGAGTCTCTGCTTAGCAGGGAGGATGGGGTAGCCCTACCGGCCCATCCCTGAGCAGAGCATCCCCAGATGGGGCAGAGCAGGGTATGGCTGGACTGGGCAGGGCAGGGCGGGGCAGTGGGCTCTGGAAGGGGTTGATGGTAGCAGATAGGGTGTTGCCTCCTGCCTGCAGGTGGGGAGCACCCTGATTGAGTGGGCTGAGAAGGGTTGGTCACCAGGCCCAGACCCCCAGCTCCTTTGGTTATAGGCTGACAACAGAGTAGTGGCTCATGGGAAGCAGTTAGCTGGAAGGTCTGAGGCCTGGCTCATGGGGTCAGGGAGGAGCTGGGGGAAGGGGACAGTACCATGAAGGCAGATAAAGGGGCAGCAGCCTCAGGTTTCTGCCCCCCACACCCCCCTGGGGTTTTCTAAGCCAAAGCCCGCAGCTTACTTAAAAAAGTTAAAAAAAAAAAAAAAAAAAAAGCACTTAAGGAAAGTTACAGACAGCTACCAACACACACACACACACACACACACACACCCCAAACCGTTCTCCCATCTCCCTTCCCACCTCCCCCAACACAACAGTTCACTGTTTTTGTTTTTCTTTTTAAAAAATTTGCTACCTCTCCATCTGGGAAGCCAAGGAGGTACAGGCACACAGTGGGCAGAGCCCCATCTTTGGCCAGAGGAGGTGGGAGCACCAGTCCCTACTAGATCCTCAATCCGCAGACACCCATCAGCCAGTCTTCCCTCTGGCTCCATTAGGGGAGGAGGCAAGAACAGGTCGTCCCAATGGCTGGGCGATCATTTCCATCTGGCCTACCTCTGGCCCTTCTCCATCTGAAAGGACAGTCTCACTTTGGGCCAGAAACCACTATTACAGGAGGGATGGACACTACATATTTAGAATGAGGAAACGTGGTCAGGGCAGTGGAACTAGAAAGACAGCAATCAACCTTCTCCCTTGCCCACACCTGGAGGTAATTCCCTGCCAGAATAGTCTACGGTCACAACTCAACCACCTGTAGGTTCTCACTGACTGAAGCTCTGTTCCAGCTCCGCTCATAGACAACTTCCTGGCTTCACACAGTTACAAAACTGTGCTGCAGACTAGCTGCTGATTCAACTGACAGCTGGCCCTTCCTTCGAAGGGCAAAATGTAGTGGGCCATGGCTTGCTGAGCCTGGCCTACATTCCCACAGGGCAAGGCCAGGAACCAGGTGAACAAAGGTAGAGCGGGACTCCAAAACCGAGCTTGCACCTTGGCCACCACAAGCTGCCCTAATCACAAAAACATCACACCCACCACTCTGAACTCATCCACTGAGTGGGAGGCTGTCTGGCTAGCTGGGGGATAAGGCGCAGTGCAACAGGAGAGACCAGAGAGAGCCTGAGAGGGCCAGCCTGTACACACACACAGCCGCTCTGGTCAGCTGCCCTCTTAGTCTCTTCCACCTCAAGGAGCCAAAGCAAATCCCTAGGCTCCAGGGACAGAGGGGAAACTGCCTTCATTCCAGGGCCTTGCTCTGGAAAAAGCGTGAAGGGTGGCCTAAGACCATGGGGAACCAGTCTGTCATCACCGATCTGCAATGCACAGCTTGTCTTTTCACGTATGTATTCAGAATGGTCTGCTCCCAAGGTAGTGATTTCACAAAGGAAATGTACCAGCTATAGTTACCGAGCTGATGCCATCCCTGGAGATGGCACTCCACCCACACCTTCTGACCACACGAGGCAGGAGGCTGAGCCCTGGAGCCAGACTCTCCTGGCTTTCCTTGTGCTGACAGCAAAATACTGAGCAAGCCTCGCATCATTGACTTCTAAGCGCAGGAGTGCAGTCTCACTCCCTGCTCTCTTCTCGAAGGAGCAAGCCTGGCTGGTAGGGAACCACCCTGAGGGGCTTGGGAAGGGAAAGTCTGTTCACTTTCCCCGTCTCCCAAAATACTAGAGGTGGGGTTGGCACCCTCCCCAGGCTCTCTGAGCCTATAGAACGAGCCCAGTCTCCAGGTAGGGCCATGATGCCCTGGGACTTAGCTGGGGGGAGGGAGGTATAGGCATGGGGTGCTCGTCTGTCCTGGCGGCTACAGAGCCCTGCCCCTTTTCTGGGCGGCAGTAGGAATACAGAAGCTAAGCTCACCAAAAACCTATTGGTTAATGTTTCTAGTACATTTCCCAGAAACATTTTTAAGTAGACTACCAAACTACCCTTTCTTAATTAAAAATTCATTAAACTGCTAAAAACCCTTACCATGCACTTTTTCTTGCAAATCAGATATTTGTATAAACAAACAAAAATAGGAAGAAAAAAAAAAAAAAAAGAAAGGATAATTTTCAAATGGAACTTGCTTTTAAGTGATGACGACATGCACTTGGGGGTGGGTGGATGGGAGTTCTCATTTGTTTTGAAATCCCAAATTAATGAGCATGATAAACTGTTATTGCTGGCACTGGCTTTACCCCAAGTGGCCAAGTGGCACTGTCTGACTCTCTACTCTTAGGTCCCCTAACCCCCATCCTTTCCCTTTCCATTGACTTGGGACAGCCCTTGTAGACATGCCAATCACAGTGGGAAAGGGGGCCAGGGGGAGGTCACAGTGCATGGGGTTCAAGGTCACAGTGGGAGGAGCAAAGGGGATCACAGTGCAAGTTAATCAGGTCCATCCCTCTGCTCAAGTCCAGTTGTCTGCCACGGCAGTGTGACCCATGGCGGACGACCCAGGAGGTGGTGACGGCGGCAGCATTCTTTCTGGCCCACATTTATCTGCGCTGTTTGAAGCCTTGTGACCCATCAGGACCCAAGGGCTGTCTGATCACATTATTGGGCTGCCTGCTGTCTTCAGGTTGGGAGATCCTGGTTGGCCTGAAAGGAAGAAGATCAGAGGGAGGCCTGAGAAAGGGTTGAAAAGAGGACTCTCAAGTCTTAAAACCAACCACCCCTGCAGCGGGGACAGAAGTCACAGCGGCTATTCGCCAACTCTGGCTCCTGAGCTTGCTTCCATGGCAAGTGGACTCAGAGCCCCCCCGGGGCAGGTGGCCCCTGTCCACCTCTGGCACCTGTAGCACTGTCCCCTGGGTCTGGCTCACCATCATTCATCTGGAGGCAGGGGGAATGCTCAAGGGCCAAGCTGTCCAGAGGCAGTGACCATGGACAGTGCACTCCCCTCCCCCCAGAAAAATGAGCACAGATTTTCCAGAGCATTGGGTCAAGGTCAAGACTCCTAACCCAAAGCTCAACAGTGAGCCAGCACCTGCCATTGCTTCCCTCCTGCTTCTCTGCAAATCACGTGGTTAATGGGTGACTGACATTAATGTGAAAGACTAAAGGAAATGGATGTTTTCTTTGTGCCAAGTTAGAGGAGACAATGGAGCTTCAGGATATAAAGAAGGTACACAGATTAGTTCAAGTGCCAGATTATCAAGCCCAAGAAGGTCTCTCAAAGTTAGAAAGAGATTGTTTGAATAAATACTGCTTTATTAGGAGGTAACAAACAAGTACAATTTCTAGGACTTCAGAGAAACCATCATGGGTTATTATGAGGACCAGTAGATAACAAACACGGAACTGGGCACTTTCCATTGTACCAGGCAGGGTTCTCAGAACCCTATGCTCATTTAATTGCACAACAATGTGCAGGTACTATCATTATTCCATTTCCCAGATTAGTCTATGAAGACACAGAGATCAAGCAGTTCTAAAGTAAGTAGAAGTGGCAGATTTTGACTCCAAGTCCTTGCCTTTAACCTCCATACCACATTGTCCCCTGGTGTCTGCCAGCAAACCACCACATCCTCAAATCTTGCAGAATAGTAAGGCAGCCAGTGCAGCATAATGAACTGGCTCAATGGGCTGGTGGACAGCTAGAGCTGCAACGGTTCCAGCCCTGATTCTGCTTGCTTTATTCATCTACTTGCAGCCAAGCTCCTTCCTCCTCCTCCCCCTCCCCCTCCCCCTCCTCCTCCTGGCCTGGTGGGGTGGTCCACAGTCAGCCCTGCCAGCTACACTCACCTGTCGAGGATGGGTTTCTCTTGTTCCTCCTCGGGGCTGGCGCTGCCCAGGATCCGCTTCCGGGCTTCTGCGTACTCTGCCTCCCGCTGTGCTAGGGACTTGACCGGAAGGGCTGGCCTGCTGGTGGAGTTGGGGCTGCTGACCACACCGTTGCTGGTGGGCCTCTTGAGGATGCGGATCTGAGGGGGGGGACCGGTGGGAAGGCTATCGTCCTGAATCACAATGGGCACTTTGGGAGGAGATTTGGATTTCCTGCTGACAAAGAGCAAACACAGCTTCACCACTCATATTCTTGATTGAAGAGGCCCCATCCATGTCCCACACCCACCCCATCACTTTCCTCCTCCTACACCTCCTATTTCACCCCCAAACCCGTTTTTTATTTTTACTTTTTTTTCACCTCCTATTTCTAATCATTATTCTCTGGTCTCTTGACCAGACATTAGAATTCTCACTTCTCAAGAAGTTTCTCAAAGAGCAACCTTGCCATAAGCTCGCACAATCCACAGGTCTGCTCCTGAGCCCTAACCCCAGGCAGAGAGGGCTGGAACACCATCTCATTTTCATGGACTTCTATCCCTGTTCATTACAATCACATCAAGCACTACATGGCCTCTGTGGCAAATATTTCAGGCCCAGAATCCAGTGACTTCTGTTAAAATCCCAACTTCCCTACAGAGATCAGAGTGTAGCAACCAGGCTGGTGTGGTGGGAGCCCCTCAGGCTTTGGGGTCACAAAATGTTTACCAGCAAGGTCTTCCAGCACGTGCTCAAACCACACTACCAAGGAGCCCGCTCCGCCATCCCTGCCTGGCACCGAGACAGGATTTACCAAACTGCCTCCGGCTCTGGTAAGTGACTCGTGCCTCCCAAAGACAAGCTAACACCAAACAACTGGATCACCTCTTCAGAAGGCTTCTGAGCAGACACCTCCCTCACCAGGGCTCTGGTATGCTGCACGCGGCGGGGTTGGGGTGAAGGACGATCCTAGAAACAGTGCTTGGCAGTGCTCAAAGGGGAGGCATTGTCCAAGGCTGGTGGATGTGCACATCAGGCGATGTGTCCACAAGGAGAGGAGGAAAACAACAAGGAAGGAAAAGAAACAAAAGCCACAGGGGAAAAGGGATCCAAGCAGGAATGGCCAGCCCTTAACAGCCACAAAGGTCCTTCCCAGAGCAGTCAACTAGCTTCTTCTCTTCAGGGGGGCTGTCAGTAGACTCTTGATTGTCAAGAGGGGTAGGCACTGGAGGAACTCAGCTGCTGTCAGGGGAACTAAAACAAGTCCTGCAGGACAGGAATGGCAGGCCAGGGGACTGTAGCCGGGTGTTAGTGTAGTTGCTGAGATGAGCAGACGGACAGGAGCCAGCAATCTGATCTGAGGGGAAGGGGACCAGGGAAGCTGTTGGGAAGGCAGGTGGGCACTCCAGGGGGGTTCCCCGGGGAACATCCTGTAGCCCATTAGGCAAGTCCAGAGATGCCCTCTCTTCCTCCTCCCTGTCACGTGTCCCTGTGGGAAGCTGGCAGGTTACCTAAGCCCAAAGACAGACCGCTGAAGTCCACCTTCACCTGCTTTGAAAACCCACTGCCCTTGCTTTGAAGCTGGGCGATGAAGCTATCCTTCAAGGTCTAAGAAGTCCTGAGAATCTTTCCTTCCAGGATACCCCCGTAATGCCCCGAGCCAGCAAGTCACAGAAGGCCCAGAGAGATCATCTGTCCAACCTCCTATGGCACAGAGAAAGAAACTGATGTTCAGATTGTGGGGCAGGAGGAAGGGACAGACTTGTCCCAAACACCAGAGCAACTGGGAGCAGAGCCAGGCCTAAACCCAAGTTTTCTACTTGTCACCTCCCCACTTCCATCAAAACCTCAAGCCACCGTATCCGTGAGGGAAGGATTCACTGTCCAAGAGCCTGACCTGCTAACCCTAAGAGCCAGCTGGAGAACACCACTGACTGCCCAGCTCTCAAATGCAGAGAGCATGAGTCCTCAGACCAGACAGTAGCCTTACCTCTCCTTTTGTGTGATCTTCAGTTTTTTTTCCAACCGTCTGTCTATTTCCTAGAGGAAAAAGATGTATATAAAAAGTGGAAAAAAATCTCTCTCAAATAAAAACTTATGCCTTTATTTTCAGAGCTAAGGGCAGTGTCCTCTGGCCAGGGACATAATTATGTCCTTCGAAATAATGGATGTGGAGCTCCCTTTACTAAACTCGGGTTTGGGGACCTGACTCTCTCCATTCCCACAGCCGCAGATAGTTCTAGACCTCGTAATTCAGCTGGGTTCTTTGCATTGCCTCCAACTGGTCTTCTAACCTCCCAGCTGTCCTTCACAGAGCCACTCAAATCAACTTTCTAAACACGTCTGATTGTGTCACTTCCCCACTTAAAATACTTCAACTACTTGACCGATCAAGTCCAGGCTCCTAAGCACACCTCGCCCACACCTTTTATCTTTTGTTCCTTTTTTACACCATAGCAAAGCTGAGCTCTTACAACCCCCAGGTTTTTGGTCCACCTGCCTGCAATGTCCTCCCCCTTACAAACTCCTTTTTATTCTGCAAAACCCAGCTTGGCTGTCCACCTCTCCTTTGTACGATCTCTGATCCCATATAGTTAAATTGCCTGCTCCTCAGAGATAAGTTCTCCCTTTTTCATTCCTTCCTGTATCTCATTTTATTATTATTTTCACTGTCATGGATTTGAATGATCTGTAATTAGCACCTAGCAAAAGGCCTAGAACAAAACAGAAGCGTAAAGTCTGTGGAACTCAATGGCAGTCTCAAGCCCCAGACCCCCAGCACCAGGAACCCCATGAAGCCTACACACACAGGAAGCTGTGGAAAGAGCAGAGATCAGATGTCCAGGCTCCTTGGATGATCCGCTGCTTTTTCTTACAAAACGTCCCAACTAAACTATCTTTAGTGGGGGCAAGACCATAGATATTGGAGAGGGAAGAAACTGTATGCAAAATGATGTATTTCTCTGGAGAGAAGATCTGTAACAGTAATTCTCCACCGAGGTTGATAGTGCCCATCAAGGGACATTTGGCAATGACTGGAGACATTTTGGGTTGTCACAGTGAGAAGGGAGGTACTTCTGGCATCTAGTGGATAGAGGCTAGGGATGCTGTTAAAATCCTATAATAGAGAGAACAGCCCCCACAGCAAAGAATTACCTGGTCCCAAATGTCAGTGCTGAGTTCCATAAACCCTAACTTATAAGATACATGGGATTTTCAAAGGCGTGTATTACTTGCAAAATTTAAGAATCACTGCCTTAGTATAAAGTCTTTGAAATTTGCTGAGATCACCTCAGGGCCCAGTGAATGGCCCATATGCTCTATATGTCCTGAGAATGACTGTATTCTGCAATTATGGGAACAGTTCAAGCTGGTTAACTGTATGGTTCAAATTTCTAAATTCTTACTAGTTTGTTTGAACTTCTGACTATGGGAAGAACCAGGAATTATTCTTTCTAGTAAATTAAACAGTTTATTATTATGAAGTGATCATGTTTTGTCTCAAAATCTATTGTTTAGGCCTAGGCTGGGTAGCTCATTGACCTGATCGATACACCAATGTTGCAGGCTAGACCCCCACTTATTTAAGAATGCATAAATAAGTGGAACAAGTCAATGTTTCTCTCTCTAAAAATAAATAAATCTATTGTTTAACATCAATAAAGCTATGCCCATTTTCTTTTGTTTAGTATTCCCCTGAAACATGTGTTTCTCTTTTAGTTTTCATCTTTCCAATGTCCTTATTCTTGTCTCCTATGAACAACATGAACCTAGACTTAAATCCAATCTGACAATGATACTCATTTTGATTGATGTTGAGTTAAAATTTTTGAAAGACCCCAAATATATTTAGGCAAGCACAGCAGACTATATTCTGAGGGCACGATGAACTCTCTGGCTAGGAAAACTCTAGAATGAAAACCTCTCACTCAAACTTGTAACACAGGTGGGTACCCAGTGACAGAATGAAAAAAGGGGCGCCTACGGGTGCGGCCAGGCCTGGAGCAGCGGCTGCCAGGCTGGGAGTGGCCAGGCCCGGAGCAGCCGGGTCAGGTGTGGCCAGGCCCGGAGCAGCGGCTGCCAGGCTGGGAGCGGCCAGGCCCGGACCAGCCGGGTCGGGTGCGGCCAGGCCCGGAGCAGCAGCAGCCAAGTCCAGAGCAACTAGGTCGGGAGCGGCAGTGGCCAGACCCGGAGCAGCTGGTTGTGGTATGAACGAGAGCAACAGAGGCCAGGCCCGGTGCAACCAGGCCCGAAACAGCTCGCTCCTCGCCTGCCCCCGCCCCAAGGCTGCCTCTCAGACATGGCTGGAGACTTTGGCGGGAACTTGAGGGTCTGCTGAATCAAGTGATGAAGGCTTAGATCTGAATGTATTGAGTTAGTATAGCGCTGGGGTGTTGATCTGTAAGCGCCTTGGGTGGGGCCTGGATGAGGTTGGTTGACCTATTTGGAAATGTCTTCTGTCTGAAGTGTATCATTGGGCATGTGGAGGTATTATTGATATGAGAAAATGCTAAGTAACTGATTTACTATCTGAAAAGGGATTTACTATCGAGGAAAGGGAGGGAGGAAGAGACTGAACATAAACTGTGCACCTATAGATGAGGACAATGGGGGATGGGGAGGGAATGGAGGGGGGAAGAAATGAGGAACCTTTGTAATATTATGAACAATAAAGATGGATTAAAAAAAAATAAATAAAATAAAATTAAATAAAATAAAAAAAAAGAAAGAAAAGAAAAAGGGGCGCCTAGAGTCAGGGGTGACCTGGATGTTTTCTGTGAACTGACAGACACTCAAAGAAAATCTATGCCATAGCACAGTCTGTTAGAACTGTAACTCTAAGGTTTTTTTTTCCAAAAATTAATACCAGTGATATTGCCTAAGTAAATATTGTCTCAGGTTAGTCTAATGTCCATTACCTTTTAAGGGCTTTTCAAGGCTTACCACAAATAACTTATGGTTTTAAAAGTTTCACAATGTATCATTTTGCTCCAATCTAAAAAGGACACTGCCTATTCAAGTTCCTCCACCGTAAATGCAAAGTTTTCCATCTGTGGGATTTAGATACCCTTACATACCTTCAAACACAGTTAAAGCCAAGTAATCAGTCTCCACATGCAGGGAGCACAGGGAAGGAGCTAGCTACAAAGGCACCCGAGCACTCGCTCTGCTATTTTAGGAGAAACCTATCAAGATTTTTATGGGAAAGCTCTAAATTTTTAAACTTTGTTACATGAACTCTTGCTTTCATATCACTGTGTGGGCCAAATAAGACATAGAGGCAAATGGGCCTAAGACATTAGCTGATTTTTTTTTAAACTGTGGTAAAATACACATTACATTAGCTCAACTTGAGGGGCCTCATCCACGCTTCCTTTCTAGGGTCCTAGGGAAAATAGGGAATCTGCCCAGACCCAGGAAATGGAGCCCGGGTGGAGAAAAACCTTCAAGAGGGCAGATGGGCCGTGTCTAAGTAAATGTGCCTCTGTCCCCACACTAGGACATGACCAGCATCCGGCATGTGATATAAAACTATTGGCTTTAAAAACAATGCCTTATGTCAATATGATGCTTTATGGTTAGCATGCACTTCCCCAAACACTCGTTTTCTGCTCACACCAACTCTGTGTGATAGACAAAGTGGCTTTTATGTTTGTCAGATGAGGGTAATATGGCTCAGGGAGGTCAGGGAACTAGTCTCTGGAGCCCTACCCGATGCTGCTGCGTACTCACAATTGCTGAAATCCATGGAAATGCTGGGAAGGCCACCGATCCTCACCCCCTCCTCTCCCCTGAATTCCACACTGCTTCCTCCCCACCCCACTCCAATAACACTCCCATCAAACTCCAACCCGTCAGACAGGGCAGGTTATCAGAGCTGAGGAATTCTTCCATCAGATTAGAGTGGGATATAGACCCAACGGCTTTCGGTGGAAAGCTGATCCTGCCATCTCCAGATGGTCACTGGATACCAGCGAGCTCAGGGCTCAGGATGTTCCAAGCATGAGAGGGAGTGCTCTGCCAGCAGTGGGAGAGGGCACTGCCTCTCGCTCTGGAGTCTATCCAGGTATCATGAGTCAGTCCATTCTCTACTTGGATAAGAACTGCTCTCAGACGTGTTCTCTGAAGAGCTGGATCCAGCGGAAACTCTCCTACAGTGTGCACGACAAGGAGAATACCTGTCTTCTCCAGAGATGCAAACAGTCCAAAGGAATTAAATAGTCCTCAATGTTTTGTGAGGAAGCATCTAGATGTGGGCCCTAACAAGGAATCTTACTATCTAAGAGCATCTTCTCCTTTTACAAGGATGCACAGAGCCCCAGCTCAAGGTCAAGGCTGCTCCTGTGTTGGAAGCTGAACCTCCATGGCTAGTGAAAGAAACCATAAGCTCATTACTCTTTGACTCTGCTCTGAGGGTCACAGGGCAGAAGGCAAGTGTTAGGGCATAAGCACATCAGAGGCAAGGTGCTAAAACAGTTTGATTTCCTATGGCTTCTCCTGGGAAGATTCTGTTTTTTGCCAAGTAGCGCTGAGACGCTGCAGAAGTGAAGGAGTGCTCTGTGCTTTGGTAAGTGGGTGGCCTCCTTTCTTTGGGTCAAAACCCTAAACAGAAGACCTGTTGTTATCAAACATAGGTATAGCCCCGTGGGGCTATTCCTCTACAAAAATGAGAGGTGTACTTGATATGAGAGGAAAAAGCGAAACCAGAGGAAAGAGTGGAGGCAGGATGTCATGAAGTGCCTTGCGGAGGAAAGGAGCGGCCACAGCCACAGGTGAATGAAACCAGATGTCGATATCTACAAATTCAACTCACCGGAGGAAAAAGCACAGCTCCACTGGCTGCTGCTGACCTTAGACTGCAGTGATGATGCTTGTGTGAGCCTCCAGCAGAAAGTTAGGGGGCAGAAGCATAAGAAGGGAAGAGCAAGGTAGGGGACACCTCAAACAGCCTCATTTGTAACATAGCCACCATCTTCAAGAAGAACAAAGGAGACGGAGAATAGGAATGTATCTGCAAGGGCAGGCAGATTACAATGACAGGGTCTCTCCTGTAACAGCAAGAGATGGATACGGAAGGAAAAAAAGTTAAGAAGGGGAGAGGGGAGAAAGGCAAAGGAGAGAATAGGCCTTGGTGCAAATTACAGCAAGCACAGCACATCACAGATGCTCTGTCCAGACCTGAACGTTCAAGAAACAGATTTTATCAGTTCCCACAGGGGTGACGAAGCTCTGGGGAAGGAATGATGCAAATTAGCCAAACTCACAAGAGACAGAGTGAACAAACCCACACCTGCATCTGTTACACTGTGGGGTGGGAGTGGGTGCTGACCTGCTGCTGCCTGCTCCGCATGGTGCCAAAGGAGCAAAGTCCTGCTCCACCATCACACTCCTCTCTGTAAACCAGAATCCTCTGGTCACCAACGCAACTAACAGACTTCTAAGAATCCGTCTTCTTGTAGTGAATGGAAGCCTAAGAGGCACCAGCTGAGTTAGAAAAGAACCCCTTTTTATCAGCAATAGCTACTACGTAACTTTTCTCAGATAATTTGCCTTTGTCAGTTTGCAATTCAGAAGATGACATTTTCAGATTTTCCTCTCAAACTCAAGGAATAGGGAATCGTCTTGCGCTGTGAACCACGATGTCCCACAGGCTCCTATGGCCTGGTCCAGCTCTCCCAAATTGGGAAGCACACATCAACAAGTAGGGGTTCTGCAGAAGAAACAGGAACCCTGAGAGTAGAACAAGGGTGCCTCTCTGAGCCAGAGCCTGACAGGTCCTGATGAACACAATGCCACCATTTTAGAAAAAAGTAGGCAGGCAAGTATCACTCAGCGGTTGAGTGTCATGGTTGGATTCCTGATCATGCCTGGGTTGTGGGCTCAATTCCCAGTGGAGGGCGTGCAGGAGGCAGCTGATCAATGATTCTCTCATCAGAGATGTTTCTCTCTCTCTTTCCCTTCCCCTTCCTCTCCGAAATAAATAAAAACATACTTTAAAAAAGAAGATCCTGTGAAGCAATAGAAGGCAGAAATAACTTCCAACACAGCTTGGCCCTGAACTCCACCATAGCAGGTAGTGCCCATGCTGGTCCTAATTGCTCTAAGTCTTAGGCAGGACATCAGCACCCAATTCCCCTGGCTACAGGACTGCTTGTGACAGGGTCTCCTGGGAGAGCAGTCTCCCCAGCAAAGTACTTATGTCTCCCATACCACGCATCTGGCTGGGATTTGGAAATCCCGTTTGGCTGGTGTAGCTCAGTGGTTGAGCGTCAACCTATGAACTAGGAGGTCACGGTTCAATTCCTGGCCAGGGCACATGCCTGCCTAGCAGGCTGGATCCCCAGTGTGGGGTGTGCAGGAGGCAGCCAATCAATGACTCTATCCTCATTGATGTTTCTATCTCTCCCTCTCCCTTCCTCTCTAAAATCAATAAAAATAATTTTTTAAATAAAAATTTTTAATTGATTTCACCTATTTCTTTATACATTTTATTGTTAATTTTGTTGTTGAGGATCTTTTCCCATTGATTTTCGTAGAGAGTGAAAGGGAGGGAAAGAGACACACTGATTGGTTGCCTCCAGCATATGCCCCAACCAGGGCTGGCGGTGAAACCTGCAACTGAAGCACATGCCCTTGACTGGAATCAAACAAAGGACCCTTCAGTCCTTGGACCGACACTCTGGCCACTGAGCTAAACCAGCTAGGAACCCCTTTTTTATAACTCAGGTAAATTTAATAAAATAAAATTCACTCCATCATATTGGCCCCCATTGTTCCTCAGATAAAACAAGCATGCTCCAGTCCGAGAGCCTTTGCACTGGCAGCTCCTTCTGCCTGAATGTACTTCCGCCAGCTTCTGCAGTTTCCACTCTCACTTCCTCCAGGTTGCTTTGCCTATCTTTATTTGAGAGGCCTTCTCAGACCCCCCATTTTTATTTTTACACAAATGGCACCCCTGCCAGCCATTTTACATGTCCTTAATCGGCTTTATTTTTTTTCACTGTGTGTGTGTGTAATGTATGTATGTATGTATGTGTGTATGTATTCTAGAGGCCCAGTACACGAAATTCGTGTGGGGGGTGGGAAGGACCCCTCAGGGGATGTCCGACAGGATCGAGCCTAAAATGGCAGTCAGACATTGCGCTCACAATCCGGGACAGCTGGCTCCTAACTGCTCTCCTGCCAGCCTGATCACCCCTAACTGCCTCTGCCTGTTGGCCTGATCGCCCCTAAGTGGTCCCCCTGCTGCCTGGTCACCCCACACAACCTGCTGTTAGGTAGATACTGTGAAGGTGTCCTGACCAATTTGCAAATTACCCTTTTATTATCATAGATATATAAATAAATAAAACATTATTATTTATATAATATATAAAACATTATTAATCACTAGAAAGCAATCCTTGTGAAGCCAGAATATAAACTTGATCTATCTGGGTCTGAAATCAGAGACACTATTCATAGTCAAAATAAGAGCTAAGGCTGCGTTAGGAATTTCTCAGCAATGGTGGTGGCAGCAACATTCTCCAAGTACCTGCCAGAGATATGTGTCCTTCCTTTACCACCTCTAATCCTCACCACAACCCATGGGTTAAACAGCAGCCTTGCAGCCTGTGCTCTGAAGTTAAGTGATTTTCCTAAAGCCTCTCAACTAGTAAGCAACAGAAATGAACCCTAAACCTCAAAAGGAGAAAGCAAAAACATTCAGGAAGAGTGGCTGGTGGTGGCCACAGGAGTGGGTAAGGTAGGATAAAGGCTGACAAGCAACACCAACCTGTCACAGCCCAGACCAAGGTTCTGGAGGACTATCGCAGTAGCAGACACAACTGAGCTGAAAATCTAAAGTCCAGATCTTAAATCTGGAAAGTATCCACAGGATACAATTCTTAATAATTTAGATGTATCCTAGGCTGGAGGGCCTCAAAAACTTTGTAACTGCCATTTTGAGACAATGTATTGTTCTGCTTTGAGTGACTCTTCAAAGGGTCTCCATGAGGCAGGGAATCCATACAGCCAACTTTACCTTAAAGAAGTTCCCCTGACTGGTTTGGCTCGGTGGATAGAGCATCAGCCTATGGACTGAAATGTCTCAGGTTTGATTCTGATCAAGGGCATGTGCCTGGGTACGGGCTTAATCCCCAGCAGAGGGCATGCTGGAGGCAGCTAGTCAATGATTCTCTCTCATCATTGATATTTTCATCTCTCCCTCTCCCTTCCTCCCTGAAAGCAATAAAAATATATGAAAAAGGAAAAAAAAAAAAGTGAGCATGCCTGGCCAGTATTGCCCAGTGGTTAGAGTGTTGGCTCTTGCACCGAAGGGTCACGGGTTAGATTTCCAATCAAGGGCATGTACCTGGGTTGCAGATTCGATCTTCAGCCCCCGATGGGGCACGTTCGGGAGGCAACCAATTGGTGAGTCTCTCTTACACTGACCTCTCTCTTTCTCTCTCCCCCCCACTCCCATTGTCCCTCATTTCCAATCTCTCTAAAAATCAATGCAAAAATATTCTCAGGTGAGACTAAACAAACAAACAAGAAGCAGAGCAGGCAGGGGTAGGAGTAAATGTGGTGAGCAGTACCTTTGGAATAAAATAGGGGGTAAAGTCTAATGGGGCTCCTCTTTCTTCAGGTTCATTACTGTTTTTCCCCTTTTAGCTATCATACAATACTAAGTAATACAACTCTTAGAGGAAACAATCCTAGGAACTTCCCACCCTAACCAGACAGAGGCCCTACTCACACTGTCAGTGAATGGAGAGCAAGGGAACAATGTCCCTCACACTCAGAGCAACAACTCTCTCTGCTGCAACATCTGCCTTTGAATGATGCTTTATTTAACTCTCAACACCAGGCAAGGCAGATTCATCCAATTTTACAAATGAGAAAATGAAGCTGAGAGAAAGGTAGGCAGTTATTTGTCCAAAAATCAGACCTGGCATTTGAGCCTAGTCTTCTGATTTCTATTGCCATGGAGGAGTAAGAGGGTTATTGACTGGTATAACCTTGCTACCTTTTATATAATGAAGACAGCAAGGCTCCTCTCCCATAGGAAACAGACAAACAGCTTTGGGGGATGGAACAAAGTCACTACCAGGTATTCAAACACCCAAGGGTGCAGTCATCAAAGGTACTCAGCAGAGGCAGCAAACAATGTCTCCAGGGCCAAACCAATAACCAAAAAGCCAGCAGAACAGACACAATAGGCGAGACACAGTAGCATGGGGGTGGGGGGAGGGGTGTGGCGGTGTGTGTGGGGTGGGAGAGGAGGCTGCAGTGGAGAGGAGAGCAACTGAGATCCAGGTAAAGGTATTCAATACTTAAAAAACAAGCCCCCAAATCTTTAGGCCAAATACCCAAGGGCTGCCAGTCTGCAACTATAGATATAGAGATCCTAAGACAGTAGAGTTGTTAAATCCTCTCAAGAGAGCGGAGCAGAAATTATTTATATTGTCTCTTTCCACTGGCCAGAAGTTAAAAAGTTATTTCCCATCTATGATCAAGATTTCAATCAGCATCTATCTCGATTGCAGTCACTGTTCTTATATTACAACTAACAGCAGCACTGTCCTCTCTGCTCTTGAGTTCAAGTTCCTCAAGAGACACAAAACTTAAATCAGTTCATCATCCAGGCTACAGAAGCAGGGGTCAGGCTTAATTCTAAGAGAAACAAACAATACTTCAAAGGAACTAATAACTAAGCATCCAAGCACTTAACTGTGTAATTGTCTGCTGAGAAGCAAAGGTAAACAAACTATCCAAAAAGGTCCCTAAGAGTGAAGCCAACAGCCCGGCTGCGATACTTCTTGTGATTTCCTCTCCTAAACACGGTGAGTAATAGAACCTACACCCCAATTAGACCACTGAGACTGAATGGGATAAGGAATGTAAAACTGCAGTCTACCTGGCCTATAAAGAGCCCTCAAGATGCCATCTGAAAACGGCCTGTGGGCCTAGCCGGTGTGGCTCGGTGGTTGAGCATGGACCTATGAACCAGGAGGTTACAGGTCAATTCCCTGTCAGGACACAGGTCCTTATTGAGGGCTTGATCCCCAGTGTGGGGTGTGCAGGATGCAGCTGATTGATGTTTCCTTCTCTCTCTCTCTCTCTTCCTTTCTTAAATCAATAAAAATAAACAAACATACAAAAAAGGGCCAGTAGGATTTGGGAGCTTGCAGGCTTATGGGCAATGTTCATTTACCTGTGAGATGTGCAACTACCGTGTTTCCCCGAAAATAAGACAGCCTCCAAAAATAAGACCTAGCGCATGGAAAGATAAGACATCCCCTGAAAATAAGAGCTAGCGCAACTTTGGGAGAAAAAAATTAATATAAGACACTGTCTTATTTTCGGGGAAACAGGGTAGATAGCAGAAGCAACTGCCCTCTGGAGGGTCACAAATGCTTTTATAAGCCAAGGAGGGTCACAAATGCTTTTATAAGCCAAGAAGGCCAGAACGTGAGGGGTCAGAATTTGGCTCTCTAGGTCAATGAAGAGTGGTGGAAGTTCTGATCTTTCCAGGCTCGAGTCATAACTGCCCTGTACAAGCTCATCTAAGGATCATGCCCCTGAAGAATGTAACAGTACATATTTATTATTCCTTTTAGAAAAGTATAACTTATTTCCTGTGTTCATGTTATAAGGGAGTTTTGGGTGTGGGGAGGGGATGACTTACTTGAGTGACTTTTTGAAATGTCCTACCCTAAGTGATAATATTCTTAATCTACACACTGAATCACTATTAGGATTTGTTGCTAATTGTTGCAATTAGCAACATTTGTGGCAGTTGGTTTTAACCTTTATCTTCCCATCAATATCCTGCATAGAGCCCACATTAAAGGGAAGCATGTTTGGCAGAGGTTAGCAGAGTTAAAAACACTTGGGAAGAGAAATCTCTAGTTACTACTTTTAAAAAAACCAGTTCATTCTGCATTTTGGCCATAGATATAGTAGCTCAACTTAATCTTCTCCTAGAAAACCAACAAGTCAGTAGTTGTCCCGACAGGGAAAATTTTCTATTCCTGTGGGGAAAGTATGCAGGAAAGAACACACTACACCCTGTGAAGGGTAGCTACCTGATACAGCCAGAAACTGCCCTTTAGCTGTGTGTGTGTGTGTGTGTGTGTGTGTGTGTGTGTGGGTGGCAGGGGCGGGGAAGGGAGAGCACCACAGTGTAGGGGTGAAAAGAAAGAGTATGTTGAAGTCATCAGAGCACCTTTTCTCTTGCAGAATTTTACCAAAAGTTTTAAAGCAATCCACTAAAAAGTACTCTCCTGTTATAGAAGGAAAAGCAAGAAGGCTTGTGATAGCCCAAATTTCACAGCAACCATGGAGCTCTCTTGAACAGTCAGAGCATGCTGGGAACAGGCCCCCCATGCAGCCTCAATGAAAAGAGCTGAGGAGTTACTAGTGAAAAGCCATTATCCTCCTTTCTTTGAAATCACAGTAAAACAGATCTTTTTCCAGAGCTCCAGGGACAGACTGCTTAATACAACCATGTCTAAACTGGCCAACTGCTTTACAGAAAGCCCCCTCTGAGGACTTCACAGTCCCTAGCACTAGATCTTCCCCCAAAGAACCAGGAATAGCTTAGAAAGGGCTCCTTCAGGATTTGTGCTTTCAGATTACAAATCTTAAGTAGTACCTTCTTTACTACAAAGACAGGCACAAGAAATCAGCACCAGATAGCCCTGAAATTTAACTGTTAATAGCCCACTATCCACAGCCACATTCCATAATAAACAACAAAACAGTAGTTACAGGCAATGGCCGGGAATTGAACTGTAACCTTCTGGATCATAGGTCCATGCTCACAGTGCGGTTGTAGCCCTGCTTCAGGGAGAACAGCCTCTTGCCCAAAGAAAGAGAAGTAAATCAAAGTTCTTATCTCTTACATTAAAATCTAGCTGTATCACCACTTTGCTTTAAAAAAGAAAAAGAAAGCCCTAGCCGGTTTGGCTCAGTGGATAGAGCATCGGC
Source organism: Nyctalus aviator (assembly GCA_036971965.1). Taxonomy (NCBI): domain Eukaryota; kingdom Metazoa; phylum Chordata; class Mammalia; order Chiroptera; family Vespertilionidae; genus Nyctalus; species Nyctalus aviator. The sequence continues at coordinate 186,721,311 of CM072923.1, forward strand.
CTGTGGACTAAAGGGTACTGGATTTGATTCCGTCAAGGGCACATGCCCAGGTTGCAGGTTCGATCCCCAGTGGAGGTATGCAGGAGGCAGACGATCAATGATTCTCTCTTATCACTGATGTTTCTTTCTCCCTTCCTCTCTGAAATCAATAAAATATTTTTAAAAAATAAAATAAAAAAGCCTTCAAAGTTCCCCCTCTGCTTTCAGGAAAAGCCCAAGCTCCACAGAACCAAGTACAAGGAGGGCCTTCCCAATCCAGCCCTGCATACCTCTCTGGCCTCATCTCTTTCCACTCAGCCCTGCCAACACCCTGCCCTCCAGCCAGAAGGAAATACTGTAGCTCTCCCAATGCTGCATTCTTTTCTCTCACTGCCTCCTAGCTTATGTAGGCATTGGCCCTACGCTCTACCTACTCCTCCCAAACTTAATACTGCTCAATTCAGCCGAGACCGGTTTGGCTCAATGGATAGAGCGTCGGCTTGGGAACTGGGGGGTCCTGGGTTTGGTTCCGTTCGGGGGCATGTGCATTGGTTGCGGGCATATCCCCGGTGGGGGGTGTGCAGGAGGCAGCTGGTCGATGACTCTCTCTTATCGATGTTTCTAACTACTCATCTCTCTCCCTTCCTCTCTGTACAAAATCAATAAAATATATATATTTTTAAAAAATACTGCTCAGCCGGGACCGGTTTGGCTCAATGGATAGAGCGTCGGCTTGGGGACTGAAGGGCCCCGGGTTCGATTCCGGTCAAGGGCGTGTACCTTGGTTGCGGGCATATCCCCAGTGGGGGTTGTGCAGGAGGCAGCTGGTCGATGACTCTCTCTCATTGATGTTTCTGGCTCTCTATCTCTCTCCCTTCCTCTCTGTACAAAATCAATAAAATATATAAAAAAAAAAAAAATAAAAAAAATAAAAAATACTGCTCAATTCAACTGGTCCTTTCAATCTTAGTTTAGACAACACCTTCTCTACAAGATCCCCGCCATGGAACCCCATCTATGCGTCTTCCACTAGACTGTGCCCAAGTGCCTGCCTGGCACACAGTAGGTATGCAATGTTTACTGACACCCTCTGCAGGCTTACACCGATACCACGATGGGGTAAAGTTCAGCTGACTGGCTCACTGAAGGCAGAAAGTAAATCTGAATTCTTAGTCCAAAAGACTGGTCATCCTTTAACTTACTTTAGATCTTCTAATTGCTACATAACTTACCTTTGTGAAAAAGAATAAAATGCAACTATTGAGATGCAAGGAAATGCTTTACAATAACTACTAATCCAATTTCATTTAAGTATCACCTGCCTTCCCCAACAAGATGGACTAGGAAACAAGATATTTATTATAAAGCTCCGAGCCAACAGAAACAGAGCAAACTGTTGATACAATTTTGGGGGTAAGCACAAAGATACCTTCCAATTACAAAACGCTATATTTGTCCCTTGAGATGTGCTTAAGACAAAGGACACAATTTAGAGTTAGAATCAATATTAACTCAATTTTATATTTGCATTTTCCCCAAAGGCAGTATATTTTTTAAAGAAGCATTTCCTAAGTTATATTTCCATTTTTCCCTCCTTTAAAAAATAATTTCATTGATTTCAGAGAGGAAAGGAGGGGAAGAGAGAAACATCAATGATATGAGAGAATCATTGATCATTTGCCTCCTGCATGGCCCCTACTAGGGATCAAGCCCACAATCTGAGCATGTGCTCTTGACCGAAATCAAACATGGGACCCTTTGGTCCAAAGACTGACGCTCTATCCACTGAGCAACACTGGCCAGGGCCTAAGTTATATTTCTTGAATTGTCCTTTGATTGGGATGTAACTCCTTGGAAGGAAACAGGTAAAGGCACAATTTTATACTAGATAAGCATTCACCATACTAACTAAAAGCAAAAAGCTGCCTATTTACATAATATTTTAGGTGTTTCTCAAATTTAGTCTTCCTGGAATGACACAATAGTACTAAACTGAGCATTCTGAAGATATGCAGGAAACAATGACCTCACATGTCCTGACAAAAGAGAAATTCTAACATAATGTCAACATTTTTGTGTGAAGGACAAGGATCACCAAAAGCCTCTATTTTCAAGGGTTAGAACTGTCTCCAGATTTCATAAAGTTTGAATGTTCACTTGAAGAATTAGTGAGCAGCCCTGGCTAGGTGGGCTCAGTTGGTTGGAACATCATACTGTACAACAAAAAGTTGCTAGTTTGATTTCCAGTCAGGGCACATAGCTAGGTAGGTTGTGGGTTCAATCCCCATCAACCCATGAACCAAGAGTTCTGATCAGAGCACATGCCCCACTTGTGGGCTCAATCCCCAGTATGGGGCTTGCAGGAGGCAGCTAATCAACGCTGTTTCTCTCTCATCCTTGATGTTTCTCTCTCTCTCCCTTCTCCCTTCCTCTCTTTCTAAAAATCAATAAAAACATATTTTAAAAAAACACACCATATTCTCATGTGAGAATAAAATAAAATAAAAAGAATGTTAACAGCTCTCATTTGCTAGTCCTCTTGCCACTCAGGTTTGGTTTTTAAAAAATATCTTTATTGATTTTTAGAGAGGGGAGAAGGGAGGAGGAATGAGAGAAACATCAATTGGTTGCCTCTGTACAGCCCCTACTGGGGATAGAGCCCGCAATCTGAGCATGTGCCCTGTCTGGGAATTGAACCAGCAACCTTTCAGTGCATATACCTCCCAGGGATGAGGTTTTTGCTATTGTTATGTTGTTGTTGTTTTGTTTTGTATTTGCAAACTTAATGTTCATTACCATATATCAATTGAGAGGTAAAGTAACCTGAAGCTAAGATTAAACATGCAACTGAAAGACATGTAATAAGCAGTTGGTTTCCCAGTGATGGGGACACGGTGCTCCCCCACAACCTCCACCCCGTCTCCCAGGCTCCTCTCCTTCTAAAGTGCACATTTGTAAGACTCTTTGTGAATTTTGAAAAGGGAATTAAATTCAAGAGAGCCCGCAGCCCTGGCCAGTGTCGCTCGGTTAGTTGAGCATTATCCAATGCACCAAAAGGTCGCCAGTTTGATTCTTAGTCAGGGCACAAGCCCAGGTTTCAGGCTAGGTCCTGAGTAGGGGGCATGCAGGAGGAAGCTTATTGATGTTTCTCTTTCCTTTCCCCTTCCTCTTTCTAAAATCGATAAAAATTAAAAAAGAGAGTGCCTTCAAATATAAATCTGAAGTAAACACATTAAAAATGAAAGTTAAGCCCTGGCTGGTTTGGCTCAGTGGATAGAGCATCAGCCTCCGGACTGTAGGGTCTCAGGTTTGATTCCAGTCAAGGGCACATGCCCCAGTTGTGGGCTCAGTCCCCAGTATGTGGCATGCTGGAGATAGCCGATCGGTGATTCTCTCTCATCATTGATGTTCTATCTCTTCCCCTCTCCCTTCCTCTCTGAAATCAATAAAGATATATATATATATAAAAATAGAAAGATATATATATATATAAAAAGTTAAAGTTGGGCATTAACTTTTATATATATATATATATCTATATCTATATCTATATCTATATCTATATCTATAAAAGTTAATGCCCAACTCCCAAGTCTTCCCCAGGTTCCCAGGCAGCAAAATACTAGAGAACAAAACCAGCTTTTGAGTAAGACAGGTTTGGGGTCAAATCCCAGCTTCCCTACTCACTAGCTGTGTGACCTTGAGCAAGACAGGTTTCTGCCTAGACTCAGTTTACTTGTTTATAAAAGGAGGATAACGGCCCCTGGTGCATTAGCTCAGTTGCTTAGAGTGTTATCCCCTTATGTCAAGGTTGTAGGTTTGATCTCTGGTCAGGGCACATGCAAGAACCAACCAATGAATGCATAAATAAGTGGAACTACAAATCAATGTGTTTCTCTCTCATCAATATTTTTTTTTAAAAAGGAGACTAGTGCCTTTACAGATTGTTGCAATGGTTCACTTAAATAACAGATAAGGGATCTTGCATTTTGGTAGTTACTGCTCAATAATAATGCAAAGTTTGGGTTCCATCTCTGTACCTAGAACTTTTTAAAAAATATATATTTTATTGATTTTCCAGAGGAAGGGAGAGGGATAGAGAGCTAGAAACATCGATGAGAGAGAAACATCGATCAACTTCCTCCTACACACCTCCTACTGGGGATGCGCCAGCAACCAAGGTACATGCCCCTGACCGGAATCGAACATGGGATCTTTGAGTCGCTCTATCCACTGAGCCAAACCGGCTAGGGCTGTATCTAGAACTTTTAAAGCGTTTTACTAAAGTAAAAACATAGTAGAAAGAATACTGGACAAGCAGAAGATTTTAAGTTAAACCTTTCATCTCTGGGGCTTGTTTAGCTGTAAAATGCAGTACTGGGCTAGCTGACTTACCCATTCTGAAAACTAAAGTAATCCCCACTCTCTGAATCCTTCATTCACTTTTGTTTTCCGTTTTCTTGCACCTTTAATCTGAGAAATATGTATCCCTTCAAAATAGATGAAGAAAAACAAAGAAAGGCTAAGATGCTCAAGAAATTTATCATTTGAGTCACACTCAAAATGTAGGCCAAGCTTTTCTGCAGAGGGCTGGCACAAGGGGTGCCTGAATGATTCACTCGTATTAGTGGTAAGCAATAGATGCCTCTACCGGAAATTTTGCATTCTCTGGCACAAAGTCACTGCTCACAGCACACACGCTGCCTAGCACACGGCAGGCACTCAAAAATGTTTGCTCATTGAATAAATCCCCAGATGTCACCTGCTGCTCCCTATAGAATCTTTCAACTGCTCTCCTCACTCAAGACAAAATCCAAGAAAGATAGTCGGTCCGTAAGAACTGTACCAAATACTTTGGGAACGAATTAATTCTTCAAACTCTCAATCATGCTAAGTGGACAAACACACACCCTGAGAGAAATGCTGAACCGCCAGGAAAAAAAAACCTTCAAGGCCAAGTTTCAACATTCCCGGATACACCCACTGCTGCGAGGGTCATTCTCTTGGCCTCTTCCCGAGCTGACAAGCGCCCTGAAAGGCACTTGCGAGAGGAAAACCCAGCTCCTGTTCTGCCCTCGCACGCTCACTCGGCTCTCCACGCCCTTCTCCCAACTAGGAAACCTATAAGGTATGTGTCACTCGAGCCAGCACTGAACAGACACAAACACGAGGAGGCCAAAAAAAGATATCTCCCCATATTCCCAAGGGTCACCACGAAACCACAAACTCTGAAAAAGACCAGATTAATCAGGAACCTAATAGAATTAGGCGGTTCCGGCTTGGGATAAGAAGCTGCTTTCCTACAGCTTCTGGGAGTAAATCAAAACTCCCCAAAGCAAGACGAACACTATTCCCCCCTTCTTTTCCCTGGAATGCGGCTACTTTACATTGTACATCGCACCGCCCCCCCCCCCTTCGACCCCGGCGAGCACACACACTCCCTCCGGCCTCAGATCGTTGGCTGGGTCCCCGGGGAGACGGGCTGGGCTTAGGGTCTTTCGGGCGGAGTCCCCTGGGGAGACCCGCCAGCAACCGGATCTCAGAGTAAAACTAAAAGGAAAAAACCCCACACTCGCCCACCGAGGCGGAGAGCGCAGAGCAGCGGGGGATTTTAGTAGAGAGTTGAGGGGCCCGTAGACTGTTTCCCTTCCGCCCCGCATGCCGCCCCGGTCCGCACACCGCCACCCCCTCTACCCCACCACGACACACAGTGTCGCTCCTCATCCAAACACGTGAACTTTTAAAATGGTGCCCCAGGCGGGAGTCCGACGGGAAGGGAAGGGTCAGAAGGGCTCAGGCGAGCCAGAGGGTGCGGGGGCCCAGAAAAGAGGTCTTGGGTGGCGTGCGGGGCGCCCCGAGTGACGCGCACGCCTGGGGACGGAAGGAGCCGCACCGGGCAAAGGTGGAGGGAGAAATGGAACGCGGCCCCTTTAAGAGGCCTTCGCAGAGCTCAAGAGACCGGGGGCCTCTCCACCACCCCGGGCCCGGCGTGTGGGGCCCTTCCCCGGGAATAACCAGCCTCAGACCCAGTCCCTGGAGGCTTCCTTCACGCCGGGTCCCTCCCGGCCCAGCCCCAGGGCGGCGGCTCCTCCTTACCCCGCTGTCTGCCGCCTCCTCCCAGCTCTCAGCGACCTCCTCATCTTCCATCTTACTCGCCGCTTCCCCTCCTCCCAACCCCCTCCCCGCGCCTGCGCCCTGATACGCGCATCCGTCGCGGGCGCCAGCACGCAAGTTACTCAATGGACCCCGCCCCCTGCCAAGCCCCGGAAGAGGCGCCAGGCTAGGGTCCAGGAGTGTCAGGGAAGCCATGTTGGAAGAGGGCGAGGAAATCATGGTGTCGCCATTTTTGTTAAGGGCAAAGTGTTACACTGAATAGACTCCACGTGAATCTTGAGTACAGGAAGTGTGATCTTTGGAACCATCTTTTCTAAGGGCAGTCAATTACTGGAAAACATTTTTTTGAGTTTTTAAGTAGTTTTTATATAAAGTGCATGTTGTTTTTTTCCCAAAAATGTCTGAACATATTTTTATACCTCAACAAAGAATTTAAAATATTTGCTGGCGCATAAAAACATGTTATTATTTCTATCTGATAGGGTGATAATGATTACAGTACTTTTTTTCTCAAGAAGCAGTATTCCAAGTTTCTGTTAACAATGTCTACTGTGAGGTAAAAACATTACTGTTAGTTGGTAATATTGCACCTGAGCTAGGCAACCAGAACTATTAAAGACTTTCGGAGTCCTTAATGACAGATACATACCTCAAAAATGTATCAACATAGAAGTAGGGTCCTTGGAAATTTAAAGTTCAACTTTAAAATTTTCCAACTTGAACTGCTGTGTGATCATATTTAAGTTACTTAAAGTTTCTGTGCCTTAGTGTCCCCAAATGTTAAAAAAAAAAAGGAGATAATAATAGTCATAGTAGCTTCTTCAAAAGTAGATTGTGAGGAGGTACTATGTATGCTAAAAAGCTTAGAACAGTGCTTAACCCGTAGTAAGAGTTCTAACGGTTGCCTATTATTATTATGGGGTTTGCCTGCCAAGATTTATAATTCTCACATCTCTGATGGTGCTTTCTCTCTCAAACCACAAAAGCAGGGTAAAGGCAAGCACCCATGTTTTTAACCTACTTGACATGTTTCGTGTTAGGCCGCTCAGTGTTAAAAATATGTCATTCAGTAATGTTGCATTTGGCTGCTATAATCAAGTTATTTGAATTGGGATGTGTTTATAGCATGTCATTAATCTTTCTGAAGGAACAGTTTCCTGTTTCAAAATTATGCAATTTGTATTCCTAATGGTTATTATTATTATTATAATAAATTATAGTCATGTTTTAAATGTTACTAACCTTTATTTAGAAGTTAAAGTGACGTGCTTACTAATTCTCTTACATGATTTCTTGTCTCTGAAATATTGTTCATCTTTGGGTCTGTCCTCAGTTCACTGTTCTTACTTAGATGCTCATGGTGTAAGTTACCCATTGTATGCTAAAAAATAAAAAAAAATAAATAAATCCCAAATTTGATTTCCAGCCCCGAAGGGAGCTGGTATTTCTGATCCAGCTAGATAGGTTTCTTATTGGTATCTCCATATGCATATTCCACTAACAACTCTAATTTTCTATGTCTAAAATATTAATAACAATCTGACCAATTTATCCAAAGATAAAGGGCTTTGTTTTTTTCTCTCTCTGGAACTATGTTTATTTTGAATACATTCTCCTGTGAACCATTCTTTTAAGTGCATTATCCTGAATTGAGCCTTGGCAAAGGCCAGACTGTCTACCAGACATCACATTAAGTCTCACTCTTGAGGTGTGATTAGGTTTTCATAAATGCAACTCTCAGTAGTTTTAGGTTTTGTCATAATAGCATGTTACCAGCAGAGGGAGATAGTTTCTTACAATTTTGTTATATTTTGCAATGAGCCTTAACAAAGGAATTAGTTGGGCATTCCTGGGACTAAATTTTCTGAGGAGGCCAGAAAGGTAGAGATCTTGAAGATCATCTGAGAGGATGCTACAAAGAAAACAGCCTTTGTGTCACCAAATGAGCAATCAATCTGGAGGCCAGGCCTAGGAAATCAAATAGGTCCCCTGTAACCTTGGGCAAGTCCCTTCCTCATCTGTAGAATGAAAAGATGGGACTAAATAAGCTTCAAACATTTTTTAAAAATATATTTTATTGACTTTGTACAGAGAGGAAGGGAGAGAGATAGAGAGCTAGAAACATCGATGAGAAAGAGTCATCGATCAGTTGCCTCTTGCACACAGCCCCTACTGGGGATATGCCCGGCAACCAAGGTACATGCCCTTGACCGGAATCGAACCCGGGTCCTCTCAGTCCCCAAGCTGACGCTCTATCCATTGAGCCAAACCGGTCTGGGCAATAAGCTTCAAAATTGAGGAAGTGGTGGTTTCTTTCTCAGGGGAAAGCCCCCTGCAGTAGCAGAGACCCTAAAACATGAGCTTCTTTTTCTTGTAAAATATGCTTGATACATCATTTATGTTTGGAACCTAGAGACTTGCACTCAGAACAGCAGGCACTCAGAACAAATACACCACAAAAAACCACTCTGATTGATATGTGATGGGAATATAAGAACAAAGACCATAGGGAGAAAAATTTCCACCTGATGTATAAACTAAGATTATATGAACTATTGTATTAAGAAATAAATGGCACCCTGGCCAGTTCAGTGGTTAGAGCATTGGCCTTGGACCAAAGGGTCAAAACCCTCCCCCCAAAGAAAACCTCAAAGGACAAAATATCCTCAGCGAGGATTAAAACTACTTTAAAAAATGTTAAATATTTTTAATATTTAAAATGCATGTACCCTGTTTCCCCGAAAATAAGACAGTGTCTTATATTAATTTTTTTCTCCCAAAGTTGCGCTAGGTCTTATTTTCGGAGGATGTCTTATTTTTGGGGAAACACGGTATGTGCCTTTTGCCCCAGTAATTGCATTTCTAGTAAATTTTTCTGTAGATACATTTGCTAGGTATAACAAAAATATAAGTATATTCATTGCTACTTTGTTTATAATCACATGGAGACAAATTAAATGTTTATTACTAGAAGATTTGTTTTAAAGATATATGGTATCTCCATACAAAGGAATAGAATGAAATTAGTTAACAAAATTTGGATGGTTCCAAGGATGCTGACATCAAATGACCTGAAGGACTATACTTCAAAAAGAAAAAAAAAGCAAGATACAGAGTATTGTGTATAGTTTGCTGCTACTTTACATGTATTTATTTATATGTGTGTTTGTGTATGCAAGTCTGGAAAGATATCAGGAATTTGTAACAGTAGTCATCTCATGAAGGAAAGAAGTTTACTACGTAGCTAGGGAATTGGGACATAATTTTTAAAAAAGTATTATTTTATTATTATTATTATTATTATTATTATTATTATTTTGTCCTGGTTGGTGTGGCTCAATTGGTTGGATGTCATCCCTGTAAACTAAAATTTGCTGGTTCCATTTCCGGTCAGGGCACATGCTGGATTGTGGGCTCAATTCCCTGGAGGGGCTATGGAGGAAGCAGCTGATCGATGGATGATTCTCTCATCATTGATGTTTCTGTCTCTCTCTTCCTCTCAGAATCAATAAAAACGTACTTTAAAAAAAAAGGAGGTATTTCTTTGCTCCTGATTATAGCACTGTTAGCACCGTGGAATGTCTGTAAATATGTTTTTATAATTCTGTGTAAAGTTTGTGTAAAGACAAATGAAACCACTCCATGGCTCATGATGGAATTCAGAAGATTAGAGGGGGAGGTGGAATGAGTGTCTGTTCTCAGCAGGCCAGTCTGGTGCTCAGACTTTTAGACTCATTGTAAGTTTCCACTTCCAAAACAAGAACAAAGCATGTGACTTATCAATGTGTAGCATGACATCATTCAAGACTCATGCTAACCTCGGAACCTAGACCCAGAAGCTCAGAGAGCCTCACCTTGCCTCGGGGCCTAGCCTGGCCAGCGAGAACAACCTGGACTAGAGCCTAGCCTAGTTGATGGAGGACAGCCTGTCCTTGGAGTTTAGTCTAGCCTGGAAGCCACAGAGCCTAGTCTCAGAGCCTCAGAGAGCTGAGCCTAGTTGATCCATGGGGCCTTGGGGAGCTGAGCCTAACCAAGGAACTTAGCCTAACCAAGCAAGGACATCCTGGCCTCAGAGCTTCGCCTAACCCCTGAACCTAGACTAGCCTCTGAGCTCAGCTTTGCCTCTCAGTAGACTGTAGGGGCCCTTCATGAGGGCAGCGATTTTTATTTTTATTTTTAAAATATATTTTATTGATTTTTGTACAGAGAGAAAGAGCGAGGGATAGAGAGTTAGAAACATCAATGAGAGAGAATCATCCATCAGCCGCCTCTTGCACACCCCCTACTGGGGATGTGCCCGCAACTAAGGTACATGCCCTTGACCGGAATCGAACCTGGGACCTTTCAGTCCGCAGGCTGATCCTCTATCCACTGAGCCAAACCGGTTTCGGCTGGGCAACGATTTTTAAAGTTTCATTTATCACATAGCACATGTGATACTATATGTATCACACAGTTTGGCACATTGTAGGTACTCACTAAATATTTGACTGCCTGCCCTCTTAGTTGTTAAATTCCCAGTTCATGCATTCATTCATTAAATATTTCGTGATTCCCTACTGTGTGCCAGTCTCTATAGTAGGTGATAAAATAGTGAAGAAAACAGACAAAAATTCCTGCTGTCTTTGATCTAGGAGATTCAGGATGAAGTGGTTCAGTATTTGAACCTGATCTAACATGATCCAGCAGTTCCAAACCTAACTGGGGTCAGAATACCTAGGGAGCTTTAGAAAAAGTGTGAGGCAGGTTCTAAGATGGGCCCTAGAACCAACATTTTTACAAGGAAGCACTTAATAGCTGGTCCAGTGTTTGTAACATGGAGCTCTCCATTAGAGGTGATGGGACTGGTCACACAGGTCTAGTGATTTCTAGAGGTGGGTTGACTCAAGTCTGCTCATTAGTGCAATGCTCTCCCAATTTGAAAGGGGACTTGGTTCTGATCCAGCCGGGTGTCCCAAGAAATATCCCAGAAGGTCCATTTTATCCCAGGGTGGTGGGCTGGCACTTCCAAGGTTCCTTTGGTCTTCGGAGCAAGGGCTTCTGTAATCTCTGGCATTTCCTTGGACCACTTGCTGCCTCCAGTGGATTAATGAAGATTCTCACCTACACACCAGATTGCTACCGAGGAAGGGGTATTTTGTTGGACCTTGCTGTCTGGCCTGGGGAGAGCGATAGTGGAAAGTACAAGGAGCTTGAGAACCAGATAAGCCTGAATTCAAATCCTATTCTGCCTCCTGTCCCTTAAGGTGTGTAGCCTTGGGAAAAGGAGATATTTCTTCGCGCCTGTTTACTCATCTGAAAAAAACGGAGTTAGTCACACGTCTGTTCCCTGCAGGCCAGTGGTGGTTATAGTTAAGGGAGGCTTCGCTTGCACAACCAAGGAACTGAATTTCCCTCCAGGTTACATCCGACTTCCACATCTGGCCTCCAGGCGAACAGATGGGTGAATTCTTGCCACACATCACGGTCTCAAGCCAGTTGCCCCCTGGCATTGAGAAGAAGGGTGGGTGCTGACCTGGGGTAGGCTCTAGAGAGAGACCCCCAGGAAGAAGGACGCGGAAGCTCGACGTTTCTTCGCTCCAACTGCGCTCCGCGGAGCTGGTCCGGTTCCCAGGAGATCCCCGGCCCGGGCCACGCCCCTTTCCCATAAGGCCCCGCCCCGGCCGCCGACGTGGGTGCGCGCGCGTGTCCTCCGCGCTAGGCCCCGCGCATGCGCACTCCGCGCTGTCTTCTCCCGGCCAGAGCAGCCCCGGCGGCGGCGGCGGCGTTTGAGTGGAGGAAGATGGCGGCTCCGGGCGGCTCGGGGTCCGGCCCGCTGTGAGGAACCCCCCGAGTGCGGCAAGCACGGCCTGAGGCGGAGCGCCTCTGCTCTGGCCCTGCCCGGGCTCCCTCACCGCTGTCGTCAGCGGAGCTAAGCCGAGAGCGTGGCGCGGGCTGGGCCAGGTGAGGTCTCTCCCCTCCCGGGGCCGCGGCTGGGAGCTGGCGCCTCCTGCCCTTTATGCCCGGGGCCCGCAGCGGGCAGTGGGCACCCCGGGGCCCGCGCAGGCTTTGCTTCCCGCGCGGGGGTCGGCGCCGGCCGGGCGGGAGACCTTGCAGTCGTCATCCTCGGCCTCTCTCTGGGTTAGGCGAGGAGGAGGAGGAGGAGAGCCCCTTCCCTCCAGCCATTGGGATGGGAGCGAGCCCGGCCCCTTTCCTCCTGGGCGGTTCTCCCCCTCCCCGGGGCGGCCACTACGGGGTGGGAGACCTGGGCCAGGGTGGCTGCAGGGACGGGCGGCAGGTAGTCTTCTCCCACCCCCGAATCTTGAACGCCCTGGCCCGGGAAGCCGGAGTCCGTGCCCTCCCAATTTGGGGCCGCGGCGAGGGGCCGGCATCGCTGAGGCTGCCGCCGCGAAGGGAAGGTTTTGGAATTGGCCTAAAAGAATAAAACAATAAAACACAAGCACCTACCCCCTTAGGTTCCCGAGTGTGTGCCTCCCCACCCCCAGCGACACGGGGGCCGTGCGGCTCCGCGGTTGAGATAAGCAATCCACATTGTGACAGGGGAAGCCCTGCCGAGAGGCGTCTGGGCACTGGGAACGGTGGAGGGTGGGAATGGATTTGTAAACGAATTAAGAAAAAAAAAAAGGCCTTCCTAGTCCCTGCAGAGTAACTTCCGTGCTGATGAAGTCCTCGCTCATTTGAAACCTTTGGATTGTTAAGATTCGGAGGAACCCGGGGCGTGTTGCCTGTAAAACCTCCCGAATTTTACTAGGAAAAAAGAAAAGCTTCGTTTCTTAATTGCCACGCTTTTGGACTTTCCTGTGGCAGGATGCTGATTGCGCTGGATGAATATTCAGACCCATTACCCGGTTCTCCGTTGCTGGCAGGGACCTTGTTCGATGCTTGTTCTTTTTTTTTTTTTTTTTTGAGAACAACTTTTTGTTGTTCAAATTGGAAAGGCTGATGTCGTTTTTCCTCAGGGAAGTCGGTTTGACGTCTTGTGGTCTTTTTCTTGAGGGGTGATGTGGCCTCAGTTGGAATTGTGTGGGGGATGAGGAAGGGGATGGCTTTGGGTTGGACACGCCAAATACCTTTTGTAACTTCAATGTGTTTTGCTGTGCTTAAAGTGATGACGTCATGTGGAAAGGATAATTTAAGAGGAAGTGCCATCGTTTGGATTTGAACATTCAAAATTCACTCTGTAGCTTTTACAGTGAATAATGATGCTCTGTGTCAAGTTTCTATTTTTGATTCTATTCATCTGTTTTATCTGATTGGGTGTCCTTTCATTTGTATGTAGTTATTTTATATCCTCTGAATGCTTTCGATGTGCCCGGTGTAAATATATTACTCAACCTACATTGATCCAGGGGTGTTTTGTCTATTTTATAAAGCTTTTAATTGTTAAAATGACAACTGTTAGCTTAATATCAGTGATTTTACCTTTTCTTAAAGCCATCTATCTCCATAGAGATTTATAGCTTTTCTTAGTGCCTTTGCCTAGGACATAAACCTGAACCAACAACTTCTCCATCTTTGAAAATTGGAGAGTCACTCTCTATTTCAATTTGCTAATAATAAAGAGTCATGAAATTAATGCAGTAAAACATCCTGGTGGTTTGATATTATGCTTCTTGGCATACTGAGTTGCATTGTTGTGCTAAATCATCATCAGGTATTGATGCAACTTCATGACAATCATGACATCATTCACTCTCCAGCATTTTGCCTTTGTAATTCCTTCCCTTCTCAAAAAGAACAGTGTCAGGAAAAATAGCTTAGGATGCTTCTTAATGTCTGGTTTCCAGAAGACCCTTCCTTAAACACTACGTTATGTAGTTAAAACCCTTCTGTAAAGTTTGAAGCTGCGTGATTCCTACCTGTGGTGAAGAGCCAGCACAGAACATACTAGCAAGTCCTCTGGGTTTTACAAGAATATTGGAAGTCTCAAGGAGATGTCATCACAATGATGGGTAAACATGTGATTATCTTTGTGGTCTCAGGGTGGTGTAGTTCAGTGAATTAACAACTCTTTATAAAAACAAAAGCCATTTGGTTAAATAATGCCCTTCCCACTTCACAAGGTTGTTTTGTGGCTCAAAAAAGATAATGTTTGTAAAACTGCTTTGTAAAATAAAAGGTAAATGTAAGCTTGATTATTCAATAATCAGTGTTATGAAAACACCTATCTAGGGCCCTCTGTATGCTGGGCATTTAGGAAAGTAGGTACTAATGATTCTAAGACCATACAGCTGTTGGTCTTAGGTTGTCCACAGTCTAGTTGGTGAGCCAGACAAGGAAACCAGTAAGGTACTGTATATCTGCTATATCTATATCTATATCTATCTATCTATCTATCTATCTAAAGTAATATGCAAATTGACCAGACAATGGAACAACTGGTCAGCTATGATGCGCACTGACCACCATGGGGCTGACGCTCAACACAGGAGCTGCCCCCAGCCCACAGGCCCCAATTGCCCAGTGTGGAATTGGGAATGGGGTTGGGTGGCAGCAGTCGCAGGTGGCGCTGGGCCTGATTGCCCTGCCAGTTGCTCCATACTCAGAGGGCAAGTGGTGGCGGCAGTGTGGGGGCAGGGAGATGGACCCTGATTGCAGGACAGGCCTAGGGACCCTACCCGTGCATGAATTTCGTGCACTGGGCCACTAGTTCTAGTATGAGAAGTGCCCTGAATCCAACCCACCAAGAATTCCCAGTGCCTTTCCTATTATTCTGCAGAAAAATTTGCCTTTTGTAAGTGATTTGCTTTTTATAAAAAGCTTTTTAAAAATTATATCATTTTCTCCTTTTATTCATTCACTGTCATGACACTTCCCACACAGTATGCTCCAGTTATGGTTTTTGCATTCTCAAAAACCCAAAAGTCTAGGGAGAACCTTTCTGAGAGTGAGTCATACACTCAGGCAACTAACACAAACATTGCAGTTGCAATTAAAATATCTCAGATTATTGAATGGTGTTACCTTAGAGTGATGCTGCTTTTGTTTTTGTTTTATAAACTAGCATAAGAAACACTATATGATTTTAATTTGATCATATTTAATGTTTAGTTATCACTCAGAATGTTGACTGTAAATAGTTATTAGTACTGTTTCCTCCCAATAGTAAGTAAAATAAGTAAAAGTTGGGTGAATGACTGCTTAAGCCAGAGTTATATTAAACTATTTTATAGAATCTGTATGAATTGAAGCTGAGTATCTCTGATAATGAACTTCTGTGTCCCATTACAAGTTTCTCATCTTAGTGCTGTGGTAGTTTGTTTTTTTTGTTTTTTTTGTTTTGTTTTTAAATATATTTCATTGATTTTATACAGAGAGGAAGGGAGAGAGACCGAGAGTTAGAAACATCGATGAGAGAGAGTCATCGATCAGCTGCCTCTTGCACACCCCCCATTGGGGATATGCCCACAACCAAGGTACATGCCCCCGACTGGAATCGAACCCGGGTCCTTCAGTCCCCAAGCCGACGCTCTATCCATTGAGCCAAACCGGTCCCGGCTGCTGTGGTAGTTTTATAATTAATTTTAATCTTGTTGCCTACATTATAAAAATATTGTATGAATTTTTGGATTGAATGAAATCTTTAAGTGATGAATATTAGTTGAACATGTACAATCTGTGTCTTAACTGAATGCTTAATTGTGTTTGACAGAAAAGTGGAGGGGATGTGTTTGTTCATTTTCTATAGTATAATAGGTTGTTAATATGTTAAAGTTAAATTGGAGGCAGTAGTACCATTTTCCCCATCTTATGGGTGGAAAAACTGAAGGAGAGAAGTTAAGTAATTGGCTTTGTCACACAATTATAAGTGTCAGAATCAGGATTGACCACAAAATGTGCAAGCCAGAGTCAATGCATGTCCATTGCTGCATCATCCTGTTTTTTTTTCAATGTTAAGAGTAGCCTCGCTAGGTTCTAATTTTCAAATCTAAGAGACTTACCCAATATATAGGGTAGGGTCCCTTGGCCTGGCTGGTGATCAGGGCCATCTGTTGGATGATCGGTGGGCGGGGCGATCCCCCCTTCCCTCACTGACACCCACCTCGCCAGGCCCTGCCCCCCAACCGCTGCCCCCCAACCGCTGTCCCCCAACTACTGCCTTGGTCGCTTCCCTCTCCGCTGGGGCAGCTCCTGCATTGAGCATCTGGCCCCTAGTGATGAGTGCAGATCATAGCGACCTGTCGTTTGCTGTTTGATCCACTTGCATATTAGAGTTTTATTATATGCTAGAGGCCCCATGCACTAAGATTCATGCAAGAATGGGCCTTCCTTCCCCCAGCTTCTGGCACTGCCTTCACTCTGGCTAGAGCCGCCTTTTTGCTCCACCTGGAGCCCCCTTTTTGCCTTCCCACGCTGCTCAGAGGCCTGGAGTGGCTGGGGTGGTGCGGAACGCCTGAAAGTGTAGGGGCAAATGTCCTGCCCTTCCCCAGCTGCTTGGTGCCTGTTTATGCAAATTAACCCACCAACTTTGTTGGGTTAATTTGCATACTCACTCCTGATTGGCTGGTGGGCGTCATGAATGTACGGTCAATTAACATGTTGCTATTTTATTAGTGTAGATGTCTTGTAAAATTATGTTTAATTTTGCCTTTCCTTACTCATGCTTCTGTTGAAAAGCACATTTGCTTTTTTTTTTTGTTGTTGTTCTTATCTAAGGATACATTTTTATTGATTTTAGAGAGAGTGGAAGGGAGAGATACAACAATAGATGTTGATCATATGTCTCTCCTATGCTCCCAACTAGGGATTGAACCCACAACCTTTTGGTATATGGGGTGATGCTCCAACCAACTGAATCACCCAGCTAGGGCAACACATTTGCTCTTAATTCTGATTTTTCTGTATTAAATTTCTACCTTTTATTTTATTTTTAAATTGATTTTAGAGAGAGACAGAGACATAAGTTTGTTGTTCCACTTACTTATGAATTCATTGGTTGATTTTTGTATGTATCATGACTGGATTGAGTCTGTAACCGTTTTATTTATTTATTTATTTATTTGTTTGTTGGTTTATTAAATTATTATCTGTGTACATATTTTAACATTGACCCCCCCCCATACATACCCTCCCTCCCCAGAGTTTTGTGTCCATTGGTTGTACTTATATGCATGTATACAAGTTGTTCCATTGATCTCTTATCTCCCCCAGATCTCCCTACCCTCCCTGCTGTAATTTGACAGTCTTGAGCCTGTAACCTTTAATTTGTAAAGTTTCTTCCAGGTTTTTATTTTTTTCCAGTGTTCCTGTCTGTGTTTTGTTTGAAAGATGGAAGTTTCTTGTGGTGTTGTGATGCTTGTTAATATATATATATATATATATATATATATATGAAAAATGTGCAGATATCCTATATAATAAAGAGCTAATATATGCAAATGGTCATCACATTGTCTTGCTGTAAGGGCTTAGACACTCAACACCTGGGAGAGAGCTATGGGGACCAGCCATACACAAATGAGCTCACTAGAGAGGAACAGGGACCAGCCAGGCACAAATGAGCTTGCAAGAGAAGAATGGGGACCAGCCAAGTTGCGGCCTGGGAGAGAGACAAGCTGCCCACCCTGGAGCCACAGGTGCCAGCTCCTGCAGCCCAGGAGAGGGACAAGTTGCCCATGCCATGGTCCTGGGCACCTGTGGCTGAGGCCCGGTCAAAGCTGCCCACCCATGGTCCCCTGCAGCTGTGGCCCGGGAAAAGCCACATGCCCATGGTCCCCTGTGGCTGCAGCCAGCCTGGGCGAAGCTGGCTTGGGTCATGGGTGCCTGTGATTGGCTGGAGGAGGGAATCCTGGGTGCAGGGCAAAGCAGAGGTGGTTAGGAGCGATCAGGCAGGCAGGCAGAGGTAGTTAGGGATGGTCAGGGAGGCAGAGATAGTTAGGGACGATCAGGCAGGCAGAGATAGTTAGGGACGATCAGGCAGGCAGGCAGAGGGGTTAGGGGCAATCAGGCAGGCAGGCAAGCAGTTAGGAGCCAGCAGTTCTGGATTTCGAGAGGCCTTTGGACATCCCCCAAGGGGTCTGATTGGAGAGAGTGTAGGACGTGGCACCCCACCACCACCACCACTTGTGCACGAATTTTGAGCACTGGGCCTCTATTATGTAAAGCAATAGTTACTTGAGAAAAATTTTATTACTCTGGACAGTAACTTAACTTAGACAGTAACTTATTTTCTCTTGTCTTTTGGTAATATATAGGTTTGAGGTAGTTCATTTAATTTCTATAAAGTTAAGCAAATTTTAGTTTTAGCTATTATTAGAATATTTAATACTTAGGGTACTTTTTATTTCAACTACTTTAAGGAATTCCCTAGAATGGCATACTTCTCCAAATTTTTGTTTCCTTTATTATTTTCACTTTAACTGCTTAACTTGTGTTGTGATTTAGAGAATAAGAAATCTTTTCCAGAACAATCCTTTTGTTGTATTGTTAGGAGAATTAGAAGAAAGTTGATGTTAGTTATGAATTCATAAATATAGTTTTACTAAATGTTGCCTCTTCTATCTGCTGGCTTTTCAGATGAAAGTCAAAGGAAAGTGGAATTTATTCTTCTATCTCAGTATTTCTTCTTAAAGCTTTTTTTTTTTTTTAACTAGTTAGCCTTGCTGTTTCTTGTCCAAAAGCATCAGTCTTGGCTTGTCTTAGGATCAAGCAGGATTGTGTTTGCAAGACTGCTTTCTTAGCTTTCACTGAGATATGTCCCTCCCTCCCTCCGCATGGCCAGGGTGCGGGATGCTGGCCTCTCCTTGCCATCTTTGTGATGGATTGATGGTTAATTTGCATATTACCCTTTTATTAGATAGGAATTTGCCATCTTTTGTGACACTGTGTACTCATGTTGTCAGATTTTTTACTATAATTTGATGACTTTGTGAAAGTCCTAGATCTTTGCATTGTAAATGTTTCCCTTTACACTTAGTTACAGCCATTAGTCTTTTTGACACTGAAGTTAGGTCACTGTAAGTCTCTACTTCAAGCTGGTGTGTCTTTTTGACACGCCCACATTGGTCTTTGGGTTGTTTTCTGTCACAAGATATCTCAGATTCACCTTGTTCTCTCCCCATCCTTGACCTGAAATCAGTCATTTTCTTAGGAAGACCAAGTTGTTTTTTTACAGGGAATTCCATTAGAAGTCAAGCTCATTGCTGTTAGGTCTTTATTATTTCTAGATACTTTCAGTGGGTAGAGCTAGAAAAGATGTTTTTTAGAAATCAGAACTTCATGTTGATAATTCCAGTTTAAAATGTTTATTGATTTTTAGAGAGGGAGAGAGGTAGAAACATCTACCAGCTGCCTCCTCTATGCCACACTGGCCAGGCTTGATATTTCCAGTTTAATTTGAACATATTGCAGGGCTCTTCCCCCCCCCCCCCTTTATATTGATATTTGTTTCTCTTTCCTTAAACTGGGAGTATATATATAAATTAAACAATTATTTTATTGCTTGAGTACATAGATATTTTATGCAATCAGCTCAGAGGCTACAGAAGACTCGTATTTCCAGTTGTGGGGGAGGACTCGCTTGGTCTTACAATATTGAGCCAACTGGTGAATATGGCTCTTGATCAGAATCAAATGGAATTTAGTATCCTTATCCTTTCTGTTCCTCTGAAGATGCTTTTGAACTGTAACAACTTTTTTTAAAAAAATACATTTTCTTCTTTTTTTTTACAGAGAGGAAGGGAGAGGGATAGAGAGCCAGAAACATCGATGAGAGAGAAACATCAAACAGCTGCCCCCTGCACACCCCCCACTGGGATGTGCCTGCAACCAAGGTACATGCCCTTGACCGGAATCGAACCTGGGACCCTTGAGTTCGCAGGCCGATGCTCTGTCCACTGAGGCAAACCTGTCAGGGTGTAACAACTTTGTTAATTAAATGGTAGAGATCCTCAGGAATTTTTAGCCTTAAGAATTCTCAAGATCTTATTGCCTGTCACAAAACGTACTTATGCAATACCATGTGTATCTCTCAAGATCACACCAATTTGTGAGGGAGTCAGGCCCTTCTTGACCAGTTTGTAGATCTCCTTCATATTGTCAGATGTCACTTTCAGCCAGGTGGGGATGCTGGGGCAGTAGGGCAGAGCTGATTGGGACAGGCCCTTCCTGAGAGTGTGCATGCGACCTATGATGGCGGCAGACTGACAGTGGAAAAGAGATAAACTGAAAATCTTGACTTTTAGTATTGTTCACATTTATTTGCTTTATCCTACAAGACATAAGTGCTGTCTTTTGTGTGTGTTTTTGTTAATCCTCACCCGAGGATATTTTTCCATTGATTTTTAGAGAGAGTGGAAGGGAGAGGGAGAGATAGAAAGAAACATGCTGTGAGAGAGACACATCGATTGGTTGCCTCCTGCACACACCCCAACCAGGTCCTGGAAATCTGCACCTAAGGTAGCTGACTTTGACTGGAATCGAACCTGGGACCCTTGAGTCCACAGGCCGATGCTCTATTCACTGAGCCAAACCAAGTAGGGCAGTGTTGTTGTTTTTATTGATTTGAGGGAGAGAGAGAGAGACAGAGAAAAATATCAATTTGTTGTTCCACTTACTTATGCATTCATTGTTGTTTCTTACATGTGCTCTAACCCACAACCTTGGCGTATTGGGACAATGCTCCAACCAGCTGAGCCACCTGCCTAAGGTCTTTACAGGATATTTTTGTGTGTCAGTGTGGAAGCTGACTCCATATGAAACAGAAATTTGAAATCCCAATTGTGGGATTGCAGATTCTTTGATCAATGCTCAACCACTGAGCCACGCCTCTAGCCAGTGGGGTTGCAGAGTACTTTGAATTCTACTTCCCGAAAAACCATTTTCATCATGTTTCTCATTTCTCACATTCCTAGAGACTTCAAACATTGATGGGGCAAGAGACTGGAATCAGGAAAGTTAGATTTTAGATAGGTCTTTTGTTACACTATTTCAAAGGTAGATAACAATGATAAGTGTCCTAGCAGGGGGAATCACAATAAAGGGAATGACATTTTGAAGAATGAGCTAAAGGGGGAAAGCGATACTATATGTAAGATACCATGTAATGGAACTTGTTATAGTTACTTTGTTGATTTTAAATTTATTTCAATGACTGATTTATGCTATCTTTTTTCTTAAAAATGGAGCCATAAAATTGGGTTCATATTCTGGTTCCTTTTCTTTTTACAAAGCTATGCAATCATAGGCAAATTAATTTATCTGAGTCCCATTATTCTCATCTGTAAAGTATAATTGATAATATGTCCCTGATAGAGTAGAGGTGGGATTACATGAGTTAATGTACCTGGCACATACCCTCAATACCTATTGATTCTCTTTCCTTTTATCATCTAGAGTTAATACCAGCTACATTTTAATGGTTACTTAAGAGCTTGGTACTCAAGAATCCATGAACTGGCATCATTGGCATCACCAAATTTAGAATGCAGAAAGGTCCTACTACAGGCTTAATGAATCTGAATGTGTAGTTTAATGAGATTCACATTAAAATTTGAGAAGTATTGGAACCTTGAGATTTTTCTCCTTCATCTACATTCTTAATGACTTTGCTGTTCTTACCTTTACCAGGTAGCTTTTGCTGTGCACTGTTAAGCTGACACTATTTTAGATGAAATATGTGAGCTCCTGTTCAGAATAATATCTGCAGAAATATTTACATATTATGAAAAAGTTAGCTTTACCTAGTTTTTTTTTTATTTTATTGTGAAAGGTTGATGAGTGCATAAGATATATGCATTTTAAATAATAATTATAAGCTAACACCTGTGTAACTACCATCTGAGTCAAGAAAAGAAAATATTGCTGGTGCCTCATAGGTACTTTTAATGTACGCCTTTTTGATTACAACCATTTATTTTAGAAGTAACCATAGATCTGTCTTTTGTGATAATATCCTTGGGCCGGCCTGCACCCTTGGGGGATGTCCGACTGCCCTGGAAGCAGGAGAGGCTCCCTCTACCACCACTGCACTTGCCAGTTGGGTTTCTGGTGCACTAACCACCATGGGGCAGCTAGCTGCTGGGTTGAGCATCTGCCCCCTGGTGGTCAGTGAGTGTCATAGTGACTGGTCCTTCTGCCGTTCGGTCTATTTGCATATTAGCCTTTTATTATATAGGATATAAGAGGCCTGGTACAAGAAATTATGAAATTCATGCAAGAGTAGGCCTTCACCCAGCTACCAGCACTGGCTTCCCTCTGGCACCCAGGACCCAGGCTTCCCTCAGGCATATTAAAAATTGTGCATTCCAATAATTAAAATCATTTTAACAACAACAGTCTGATTAAACTACATTTGACAGCCTTTAGGACACCTTGGACCAATACGTTTAGGACACCTTTTGTTTTAATACGTTTTTACTGATTTTTAGAGAGAGAGGAGGGAGAGGGAGAAACATCAATGGGCTGCCTTCCTCTTGTACCCGACCAGGTATCCAGCCTGCAATTTGGTCATGTGCCTGGAATTGAACTGGTGACCTTTTTGTTCTCAGGACAGTGTTCAACCAACTGAGCCACACCAGCCAAGGCTGGACCAGCTTGGTTTTTACTGTAGATTCGATTGTCCTTCCACCCAGCTTCTTCCTTCACCAACATGCAAGTTTTTTCCTTTCCTGCCAGCCAGTCAGGCAGAGGGGAGCGGTAGGTGCTGCTTTGTTGTCAGTAGTTCTCTGATAACCTGATCTTACAAAATTAAACAGAAATAAAAGTAAATAAGAAGGCAGTGCTTGTGGAATGTACAGTGCTTATTGGTAGTGTGCGCTCATTACATTTTGCCTGCTTGCTCCTCCTGTGCAATCGTTTCTTTTGAAGGCAATGGATTTTTATCTTGTGTTTCTGTTTTTTTCAATTTCAACTTATCAGATTTCTCAATCTCAGCCATATCATGTTTTTCAGACATGGTTGCCTAAGGAGATGTAGTAAGGAAAGAGAAAGCAAAAATGGAATTTGATTCCTAGCTGGTTTGGCTCAGTAGATAGAGCATCAGTCTGGGAACTCAAAGGTCCTGGGTTCGATTCTGGTCAAGGGCACATGCCTGGGTTGCAGCCTGATCCCTAGTAGAGGGTATGCAGGAGGCAGTTGATCAATGATTCTCATCATTGATGTTTCTATCTCTCCCTCTCCCTTCCTCTCTCAAATTAATAAAAATATATTTTAAAAAATGGAATTTAAGCCGAAACCGGTTTGGCTCAATGGATAGAGCGTCGGCGTGGGGACTGAAGGGTCCCGGGTTCGATTCCGGTCAGGGGCATGTACCTTGGTTGCGGGCATATCCCCAGTAGGGGGTGTGCAAGAGGCAGCTAATCGATGACTCTCTCTCATCGATGTTTCTAACTCTCTATCTCTCTCCCTTCCTATCTGTACAAAATCAATAAAATATATATTTTTTTAAAAATGGAATTAAAAAAAAAATGGAATTTAGCCAAAACCGGTTTGGCTCAGTGGTAGAGCATCGGTATGCGGACTGAAAGGTCCCAGGTTCGATTCCGGTCAAGGGCATGTACCTGAGTTGCGGGCACATCCCCAGTAGAGGGTTTGCAAGAGGCAGCTGGTCGATGTTTCTCTCTCATCGACGTTTTTAACTCTCTATATCTCTCCCTTCCTTTCTGTAAAAAAATCAATAAAAATATATTAAAAAAATGGAATTTGAGGGACATTTAGTGTATGAAATGATAGAGAAACCTCAACTTAGATTGTTGTTTTTTTTAGATTGTTTTACTAAGTCATTTTTGTGAATGTATTTTTTTGTTAACATGCATATTTTTTTTTTCACGAACGTCTTACCTTATTTTTAAAGCCTAAAGTTAATGCAGCTATCTTTAAGCTGAAAGTGTGAAGTTTTTGAAGTGTGTATTTAATAAAAGTGTATTCGGTTGTACTAGAACTAATTTTTGGATAACTACTTCTGCTAAACCAGGAGAGAGGAGACTCAGGAATGTAAAAAACAGCCAATGTCAATTCTGATTGGAAAACTTTAGAAAATTTAGTTCAGAATAGAAATAGGATAAATAGAAGATTTGGAGATTCTGTCTTTGCATATAATTGACTAAATTTTATTTTTTTAAATATATTTTATTGATTTTTTTTTTTTTTACAGAGAGGATGGGAGAGGAATAGAAAGCTAGAAACATCGATGAGAGAGAAACATCGACCAGTTGCCTCCTGCACACTCCCTATTGGGGATGTGTCCACAGCCAATGTACATGTCCTTGACCAGAATCGAACTTGGGACCTTTCAGTCCACAGACCGACGCTCTAGCCACTGAGCCAAACCAGTCAGGGCTACATTTTGATCATTATTGATATCTGTACACAAGAGTTTCAAGTTTGATCAAGTGGAACAACAAATAGATGTTTCTCTCTCAAATCAGTAAATAAAAATTAAAAACAAAATCCTACTTCTTTATACCCTTTTTTTTTTTTACCATCCCTCTTCTAGTTTTGTCTTTAGCCATCTGAACTCTGATTTTATTATTATTTTAATTTTAATTTTTCATATGAATGTTCTGTGTGTTTTTTCATCAGAATATCTATGAGTTAACATTTAGGTTTTGTTGTTGGCTCTAAAATGAATTCATAAAGCTGTGTTTGCTTATTCACTCAGCAGCCTTTTGCTGAGGGCTTATATGGATGCAGGAAATAGAATTATTTTCTATTGTGCTTTGAAAGGAGAAGAGGAGACATAGACAGCTTTAGTACAGTAGTCCCTCCTTATCCGTGGGTTTGCTTTCCTGCAGTTAATCAGAGTTCAAAAATATTAAATGGAAAATTGCAGAAATAAACAGTTCATCAGTTTGAAATTGTAGAATGATGAAATCTCAAACCATCCCACTCCATCCTGCCTGGGACATGCATTATCTCTTTGACTAGCATATCCACGCTGTAAATGCTCCATACCTGATAGTTACTTAGTAGCCACCTCCATTATCAGATCAATTGTCTTGGTACCGCAGTATTTGTGTTCAAGTAACCCTTATTTTACTTAATAATAACCCCAAAGTGCAATAAGTAATGATGCTGACAATTCGAATATGACAGAGAGAAACTGTAAAGTGCATCCTTAATTAAGGGGAATTTTAATTGCATGACACATTGATGAATTTAATCATTAAAAAAACCTGTGGCAGCCCAGACCGGTTTGGCTCAGTGGATAGAGCGTCGGCTTGGGGACTGAAAGGTCCCGGGTTTGATTCCGGTCAAGGGCATGTACCTTGGTTGCGGGCATATCCCCAGTAGCGGGTGTGCAAGAGACAGCTGATCGATGACACTCTCTCATCGATGTTTCTAACTCTCTATCTCTCTCCCTTCCTCTCTGTACAAAATCAATAAAATATATTAAAAAATAAATAAATAAATAAATAAATAAACCTGTGGCAGCCTTAGCTGGTTTGGCTCAGTGGAGAGAGTGTCAGCCTGGGGACTGATGGATCCTGGGTTCAATTCTGGTCAAGGGCACATATCTTGGTCGCAGGCTCTGTCCCAGCCCTCGTCAGGGTGCATGTAGGCGGCAAGTAATTGATATTTCTCTCTTTCTCTCCCTGTACTTGCCATTCTCTCTAAAAATCAATGGAAAAATATCCTTGGGTGAGGATTAAGAACAACAACAACAACAAAACCCTCACTGCAGCTGATATCTGTTATTAAATTTGGAATGCTTTATAGAAACAGCTCTCTGAATTTGCTTATCAAAATAGCTCACAGTTTTCTAATAGCAACAATAGTTATGCCAAATTATTCTATTTCTAGGCTTTTTGTCAAAACATTGACTCGTGATCTAAGGAGTCTCAGATTATGAGCTTCTGTTAATGTAGATAAAAGATTAAGTAGTATGTGCATGTGGTAAATCACTCATGGAGTAAAAAATAGTTTTTACCTTTTGTTCTAAAGGTAATTCTATAAGTGGCAAGGAATATTGGTACAAGAGACAGTAATTTTAAAATCTTATCTGTTTACCTTCTTCCACTTCATTCTCTGAAATCCTAATATTCATTTTTTTAAAAATATATTTTTATTGATTTCAGAGAGGAAGAAGAGAGAGATAGAAACATTAATGAGAGAGAATCATTGATCAGCTGTCTCCTGTATGCCCCCCACTGGGGATCGAGCTTGCAACTCAGGCATGTGCCCCTGCTGGAATCAAACCCAGGACCCTTCAGGTCTCAGTCCAATTTGGCTCTATCCATTGAGCCAAACCAGCTAGGGCCTACTATTCTTCAAAACTCAAATGCTTGCCTCTGTTTAACTTCCTTCTCATACTAGTTAGGAGCCATCTCTTTCTTTCCTGAAGTGTTAAAAGCTTCTCATTTTTCTATCACACATCTGTCTGGCTCTAAATGGGCTATTCTCTTTGAGAGAGGATAGTGGCGTATCTTCTTTTCAAAAAAAAAAAATATTTTATTGCCAAAGCCCGTTTGGCTCAGTGGATAGAGTGTTGGCCTGCAGACTGAAAAGTCCCAGGTTCAATTCCGGTTAGGGGCATATACTTTGGTTGCGGGCACATTCCCGGAAGGGGGTGTGCAGGAGGGAGCTGATCAATGTTTCTCTCTCATCGATGTTTCTCACTCTCTATCCTTCTCCCTTCCTCTCTGTAAAAAAATCAATAAAGTATATTTAAAAAAATATTTTATTGATTTTTTTTTTTTTTTTTTTTTTACAGAGAGAAAATGGGGAGAGAGAGCTAGAAACATTGATCAGTTGCCTCCTGCACACCCCTTACTGGGGATGTGCCCGCAACTAAGGTACATGCCCTTGACCAGAATCGAACCTAGGACCTTTCAGTCCGCAGGTTGATGCTCTCTCTATCCACTGAGCCAAACCCGTTTCAGTGTATTTTTTTTTTTTTTTCTTATAACTCCCATGGGAATCTAAGCACAGTATTTTCACATAGTGGATGTTCCTTTGATATTTGTTGAAAGCCTGCAATAAAGTAGACATTTATATTTTACCATTTCCCACTTTTTTATAACTTTTTCATTTGACTTAGTACAATGATGATGATAATAGTATATTAATAGGAAAGTTTGTTATCATCTTAGAGTGAATCATATTGTGGTCTTTAAATCCTCATTCGGCAGTTATTTATATATGCTGCTCTGAAAAAAATATATTTTCAAGAGTAATATTTAATACTTTTAAACTCAAGTCAGTGCTGCTGAGGGAAGTAATTTCATGAGTTTTTAATGGTATCTGTGCAAGCTTGCTGCTTTGCCCTGAAACTGCAGAAGTCCTCATGCTGAGGGATGACTGGGTGCTTCCCATTCAACCCAGCCATGCATTCCTTAGTTGGGTCTGAGTGCTCTATTTTACTGTCAGTAAGAAGTTCCCTTAATTGCATTTTTAACTTTTTGAGATTGTGAATAAGTTTGATTGCATTTTAAATCTTCAGCCTTCTTTTTGATAAGTAGAGTGTATTCTGATTTTCAGAAAGACATGTTTACTTCAAGAGGATTGTCAGATGTCCAATTGTACAGAAATCACAGACACGATTAATCAAATATTAAAAGCAATTATAGCAATTACTTTTAAGGGAAAAACAAAGTATTCTCATTTCCATTTTGAATTTCTTTGAATCCATTTTAACGCTTTACAACTTCTTCTGAGTTCAGAGTAGTTTGTTGATATCTGCTATTTTTACGAAGTCTTTCTGAAGTAGGTAGGGAACTTTCATTACTTAGGGATAAAGAGGTTTTCCTATCTTTCTCTATGTTACTTACCTGGGTCACATAGCATTGCACCTAGAAACTGTAGCCAAATCTCCTGGTTTCAGAATCTTAACCTTAATTTGTACTTCAGAAGGACTTTCAAAACTGGTTTGAATTTAGTTGGATGTTGTATAGTAATTTTTCAAGGAAAAAATACTATTGGGCCTATTAAATGGTTTCTTCAGTACTGTTCCTCTTGAATTAGCAAGGGGTCGTTGGGTGTGGTATGGGTCATGAGTCTGGCAGAGACTCTCAGGCCAGCCAGTGTACACCTTAAAAGGTCAAAATTCAAGGAACCATAGAAGTATATTCATTCTGACCAATAAAACATCTTGACAACATCCAGTGACATATAAGGGTAGGATCTGCTATTTCCTGGATCTACTAATGATGTCATTTCTATTATAAAATAATGTGAAGTCAGCACAAGGGTTTTGTGAGTAGAAATGCCAATAAACCTAGGCAAATGCTCTCTGCCCTCACTAGTCTAGTAAGTTGACTTCAAATTGTGGTTTCTCACTTTGTCGAAACTGAGAAGGCCTAACACAAATGTGAAGGGTGAGAAAATTCCTTTTAAAGACTTTGCATGAAAATCACTTTCATTAAATTAATACACTTACATATAAATGTTTTGTAAGGCTTCTTTTGGCATGAAAAATGAAAAACTGTTTCAGAATGCCTCCATGTCCTCTGGGAATATGAGTGATGATTTCATTACCTAATCAAGAAAGTGAAAATGAAGGGCTGTGCAAATTGATGCTGCGCATGTAATCGCAGAGGCTTTGCATCTGTGTTCAGGACCAAGATAGCAGACATGCGCTCAGGGGCACAGGGTTTGGTGCTTGTGTAGACAGTGAAATGGGTGAATGGTGAGAATTGCTTAAAACTGGATTTAACAAAAGTGTGAGCCCTTTCTTTGGGTTTGCTAATTTGAGATTTGGAAAAGAAGTAAATTGTTTTATGGAGCCAAACAGATTTATTTTGTTTGCGGGTAAAAATAGTAATGAAAATATCCTTTTGCAGTTTTTATGATTCAATTTGTTCTGAAGCAGACCCTAGGCTCACAGTCTATCAAGATATGGTATTGGAGCCCTAGGCAGTTTGGCTCAGTGGATGGAGCATCGGCCTACGGACCTAAGGTTCCCGGGTTTGATTCCTCCCTGAACCTGCAACCCTTCAGTCCACAGGCCAGTGCTAGGACAGAATACTAAAAATAAATAAATAAATACATACATACATACATACATACACACACACACATATATGTATACACACACACACACACACACACTTTTATTGGCTTCAGAGAGAAAGGAAGAAGAAAGATAGAAACATCAATGATGAGAATCATTGATCAGCTGCTTCCTGCATGCCCCCTACTGGGGACTGAGCCAGCAACCTGGGCAGGTGCCCTTAACCAGATCAAACCCAGGACCTTTCAGTCCGCAAGCAGAGGCTCTATTCTCTGGCTATGGCCTCAGAATATTCTTATTACTCTTTGTAGCACCACGGTTAGTTTTTCCTTCTAAGTGTGAGGTCTTAAATTATGTTACTGGCTAAGAGGGGCTAATTGTTACTCCCTTTGCTGTCTTCCAGTCAGATCCCTGAGTCAGGGGAATTAGAGAACCTGTTTTCTGGCTTTGCTAATATAGTTGTACCTACATAGTTTTCAGTGGAGAGAAAAAATACAGCCAGAAGTCTTAAGGAATTGTTAGTTATTTAGGATGGGATTGGTGCTAGCTGTGCCTGTCTAATTAAGGTGGCTCACAAGTAGTATACGAAAGTGCTAGAGAACACATTTCATATTGAGGGTCTCAGACAAACCCTAAACAACTTGGGTGCACATGCCTATGTTATTTCAGAGCTGCGAGCAGTGTATACTGATGTTTGTTTCTTTCCCACGCTAGCTGTCGAGTGGAATGTCATGGCCAGTTCCTCGGACAGTGAAGATGACAGTTTCATGGCCGTGGACCAGGAAGAAACTGTGCTAGAAGGGACAATGGAGCAAGATGAGGAGCCCCACCCAATATTGGAGGTTGAGGAGACTAGACATAATCGGTCCATGTCTGAGCTGCCTGAAGAGGTTTTGGAATACATCCTGTCCTTTCTTTCGCCATACCAAGAACACAAAACTGCAGCCCTTGTCTGCAAACAATGGTATCGACTTATCAAAGGTACTGGGGGACAGAGGGACAGTGGACAGTGGAAAGGTTATTTATTTAAAATGTGTTTGAATGAATTATTTTTTATTTATTTATTTATTTTTTAAAATATATTTTATTGATTTTTTACAGAGAGGAAGGGAGAGAGATAGAGAGCTAGAAATGTCGATGAGAGAGAATCATCGACCAGCTGCCTCTTGCACACCCCCTACTGGGGATGTGCCCGCAACCAATGTACATGCCCCTGACCGGAATCGAACCTGGGACCTTTCAGTCCACAGACCGATGCTCTATCGCTGAGCCAAACCGGTTTCGGCTGAATGGATTATTTTTAAACCCCAGATTTTATTTTCTCCTTTTATTTAAAATTGATTTGGGGAGGAGGGGAGAGAAAAAGATGTGAGAGGGAAACATCAATTGCCCCCCTCCATGCACCCCAAATGGGTATCAAACCTGCAACCTAGATATGTGCCCTGACTGGGAATTGAACTTGCAACCTTTTGTTGTACTGGATGACGCTCCAACTAACTGAGCCACCTGGCCAGGGCTTTTTTCTCTTTTCTTCCTTAAATTTACTGTGGTTCTAAAATTTAGTGTTAGTTAATATTGTACATTTCCCTTTTCTTTTTATCCTGAATAGTTTTATGAACAGCTTGAATACTATAGTATTTAATCATTTTGTAGTTTCTTTTCTGCATATTCTTAGAGTTGATCTGGTAAATTGTATTGTTCTTGAACAGGCAAAGTAGGGATATGGGAAAACAGTAATAGCTAACATTAATATAGCTCTTACCATTGTCAGGCACTATTGTAACTGCTTTACAATCCTCTCAGCATGCTATAATAGATGAAGAAACTGACTGAGGTACAGTTAGGTAACTTATCCACAGTCACATAGATAATAAATGGAGGATCGAAGATTCACAGGCAGTCTGTCTTTAAAGTCCATGATGATACCATATTATCTCTCCAAGTGGCTAGTTGTGGCAAATATAGATTTGTGAAAGCATTTACCCCTTGATTTTATCTCTAAATAACACAGGCCTTATGGATATCTTTTACTTTTAAAAATGAGTTTCTCTCTTTATTTTCTAATCAAGATTTCAACTGTAGCTAAATGTTGAAATTACTAGCTGTAATTTTTAATTAATCAATAACACTTATATTCGTTGTGCGAGGCAGCAAGTTTAGGTGTTCACCTATGCCGCCATCTTGGTTTTCTTGAATGAAAAAGAGACAGAGACAGACACTAATAATAATCTTTTATTAAGGCAAAGGTTCTATCAATTGGTTCTTTCCTGGTGGAGCAAGGCAGCCAGAAATATGAAAGAAAAACATTTAGATAAGAATCAGCCTTAAAAGCTTTTTTTTTTTTTTTTTTTTTTTTGCATCGGAGTGGTTCTCATGGGGAACGTGATCTTGTCACTTATCCAACTCCTACCTGAAGTCTACAGACTAGCTGTGTTGAAGCTGCTTATAACAGGTAGTACTAG
The DNA here is from genome assembly GCA_036971965.1 of Nyctalus aviator. NCBI lineage: Eukaryota > Metazoa > Chordata > Mammalia > Chiroptera > Vespertilionidae > Nyctalus > Nyctalus aviator. The sequence continues at coordinate 186,752,754 of CM072923.1, forward strand.
TATGCACAACCTGCTTCTGTCGGGAGAGTTAGTGGACACTTCAGGAGAGACTGGCTCCTTATACTGTGGAAATAGATGGTTTTTCCTCTTAAATAGAAGTGGAAGGATTTTGGATGAGGAGCTGTGATCTAATCACATGTATGAATGTATAATCAGGCATTTACTTATTTATGTCTCACTGAGGATAGAGGTATTTGTTTTTCTTCATTGATTCTAGAGAGAAAGGAAGTGGGAGGGAGAGAAACATCAGTGTGAGAGGGAAATATCAATCAGTTGCTTCTCAGTAGATTGCCTCCTGTACTCTGGTCCCCCCACCAGGGATCAAACCCACAATCTGGGTATGTGCCCTGAGCAGGAATCAAACCATGACCTCCTGGTTCATAGGTCAGTGCTCAATCATTAACCATATAAGCTGGGCACACTTTCACTTTTTAAAACAGACTTTCTTAATTATAAATAATGTAGTTATAAATAATAATCCATTACAAACTAATTATTATCTCCTTGTTTAAGATGGAGAATGCTTAGTTGCCATGGCCTAATAATAGATATTTACTGAACACCTACTATATTCCAGGTACTGTTTTACCATACTCTTTATCACTCAGCTAAATTGTTCACCAGCCCCTTTGCTTTGGAGTAAATAATATCAGTTATTTTGATGTGTTGCATCATGATATAACTTAGAGGGGAGCTGGTTACAGAGTGAGCTGATTTTGTAACTTTGAGCAAGTCATTTAACCTTCCTGAACCTGGCAAATGAAAGGATTGGATCTTCCAGTTTTAAAACTCTTATGATTTTATTTTATTTTTAAATAAAATTATTTATTGATTTTGAGAGAGAGTGAAAGATTGATTTGTTGTTTCACTTATTTGTGCATTTATTGGTTGATTCTTGTATGTGCCCTGACCAGAGATTGAACCTGAAAACTTAGCATATTGGGACAATGTTCTAATGAACTAAGCTACCAGGCCAGGTCTCTGTTTTCTTTCTTTGAATGAAAAATCAAAAAAATTTGGAGTTCTTCAAAGAAACTTACGTTTTATAAAAGTTACAAAATATTTAAATTGTTTTAATAATTTGATTTACAAGTGAAGTCTAGGCTGAGGCCTTTGTTATTTTTGTCTTTAGGTGTAGCTCACCAGTGTTATCATGGTTTCATAAAGGCTGTTCAGGAAGGAAACATTCAGTGGGAAAGTCGGACTTACCCTTACCCTGGAACCCCGATCACTCAGCGGTTCTCACACAGTAAGTATTTACTGAGAAAGCAGATCCCACCCTGCCTGTGTTTCCAAAGACTACTTTGAGGCATGTGTTTTGTCTGACTTTTTAATGATGAAAATGTAAAATGAGGACTTAGTATTAATTTTACAATCAGAATTAGGGAAGAGCATGAGCGTAAATACATTGTTGGTACTTTGGTATAATTTTATATTCTGCTTTTCATTGATTTTTTTTTTTTTTTGTAGTATTTCTCCAAAGATCTCAAGGTTTTATGCTTAGACTCTTAAACATCTGACATCATGTAAGATGAAAACAAAGGAACGACGTACATGAGAGTATTTCTAGATTTTGCTCTAGAGTTTTACAATAACTATTTTGACACAGTGTATGTTCAGCAAACACTGAATTTGACTGAAGATTATTGATTATAAAATATAAACTTATATAGTAAAATTATAAATAAAATGTTCCTGGAAAATAGAGTTTTAAAATTATTCTAGAATTAACTATTTTTTAAAATACATTTTATTGATGATTTTTTACAGAGAAGAAGAGAGAGGGATAGAGAGTTAGAAACATCGATGAGAGAGAATCATTGATCAGCTGCCTCTTGCACATCCCCTATAGGGGATGTGCCTGTAACCAAGGTATATGCCCTTGACCGGAATCAAACCTGGGACCTTTCAGTCCGCAGGCTGGCGCTCTATCCACTGAGCCAAACCGGTTTCGGCTAGAATTAACTATTTTAATTTATTTTTGTAGGCACATTTTATTTTATTGTGATTCATATCCTTCCATCAAAGTGAAATTGAGATGTGGTATATCTTAGGCCAGTAAAGGTGCATTTATTAATGGATCTGCAAAGAGATAGCTCACTGAGGGAGAGGAGTGAGAAAGTTCTCATAATTACTGCTTTAATTATATTGTTTCCCTTTTCAAAAACTTCAGTGCCTGTCTATTGCCTACAATTAAAAGCTAAACTTAGTATAATATTCAAAGCCCTTTTTCTTTTGACCTATGTCTCAATTCACCACTTCATCTCCCAACTTTTCCCAAGAGCTCTCCTCTTTCAAGCTATCACTTTGCCATACTAGTTTCTTCCTCCCTGGATTATTCCTATCCGCTTAGCAGAAGCTTGCCTCTCCTTGAAGATTCAGTTCAAGTTCTAGCTTCTTCATGAAACCTTTTCTCAATTCCCTAGCTTATAAGAAATATTTTTCTATTCCGAGCTTATGTTTATGTTGTTGCCTGGAATTCTAATTTGGCACTTAATGTCTTTCATTGTTAGCTCATATATGTGTGTATTTTTTTAAAAGCTTATATTTTGAACTCTTGAGGGGAAGGAGAGTATATTGGTTATCTATGTTGCATAAAAAATACCCCAAACTTAGCAGTTTAAAACAGCATTTGTTATCTACCCGAGTTTCCGGGGGTCACGAAATTGGGGATGACTCAACTAGGAGATTCTGGCTCGGGTCTCTTATGAGGTTGCGTTCAGTCTGACAGCCAGAGCGATAGTCACCTGAAGACTTGACTGGGCCTTGGGGGATTTGCTTCCAAGCTCAACCAAGTAACTGCCAGGAGGGGTTCCTTACTACCGTGTACTGTGTAGAGCTGCTCACTACTTGGCAGTTGGTTTTCCACAATAAATGATCTGAGAGAGACAGAGACAGACACCAACAGAAGCCATGGTGTCTTTTACAACCTAATCTCTGAGATGAATACTGTCTTTTCTGCTGTATTTTATTGGTCACATAGAGATTGACCAAATGTATAAATACCAGGGAGTGAGGATCATCAGGCTGGTGGGGGAGGAGGACGGGGAGAGGCTGTTGGGAGTGAGCAGATCAGCAGGGGGACCAGTTGGGGGCAAACAGGCTGTCAGTGGGGGTCAGTTGGGGTTCATCAGGACAGTGGGGGGGTAGTTTGGGGTAAGCAGGCCAGCAGGGGGGCAGTTGGGGGTGAATAGGCCGGGGAGGGGCAGTTGGGGGTCGAGCACACTTGCACGGGGGGCTGTTGGGGGTGATCAGGCTGACAGGGGGCCATTTTGGGGGCAAGCAGGGTGGTGGAAGGGGGCAGTGGGAGGCAAGCAGGCCGGCAGGCAGAGTAGTTAGGAGCAATCAGGCAGGAAGGCAGGGGAGTGGTTAGGAGCCAGCATTGTGAGAGGGATATCTTGACTGTCAGTTTAGGCCTGATCCCTGTAAACTAGCAGTAGGACATCCTTCGAGGGGTTCCCAGATTGGAGAGGATGCAGCCCTCCCCCTCCCCCTGTGCACAAATTTTGTGCACTGGGCCACTAGTATTTAATGAAATTATGGTAGGATTCCATGTTAGGTCCAATATTTATTGTTGAGGGAGGAATAACTTCAGTTACCTAGAGATAATTGGTATAAGAAGTAGAGACAGTGTTTCTTTCTTTCTTTTTTCTTTTTTTTTTTTTTTTTTTTTTTTTTAGGTTTTTAAACTGTGAGGGAAATAGAATGAATCTAGGTGAAATAAAAACCAAAGTAGGAAATATTCAGAGGTGAATAATTATCATAGCAATAGTTTAGCTTTCTGATGAGAAAAGGAGAAAAACTTGTTTTCCATTAACTTACTTTTGAAAAAGTATAAAATAGAGGCATTTATTTAAAGGGGAAATAGAAAGAAATAGTACAATGAATAAGCTCCCAGAATTTCAGAGATTGGTGGGTTTTGATACTTGTTTTTATTCAAAAATTGTTTCATATCTAGTTGAAATCTGGAAAAAGGTGCTATAGATTTTTTTAAAGAAGTTCCTCTGTGTCTTATTGTCTCTTTTGGTCTCTCATGTTTCTTTCCATCTATCTACATGTTATCTAGCTGGTGAACTAAAGAAAACTATTACAGAGAAATAGCAGTTTGCAAAATGGGTTTAAAACAAGGAATTTCTTCCCTTAGTTCCTTCTTCTTTCAACCCTATATTTATACCTTGAGATCAACCTTATTTCTTATACTCAGCTCATGTTGAGCTTGAGATCTGCATTTCTAATTCTTTGCTTTTAGTTCTGAAGAGATACACAGATGTTTCATGTTTAATCAGCTAGAAGCAAAAGTCAGTAGTACCCTCCAAATTTTCTTCTCCCCCTAATTTAGTTAATGGCATTTATCATGCTTTCAATTATACAGGCTTGAAAACTTGGATCATCCTCAGTTCCTCTTTCTCCCAACAATAAAAGTAAAATTATGTTGATTTTATTCTGTCTCAGCAATCTCTTTCATGTTTCCTTTGTTTTTCCATTACTCCCATGTATAATCTAATCATTCCATCTTTCCTAAGTTTTGTCTAAATAGTCTTCTTGCCTTTTTTCTTCACTTGAATCTGGATTAGACACTGTTGGCAATCATGTCCATAACTGGGACAATGCTACCTCTTAGGGTATTTGGAAATGTATAAAGTCATTGTTTATTGTCCCGACTAGAAAGCATTATAAGCATCTAGTTAGGCAAAGACCAAGCAAATGGCCTGCAGTGACTGGGATGATCCCACACATAAAGAATTGGCCTGTTCGAAATGACAGGAGCTCCTGTCAGGAAACAGAGCAAATCTGAAACATAAAACCAGCCTTCTCATTCGTCTTCCAAAAAGCCTCCGCCTCATTGCACTACACATAAAGTTCCCACTCCAACTGGCTTTCAAGGCTCCACCTTACCTTTTCAGCCTAACAGTGCTGCTGCCTCCTTACGCAGTCAGACCACACAAGGTTCCTTGTGATGTCTTAAACCCCCTACTTCATGACTTTCCTTGGATGCCCTGATTCCATTTTCCCTTTTCCTCCTATTCTTTTTCTGTCCCAGTCTTGGTTGTCTCTCATTAATTTACTGAAAATGTCCTATCCTCTAAAATCTATCTCAGAAGCAAAGCCAAAAGCCATCTTCAAAAACTACTCTCAAATTCCTCACCATGGTAATTAAACTCTTTCTTCCTCTGCTTATACTCCTCTTATACACTTCATACCTTCCCCTATCCTATGTAATAAAAGCCTGTCCCCTTGGGCAGTCATTCGACTGGGAGTTTGGCCAGGAGTTCAGCCGCTTGTTATGATGTGTGCTGGCCACCAGGGGGCGGCATGGAAAATGACAGGCTTTGGCAATGCGCTGTGACCACTCTGCTACCTGAGGACGTGGGTGATGGAAACAGGACGGAGGTATGGTGAAAATGCAGGGTGTCCACTGAGCTTGCTCTCACTTCCCTTGCTACCCTCCCCCGAGACACCAGGGCTCGCACTCCAGATGCTGGGCACCAAGGAGGCGCAGCACTCAGATGCTGGGCACCAAGGAGGCGCAGCCTCGCGGCCGCTGGGACCACAGGGGCCATTTGGGCTCCCACAGGTTCGCGCAGAAGCGGTCTGCAGGCTGGCGGGGAGAGAGCGTGCTGCCCACCTGGCTTCTGTGCGGAACCGGTGGGTGTCCTGTGCTGCGCCCTGGCCTGCGGCTTCTGGCCTCACTTACTGCATCTCTGCGTGGGGACTCCGGCGGAGGTGGGCATGCTGGGGCCCAGGTACTGCCCAGGGTCCAGAGGTTAGCTGGGACCTGCCCTTCCACACCAGACATTCACACTTACATCGCTGGCCATGCCTAGGGACCGCACCCATGTACCATCAATGAGAAACATGCAGATTGAGTTGCTAGGAAATTGAATTAAAGGAAGACTTGCTAAAAATTGTTTTAAATTGCAAAATGTTTATAGTTGATAATTTATTAAATTCTGTGAAGTGAAATGTAGCAGAGATATGAGCAGTACTGCTTCTTTCCTAAGTATAAAAAATAATAATAAATAAAAATATCTGGGACAAAAAAGGCAGGGGAAGTAAAATAAAGCCAGTTCTCCTGTGTTTTTTTGTTTTTGTTTTTTTTTTGGTGAGTGCGTGATCAATCATGCAAGCCTTGATTAGTGTAGACGGTCCTTTTCAAATTGTAGGGTGTCCTTTTCAAATGGATGTAGTTGTCTGTTGAGTCCCCAGCATCATGCCTAGAAAAAAGTTTTAGTGTTTAGGCTCCCAGATATGGTCAGAGCATTCCACACACGTGCAAATTGTGTTCCTGCAATAGCCAGCAGGCCCAGACTGGGTAACCAACCTTGCTTGTTCCATAGTTATGTAATTACAGGCCCTATCAAATATGTCCTGGCTTGTAGATGTGAGACACATGACAGCATAGTCTCTTTAAGCATGGGATAAATGCCTCAGGACCTTTCTCTGGAGACAAGTGGGGGAAACAAAAGAGACTTTTAACAACCGAAAGTGCAAAAGTTAGAGTGAACATTTACCGAGTGACTACCAGGCATCATGGAAAATATGAAACAACTGGAAGATCTTACATTTGAGATGACTGTAATATAGGAGGGAAGTATTCAGAATGCTGTTTGTATAATTGTAATATTTGACTTGCCTTTGAATAGGGATTATTAGGTCTTAACTTGTGGTATGTGTCTTGCAATAATTGTTCATGGAACAATCAAGCCCATTTCCAAAGATTGAAGAGGTTTAGCGGTTGGAGTAAATGTTATTCCTTAGCAGAGTATTCATACTGTACTATGAACTGTAACATTTGTTTGGTACATTTCAATGGTCTAGATGTTCTGAAAGGAAAATATTCTCTTTGGGTGGAGAACGTTGGTAAAAGGGAAATGACTATCTGAGCACTGGTATTTGCTTATTTTCTTATTTTTTCTACAAGACCCATTGAACTTGTCCGGTTTCCCCACTCTCACCCAAACCTATAGTGTCTTAAATAAAAATAGACATTAAACAAAGTTCATTAGGATGCCTAAAATATTTGAGTGGCCATTTTCTCATTCCATTATATCTGAGTTCTAAACTTAGCTGCCTTAATTGACTCCCTTCCTTTCCAAGCTTCGTTGATAATTGACTGCTGGACATTGAAAATAAAGTGTGTGAAACTTGTCGTTTCAGTCCTATTATCTTTGCGGAGTCTGGGCTGTGCCTTCCTCTTGCAGAAACCTTTGTTTGCTCAAAGAGAAGCAGGAAAATGCCGAATGCCTTATTTTAGTATAGGATTAAAATACACGTGGTTAAGAACCTCATGGGGCCCAGCTGCTGGCTGGGTTTTCAATCCAAATAGAGAAGAAGAATGTTTGCTACCTCTTTGATAAATAAAGGCACTGCACTCTATTGCTACAGGAAGGAAGCAGCTGCTAAGAGTTGATCTTTGAGGAATGGTGCAAATAAATGAGCTCTGACTCTTTTTAGCTATGAAATCATGAACTTGTTTAATAAACACTGTTAAAATGGACACAACTTAAGGTTTCATAAGCCATAGGACATTGCTAATTTCTGTCCTGGAGGAATGGATTATCAAAAGGAAAAGAATTTTTTTTTTGCCTGTCACTAGTTGGTTCAGTTCAAAATTTTCCCATTTGATTGAATAGTTCAAGAAAAGTATGACAGACCAGACTATCTGAAGCTTAATTTAGCTCCTCTAGTGGAGATTAAAATATGGCTTCAGTAATTACTCTTTTTATTTTTTTTTTGTCTAATGTCATCTAATTTTTTTTAAAATATATTTTATTGATTTTGTACAGAGAGGAAGGGAGAGAGAGAGTTAGAAACATCAATGAGAGAGAGTCATTGATTAGCTGCCTCTTGCACACCCCCTACTGGGGATGTGCCCGCAACCAAGGTACGTGCCCTTGACCGGAATCGAACCCGGGACCTTTCAGTCCCCAAGCCGACGCTCTATCCATTGAGCCAAACCGGTTTTGGCTAATGTCATCTAATTTGATCCTTTGCTGTTTGTAGTTTTTAATAAATCTGAGACATGGGCAATGTAATTTAATAGGATTTTACTTCTCAATAGACTTTATTGTTGGGATGTGGATAAAAAAACTGATTTAGATATAGATTAGAATTTATTTTCAAAGACAAGGACAGTCAGTGGAAGTTGTGAGATCATTTAAATCTTCATATACCATTATAGTGTGTTTGAGTTCTGGGAATATAGTGACTATTTTGCAGGTGTGAGCCTATTGATGATTAGATAGTATTTTTAATTTTTATTATTTTTAAAATATATTTTTTATTTTTTATAGAGAGGAAGGGCAAGGGATAGAGAGTTAGAAATATCGATGAGAGAGAAACATTGATCAGCTACCTCCTGCACACCCTCTGAGAATGTGCCCGCAACCAAGGTACATGCCCTTGACTGGAATTGAACCTGGGACCCTTCAGTCCAAAGGCTGACACTCTATCCACTGAGCCAAATGGATTACAGCAGTATTTCTTTTAAAAAAAATTTTTTTATTAATTTCAGAGAGGAAGGAAAAGGGAAAGAGAGATAGAAACATCAATGATGAGAGAGAATCATTGATTGGTTGCCTCCTGTACACTCCCCACTGGGGATTGAGCCTGAAACCCAGGCATGTGCCCTGACCAGGAATTGAACCCTGACCTCCTGGTTCATAGGTCGACACTCAACCACTGAGCCACACCTGCCGGGCGATAGTATTTCATTTCTTCACATCTCTATTCTCTTTAATTTCTTCGTTAATTTGAAAAGTGTGCAGCTCTATTACAGCAGTGTCAGAGGTCAGATGGTTTGGATGTACTTCTTTCACTGATTGAGAATACTAGGTGTGAGTGACTAAACACACTGTTTTATTGGCTCTTAACTCATCCTGATTTGGCCTTCCTAGTGTAGAGATTCCTTAAAGGGCCTATAGGGTGGGCTCAGTTAAGAAGGAAAAAAGGAAAGGTTATTCCCAGAGTTAGTACATATTATAGAGGTAATTATGGCAGTGGCATTTCCCTTTTTCTGAACTTGAATAAGTGGTGCCAGGTTCTGAAGAGATCTTAAAAACAGTGGCATGCTAAATCGAACCAGACCTAAAAATAAGCTGAATGATCACTAAAACCCTGCACTGTGGGTCGAATCTCTCAATTTCTTTTCCCTTTCCTCTTCCTTTGATGTGACCCTTAACTGTTTAAGCCTAGTTTCACATGAACTTTGAGAGGTCTTTTTTCCCACTGGTATACATGAAGTGAACAGAAGGGAAGTTTTGCTCGGCCTTCTTCCTGAGTTCCAGGATGCTAAATGCAAGAGTATAAGGAGTGTGGTCATCTTTTCCAAAGGATAGAGACTAAATGAGGTTTCAATGAGAAAGAAGCAAGGCAACAGAACTTAGCTCTCAAGTGTCTTATTAAGATTTGTTTATTTTTGTGCTTTGGGTTTCATTTGAAAACAAAAACGATAAGAGGAAGACTGGAGGAGAGAATTGGAGGGACAGTACATCTGTTAGCACCGACTATCTTTCCCTAACCCTAGCAGGCGATACAGATTTAGGTTCATTATGCAGCTGTGCTGAAATTTCACTCATTGATCACCCTTAATCTGAATTCTTCTGTGCTCTTGCTGGAGTTATACACTCTTATTTAATAACATCATTGTCACTTTGCTTTAGTGTGCTCAGAAATAACATTTTCACTGGGCCTTATTTTCTTTTTTACAACATTTTTATTGATTTCAGAGAGAAAGGGAAAAGTAGAGAGAGAAACATCAATGATGAAAGAGAATCATTGACTGGCTGCCTCTTGCACACCCCTCACTGGAGATCGAGTCTGCAGTCGGGGCATGTGCCCTTGACCAGAATCAAACCTGTGATCCTTCATTCCGTAGGCCAATGCTCTACCTACTGAGCCAAACCAACTAAGGCTCTGGTACTTATTTTAAAGGTTAGTGTGATACTGACCAACCTGAAGACAACAGGTTGGTTATAGAAAATTGTACCTGGTTAAAGAGTTGTGAAATAATTGATCTTTGAAAAATATGGGCTATAGTTAAGGTATTAAAGGAGCCTCAAAATTGAACATTATTTATTTATTTATTTATTTATTTATTGTTTTCTTCCTAGGTGCATGCTATTATGATGCTAATCAGTCTATGTATGTGTTCGGAGGCTGTACCCAAAGCAGCTGCAATGCTGCCTTCAATGACCTCTGGAGACTTGACCTGAATAGCAAAGAGTGGATTCGACCTTTGGCTTCAGGTAAGAGATAAAATGCTCATCTTTGCCAAAACCCGTTTGGTTCAGTGGATAGAGCGTCTGCCTGCAGACTGAGAGGTCCCAGGTTTGATTCCAGTCAAGGGCATGTACCTTGGTTACTGGCACATCCCCAGTAGGAGGTGTGCAGGAGGCAGCTGATGGATGTTTCTCTCTCATCCATGTTTCTAATTCTCTATCTCTCCCTTTCTCTCTGTAAAAAATCAATAAAATGTATTTTTTTTAAATGCTCATCTTTAACCGAAACCAGTTTGGCTCAGTGGATAGAGCGTTGGCCTGCGGACTGAAAGGTCCCGGGTTCGATTCCGGTCAAGGGCATGTACCTTGGTTGCGGGCACATCTCTAATAGGGGGTGTGCAGAAGGCAGCTGATCAATAATTCTCTCTCATCGATGTTTCTAACTCTCTATCCCTCTCTCTTCCTCTCTGTGAAAAATCAATAAGATATATACTTTTTTAAAAAGCTCATCTTTGCCTTCTTACCAGGTAATTCCCTTTGCGTGGAAACTGCCCAATCCTTTTATTTTATTTTTCCCAATCCTTACCCAAAGATATCTTTCCATTTATTTTTATAAAGGAAGTGGAAGAGAGGGAAAGACAGAGAGAAATATCAAAGTGAGAGAAACACATGGATTGGTTGCCTCCTGTACGAGCCTTGGCCAGGGCCTGGTCAGGGAGGAGCCTGCAACCTAGGTATGTGCCCTTAACCGGAATTGAACCTAGGACCCTTTGGTCCACAGGCTGAGGCTCTATCCACTGAGCCAAACTGGCTAGGGCCACAATCCTTTTTGGTGTTGGTCTTAAGGGCAAGTTATTGGAACTCCAGATTCGTTGTCCAATAGTCTATGTAAATGCTGACGGTAATATGGTTGTGTAAAAATCTTTGAATTTAAAAAAAATTTATACTTTATCATTCATATTGGTACCCTGCCAAAATTGTTACATACTACTGTGTGAATTCACTTGCGTGGTTTTCTCAAGTACTTGTACAGGTGTAACATGCTCTTCGGTATGAAGTTGAAGCAGAAACACAGTCTTAGGAACTGTAGTTGACTGACAGAAGCTATTGTCCCAGGGCTAAGATCTCTGAATATCTTTTGTTGTTTCCAGCTCAGATATTTGGGAGTGTATGGAACATGCCTCTGCTGGTTACTCTTAACTCAAGTATGGGAAGATTCCACACTAAATGCATTCCTGCATAGTCCCACTGTGCCAAAATTCTGGCGAGAGAAACGTGATTATTTTCTCCTTTTTTTTTTTTAACCTAAACTTTATTGGGGTAAAAACAAAAAAACATTGTACTCGTGAGGCATATCAGTTTAAAAAGACACAGTTATAAAATTTGAGGGACTGATGTAATAGAGAAATAGAGCCCACTGAGTCACTGAGTATGAAGTATTCTGCTAGATTTGTTGGCAGGGTTTTCCCAAGTATTCATTTGGTGGCGGCGGCGGTGGCTGCTGCTGGTGCTGCTGCTGCTGCTGCTGCTTCTTCCTCCTCCTCCTCCTCCCTCCTCCTCCTCCTCCTCCTCCTCCTCCTCCTCCTCCTCCTCCTCCTCCTCCTCTTCTTTTTCTTCATCATCATCATCTTCATCATCATCAAAATAAAGTTTTATTTTTCCTCTGCAGTCTATTTATTTTTTCTTTATTGATTAAGGTATTACATCTGTGTCCTTACCCCCCCATTACTTCCCCCCCTCATTGCCCTCACCCCCCTGGTGTCTCTGTCCACTGGTTAGGCTTATATGCATGCATACAAATCCTTGGGTTGATCTCTCCCCCTTACCACTTATCTCCCCTACCTTTCCTCTGAGGTTTGACGGTCTAATCAATGTTTCTCTGTCTCTGGATCTGTTTTTATTCATCAGTTTATGTTGTTGACTGACTTATTTCATTTAGCATAATGCTCCAATTCCATCCATGCTGTTGCAAATGGTAAGAATTCCTTCTTTTAGGGTAGCATTCCATTGTGTAGTCATTTGGCTTTTCAAGTTTGGAATTAACTCCAGGACTAAGGTGACTCAGGTTTTTCTTATGCACATTTACTACTTATTTCAGCCTTGATTTACTATTTTGATTATTAAATGGGAGGCAACCTGGTGTATTAGAAAGGGCATTGGACTAAGAGTAAGGAGACATGAGGTTTTTAAGAATATATACTTTATAACTGAAATCGGTTTGGTTCAGAGCGTCGGTCTGCGGACTGAAGGATCCCAGGTTCGATTCCAGTCAAGGGCGTGTACATTGGTTGCGGGCACATCCCCAATGGGGGTGTGCAGGAGGCAGCTGGTCGATGTTTCTCTCTCATCGATGTTTCTAGCTCTCTATCCCTCTCCCTTCCTCTCTGTAAAAAATCAATAAAATATATATATTTTAAAAAGAATATATACTTTATAGATATTAGAGAGAGGGTAAAGGATAGGGGTAGAGAGATAAAAACATTGATGAGAAACATCTGTTGGCTGCCCCTTGTATTCCCCCCACTGGGGATCAAGCCCGCAACCTGGGTATGTGCCCTAACCAGGAATCATAACAGCTACAAGTTGCTTCCCCAAACTTTGAGCTCCTATACCTACCCCTGCAGTAGTCAAATAGAGGAGGGAGGAGCATAGTGACAGTGGATACTCATAGGTGGGATTCACTGTTGTACAGATGCTCTTTATTAAAAGTACTAGAGGCCCAGTGCACGAGATTTATGCACTGGTAGGGTCCCTAGGCCTGGCTGGCAATCAGAGCTGATCTGTGAGGCGACTGGCTGGGTGATTGGAGGGCCCCCCCCCCTCCGGCTGGCACCTGCCTTGGCTGGTCTGGCACCACTCACTTGCTGGCCCCGCCCTAATCGCCAGTCACCTCCCCCTGTCGGTGACCGGCAGAGTGATTGGGGGACCTCCTCTGGCACCCGCCATGGCTGGCCTGGGGTCTGTAGGCTGGGAGCAGCTCCTGCGTTGAGTGTCTGCCCCCTAGTAATCAGTGTGCATCATAACTACTGGTCAGTCCACTTGTCATTCTGCCATTTGGTCGATTTGCATATTAGGTTTTTATTATATAGGATTAGAAAGATGAACAAGTGTTAATCTTTAAAAAATTTTGGGAGTTAGTACTATTTTAGGGCCCTCAGAAATTTGTCTATTGGAAGGTTTCATTTTTTTAGCCCTTTGTCTCCTATTGCACTTAGTACAATATATTTTTTAAATAATCTTCTTTTAATTTTAATTTTATTGATTTTTTACAGAGAGGAAGAGAGAGAGATAGAAAGTTAGAAATATCGATGAGAGAAATATCGATCAGCTACCTCCTGCACACCATTGGGGATGCACCTACAACCAAGGCACATGCCCTCAACCGGAATTGAACCTGGGACCTTTCAGTCCACAGGCTGATTGATGCTCTATTCACTGAGCCAAACCGGTTTCGGCGCTTAGTACAATATTGATTAATATTTGAAATCACAGATTCTAAAATGTAGAGTCTGTTCAGATTACCCAACTTATTGCCTATACTAGGTGTCCAGGCCCCAGAGCAGCTTTGGTTATTCCATTTGCAAAATGCTCATACTGCCTGTCTCCATTCGATAACCAAACTTTATACCTTTGATTATTTGGCATAGGTGTAGCTCTTTTTATAAAGTGGAACTCTCTGATTTTGGGATCTTCATAACTTTGCCAACTACTTTGCTTATTTTTCCTTATTTCTCCCTATTAGATAGAATTTAATGGTGTTTTTTATCTTTCTCCTTGTCCTCTCCCCCACCCCAGTGCTTTTTTAAGACTGTTTTGAGATTTCCAAGGTAGAAAGTATCAGAGAAATAACTGAATTTTTAAAAATACAATGTTAGCCAGTTTCCTTTTATAAGTCATGTAAGCTCCTGAATGTTAAAGATAATTTTCTAACAAAGTACCTCAAAGAATCTAGTTGATATACCGTTCTAATCTACAATTAGAACCTAGTTTTAGAGGGGAAAACTTGGGTTTTTGAAATGTCTATGCTTAAACAAACAATAGTTGAGTAAAGAGCCCCTGAGATTCTCATTTAGACAGAAATCCCATGGGAAGATTGCCTGAGGAAATGTTTCTATATGCTGTCATGAGTCCCAGCCACAATTATTTCCTAACTGAAACATCAGAGACTCTTTCTGAACAAAACAGTGTTGATATGTCCTGGTGTGCCTGAGTCACCCATTTTAGAGCATGGAGGGTGAGTTGGGGAGGGCGCCTGAGGGAGGGTGCTACTCACCACCCTTTCATGCCAGCAGTGAAGTCTTCCTCTAGCATTTGAGTATTTACAAGTGATAAACATTTAAAGCAATAGCTTTAACAGTATTTAGTCTTCAAATATGTAGCTATTTGGAGAAGAGCATCAAACAAGCAGTGGAACAGTATGGGGTGGGAATCTTGAGAGACATTGCTGCTGTGCCAGGTATCTTTTTACATGTTTATGTGGTTATATTGTGAGTGGAGCGTTCTTATTTGGTTGATGCCTTACTTAGCTCAGGCTGCGATAACAAAATATCATACATAGACTGGTTGGTTTCAACAGCAGAAATTTATTTCTCAATTCTGGAAGCTAGGCGTCTTGAGATCAGAGTGCCAGTGAGGGCTGTCTTCCTGGCTTTCAGACAGCTGCCTTCTTGCTCCATCCTCACATAGCAGAGAGTGTCCTATGTTTTTTGTTTTTTTTTTAGTAAGAACACTGATCCCATCATGAGGGCCCCACCACTCTCAAATTCTAACCCTAATTATTTCCCTAAAGTCCTATCTCAGATGCCATTGCATTGGGATTAGGGTTTTCACATATGAATTTTGGGAGAGATATAGTTTGGTCCATAGCAGTTGGAATTAATCCAAGTTGCATTGAAACCTTGTCTTTATTAATGCCTTTTGAAATCATACACATGCTCCATCTGGAGGATGACGAGTATTGGAATGAGAGCTCTTAGAGCTGAGAGAGACCTTCATATAGCTATACTTCTCAGATATTCCCAGAGACATCTATATCCTCCCGCCTTTTACACTTGCTATTGTGGTCCCTGCCCTCATGGAGCTTATATTACAGTGGAGAAGAGACAAAAAACAAGCAAATTGAGAAATTATTAAGGGAACAAACAAGGAATGAGATACAAAGAGGGTGAGAGCTACTTTAAACAGGAGGCAACATTTTTTTAAAAAATATATATATATTTTCATAAGTAATTACACGGTACCTTGAATTTTTTTTTTAAAATATATTTTATTGATTTTTACAGAGAGGAAGGGAGAGAGATAGAGAGCTAGAAACGTTGATGAGAGAGAAACATCGACCAGCTGCCCCCTGCACACCCCCTACTGGGGATGTGCCCGCAACCAACGTACATGCCCCTGACCGGAATCGAACCCCGGACCTTTCAGTCCGCAGACCAACGCTCTACCACTGAGCCAAACCGGTTTCGGCAGGAGGCAACATTTTTTTACTGAGATCTGAAGGATGACAAGTGGAGAAAAGTGAGAACATGTGCAGAAACTCGAGGGCAGTAAAGAATCAGACATGCTGGAAGACTTGAAAGCAGGCCTTTGTAGATGTGGCAAAATGATCAAGGAATAGAGTTTGGCTCAGTGGATAGAGTGTCGGCCTTCAGACTCAAGGGTCCCAGGTTCGATTCCAGTCAAGGGCATGTACCTTGGTTGCAGGCACATACCAGTAGGGGGTGTGCAGGAGGCAACTGATCGATGACTCTCTCTCATTGATGTTTCTAACTTTCTATCTCTCTCCCTTCCTCTCTATAAAAAAATCAATAAAATATATTTTTTAAATCAATAAAAATATATTAATAAAACAAAAAAAGAAGAGTGGCACAGGTGGAGTTTATATGTAAACAGGAGCCAACTCACTCACAGACCAAATTTTGTGAACATTTGAGATTTTAATAAGAGGAGCATTATGACCCAACTGGGGTCCCTAGGCCTGGCTGGCTATCAGGGCCGATCTTTGGGGTGCCTGGTGGAGTGTTTGGCCCCCTCCCCCGCTAGCACTTGCCTTAGCTGGCCTGGTGCCACCCCTGTCCCCCACCACTGCTGCCAGTCACCTCCCTCTGTGGGGCAATTGGCGGGTTGATCAGGGCCTCCCGCTAGCACCCACCTTGGCTGGCCTGGGGCCTGCAGGCTGGGGCAGCTCCTGTGTTGAGCATCTGCTCCTTGGGTGGTCAGTATGTGTCATTCCACTGTTCAGTCAATTTGCATGCTAGGCTTTTATTATAAAGGATTTGCATTTTAAAGAACACTTTTGCAGCTGTGAAGGAAGTAGATTGAAATAGGCAAGAAAAGAACAGATAGGCTATCAAAATAGTACAGATGAGCCGAGACGGGTTTGGCTCAGTGGATAGAGTGTTGGCCTGTGGACTGAAAGGTCCCGGGTTCGATTCCGGTCAAGGGCATGTACATTGGTTGCGGGCACATCCCCAGTAGGGGGTGTGCAAGAGGCAGCTGGTCGATGTTTCTCTCTCATTGACGTTTCTAACTCTCTATCCCTCTCAATTCCTCTCTATGTACAATCAATAAAATATATTTTTAAAAAATAGTACAGATGAGTACTGTGATGGCTTGGATTAGAGTCCTAGTAGAGGAGATAGAAGTAGATGAAATTGTGAGCTGAACTTACATGTTAAAATTAATGGGACTTCTGTATAGATTGGATATGGGAGGGTGAGAGAGTCATAGCAGCTCAATTATATTTCAGGTTTGTGCAGCTAAGTTTGCACAGCAAACTTTGTGCAGTGTTTGTTGATGTGGAAAATAAATATTTGGAAGAAGTTTCATTTTTAAACATTTCAAACATTTAATTGGTGGTATTAAGTCATTGGCTGTTTGAGAGTTTGACATTTAAAACAGGGCTTGACTTCCCTTAAATGACAGCATAGTCTTTCCTTTGTTCAGTTAATTCTTCTCTCATCTTTCATTTGTTCATGAAGCAAATATTTATGGATTGCCTACTCTGGGCCTGATATTGTTTTAGATGCCAGGGATACATGACTTAATAAAACAGACAAAAGTTCCACTTCTAATGGAGATTAAACTCAAATGAGGGAACACAGATATAAAACAAATGACAAATATAATGTGTGTGTGCATGTGTGTATATCAGTGCCTTCCCATTGCCTCGAAGATAACTAGAACTTGGGCCACAGGCAAGTTTTAGTTATCTCATTAACTCATTTACCGTTGAGGAAACAAGGCAAACTGGCTCTGCTCTGTAAAGCCTCCTCCTACCACTTGCAAATAAGTCATCACGAGCTCTAACGCTGTCCCTCCTGGAAGAGAGGGCACACATATGTAGGACGTGTAACTGATGATGAGTGCGCCCTTATCACACACTTCCAGTTGGACCACTGCCAGCATTAACGCTAATTAGATTATCTTACTCCTGATCTCCCTTTTATTCTCTGTCTATACATTTTTGCCCTTGAAAGACAAGCCTCTCAAGACTATTTAAGACCATTTTAGCTATGATTCTTGTATCAGATTAAAGCAGAATAAACCAATTCCCTCTCCCCCAAAAAAGATAAATATGTAATAGAAAATGATTAATGCTATTGAATCAAAATTAAAGCATGGTAAGGAAGGCTCTAGAATGGGGGGGTGGTTATATCTAGGGTGATCAGGGTAGACCTCATCGAGAAGATGATGTTAGAACAAAGACTTGCTGGGTTCAAGAAATGAATCATGTAGATATCTAAGAAAAGAACATTCCACACAGAGAGAATAACAAGTGCTAAGATCTAGAGGTGGGAGTGTGCTTGGGATAGCCAATGGGTCATGAGAAATCCAGTGTGACTGGAACAGAGTGAACAGAGGATATTCTTTGAGAGGAGGTTTGACAAATACTGTAAGCCTTTCTGGCCATTGTAAACGCCAGAGTGAAATGGCTGGTCATTTGGTTTCTGAGAAGACTGTGTAAGAGGGCAAGTGTGGAAATGAGGAGATGGATTAAAAGTGGCATCACTAATCTAGGTGGGAAATGAGAAATGATGGTGACTTGGACTGGTGTGTTAACGAAAAGATAAAACTGGGTGGATTGGCTAGAGCCAATGGGATTTGCCCACAGTTTGGATGTCCTGGCTGGTGTGGCTTAGTTGGTTGAGCGTTGTCCCATGCATTAGGAGGTTGCCAGTTCAATTCCCAATCAAGGGCACATGCCCAGGTTGCAGGCTCAATCCCTGGTAGGGGCATGCAGGAGGCAGCCAATTGATGTGCTCTCATATCAATTTTTATCTCTCTCCCTTCCCCTTCCTCTCTCAAAATTAGCAAACTTTAAAAAAAAAAAAAAAAAAAAAAGAGAGGAGTTGAAGACAGTATAAACAATACATTAATTTTTTTGAAGAGTTTTGCTATAAAGGAGAGCTAAGAAATGAGATACTAAGTAGAGATGGTTGTAGGATTATCAGGTTGTTTTTGTGTTTTTAAGATGGCAGGTTATATAGCATATTTATATGCTGTTGGGAATGATTTGGATTGAAAGGAAGAATTGTTAGAGCAGTGTCCTTGAGTAGTGAGCAGGGCAGAATCTGCTATACAAGTGGAGGAGTTGGCCATAGATGGAAACATTTACTGTTTATCCAAAGGAACAAGAAAGGAAAAGTATATGATTACTGTATGCTGGTGAATGGCTAAATGTGGGAGCTGGTGGCTGATTGCTTTATCACTCAAAAAAAAAAAAAAAAAAAAAGAAAAAGAAAGAAAGGGTGGGACAGAACAGAAGCCGTTGGGAATCCTGGCCAATGCTTATGAATGTACAATTGTGTACATTGTAGTCTTTGCCAGGTGGTTCTAGGAAGTTGAGTGTTTCCCCTTCTGGTATTATCCTAAGATAACACCTTAGTTCTTAATCAGTTAGTTTGACTCAGTCTGTGTTCAATTCCCAGATCAAATGAGCAGTGCTTGGGATAGGTATTTCAAAAGACTAATATTTAAACCACTGTTTCTAAAATGCTCTTTATTCAAACTGAGGCTAATTTTGGCATCTGTTTAACATGTAATATAAGTCACAGCGTTTTTTGGTAGACTTAAATCAAGATAAAGTTTTCAAGTAGAAGCTCTTACCTTAGAATTAGAGTGGTGGTCTGATTTTTAAAACTTATTAAATATCAGCCCACACCCATTTCAGTTAGGAGAGTATAAATATTGGGAGAGTCTATAAATGGTAGGTCAAGATTTAAAGCTCAGCCGAGATCAGTTTGGCTCGGTGGATAGAGCGTCGGCTTGGGGACTGAGGGGTCCCGGGTTCGATTCCGGTCAAGGGCATGTACCTTGGTTGCGGGCATATCCCCAGTGGGGGGTGTGCAAGAGGCAGCTGATCAATGACTCTCTCTCATCGATGTTTCTCACTCTATCTCTCTCACTTCCTCTCTGTACAAAATCAATAAAATATATTTAAAAAAAAAAAAAAAAAAAAAAAAAAAAAAAAGATTTAAAGCTCAGCCTGTCATCTCAGTTAACTAGTCCTGAGCACAGTTGATTTTCCCACCACATTCTCCCCATAGAATCTTCTTTCCCTCGGATTTCTATTTTCCTTTCGAGTTTCTTCTCTTTCAGTCACACATGCAATCCCAGATGATGGCTTGTGGTTCAGGCCCTTTGTTTTAGAATAAACACACTCAAGGAGAGAGATACAAAAATTAGATGCTTGTTCCAATCTTGACCTAGCAACTCCTGAGCTACTTGCTTCTGAACCTAATCACTTCTTCATTTTCTGGGTCTTGATTTCCTTCTCTGTAAAAAGAGGAAGAGATAAGACCACTGTTCTAAAAACCACATAATAGCCGAAACCGGTTTGGCTCAATGGATAGAGCATCGGCTTGGGGACTGAAGGGACCTGGGTTCGATTCCGGTCAAGGGCATGTACCTTGGTTGTGGGTATATCTCCAGTAGGGGGTGTGCAAGAGGCAGCTGATCGATGACTCTCTCTCATTGATGTTTCTAGCTCTCTATCTCTCTCCCTTCCTCTCTGTATAAAAATATATTTAAATAAATAAATAAATAAATAAAATAAAAACCACATAGCAGATCACTTTTCTCCAAATCACTTGGAAGCTTACTTAAAATATACAGGGTGAAGCAAAAGTAGGTTTACAATTGTTTATATGGAAAATAATACAATAATTCTATATAATAAAGAGCTAATATGCAAATGGTCTTCACACCCTCATGCCATCATGGCTCAGACACTCAACACTGGGGAGAGAGGAATGTGACCAGCCAGGCACAAATGAACTTAAGAGAGGAATGGGGACCAGCCAGGCTGTGGCCTGGGAGAGGGACAAGCCGCCCGCCCCATGGTCCTGGGTGCCTGTGACTACAGCCCAGGCAAAGCTACCTGCCCAGGTCCCCTGTGGCTGTGGTCAGCCTGGGTGAAGCCAGCCCAGGTCCTGGGTGCCTGCGGCTGGCCAGAGGGAGGGAAGCCCAGATCCCGGGTGCCTGGCACTGGCCGGAAGAGGGAATCCTGGGTCCCATGTGTGGGCTAAGGCAGAGATGGTTAGGGGTAATCAGGCCAGCAGGGGAGCAGTTAGGGGTAATCAGGCAGGCATGCAGAGATGGTTAAGGATGATCAATCAGGCAATCAGATAGGCAGGCAGGTGAACGGTTAAGAGCTAGCAGTTCTGGATTGGGAGAGGCAGTCGGACATCCCCTGAGGGGTCTTGGATTGGAGAGTGCAGGCTGAGCTGAGGGGGAATCCCCCTGCCTCCCATGCACGAATTTCATGCACTGGGCCTCTAGTTAACAATAATACAAGAATAAACTGTGTTTTGTATACTTACAACTATAAACCTATTTTTGCTCACCCTATATATTCCTTGGCCTCACAGCAGACTGACTCACATAATCTCAAGGGATTGGGGAGAGAGGATAGAGTAGTGGATCTCTGTTTTTAAAAAAAGAGAAAATGGCCCTGGTTTGTGGTGCTCAGAGGTTAGAGTGTTGCCATCCTCCACCACCATCCCACTCCCCCGGCCTTCTTCCCCTACACTGATATGTCATAGGTTCAATTTCCAGTCAAGGGCATGTACTCTTACAGGTTCGACCCCTGGCCTGGTTAGGTGTGTGAGGGAGGCAACCAATTGGACGTGTCTTTCTCACAATGATTTATCTTTCTCCCTCTTTTCCCTCTCCTTTCTCCCCTCCCTCTCACTCTCAAAAAAAGAGCGAGAGAGAGAAAATGTCCCAGTTGATTCTAAACCTAGCTAAATTTGGAAATCCTGGATGCCTACGACATCTTGCTTTTTTATTATGCAATCTGTGACTTCACTCTGTTACCACATTCTATTAGGTAGATGTATAGTGTGCCAAATTGGACTCCTTAACTGTTGTTAAGGAAGAAGGATGGCTGCTCCTTGAAATCTTAGCTACTGCTTTTACCTTAGTCAGTTAGTAGTGGTCTACTGTTGGAGGAAATGCTTATGGAGAGGGCTTAGAGGGTAGGGTGTTGGTTATCCCAGATTCTGGGTACATACTCTCTAACCTTCAAACCAAACCACTTAGGTTGGCACTACTATTATATCCATTTTATAAATGAGGAAACAGAGGCTCGGAGAATCTCCTAGTAATTTACTAAAGATCACACAACCAATAGGTAATGGAACAGTGATTGAAACATAAGATTTTGTTTCTGAAAGTCTGTATTTTCTTTTTTTAATATATTTTATTGAATTTGTACAGATAGGAAGGGAGAGAGATAGAGAGTTAAAAACATCGATGAGAGAGAGTCATCGATCAGCTGCCTCTTGCACACCCCCTACTGGGGATATGCCCGCAACCAAGGTATATGCCCTTGACCGGAATCGAACCCGGGACCCTTCAGTCCCCAAGCCGATGCTCTGTCCATTGAGCCAAACCGGTTTCGGCTGAAAGTCTGTATTTTCTTTTTCTTTTTTATATATTTTTATTGATTTTTCACAGAGAGGAAGAGAGAGGGATAGAGAGTCATAAACGTCGATGAGAGAGAATCATCGACCAGCTGCCTCTTGCACACCCCCTACTGGGGATATGCCCGCAACTAAGGTACATGCCCTTGACCGGAATCGAACCCGGGACCCTTCAGTCCGCAGACTGACGCTCCACCACTGAGCCAAACCGGTGCCGGCTGAAAGTCTGTATTTTCTACTATTTTATGTTGTGAGTAGTTTTATCTTTTCTATAATTTATTTCATATTTCTCCATTTAAAATATATATATATATATATATATATATATATATATATATATATTATTGATTTTTTTACATAGAGGAGGGGAGAGGGATAGAGAGCTAGAAACATCAATGAGAGAGAAACATCGATCAGCTGCCTCCTGCACACCCCCTACTAGGCATGTACCCGCAACCAAGGTACATACTCTTGACCGGAATCGAACCTGGGATCCTTCAGTCCACAGTCCAACGCTCTATTCACTGAGCCAAACTGGTTCGGCATATTTCTCCATTTTTAAAAAATATATATTTTATTGATTTTTTACAGAGAGGAAGAGAAAGGGATAGAGAGCTAGAAACACCGATGAGAGAGAAACATCGATCAGCTGCCTCCTGCACACCCCCCACTGGGAATATGCCCACAACCCAGGTACATGCCCTTAACCGGAATCGAACCTGGGACCCTTGAGTCCGCAGGCTGACGCTCTATCCACTGAGCCAAACCGGTTTCGGCATGTTTCTCCATTTTTAAAATAAACTTTTAATTTTTGAATAGAACAGAGAATTCCCATCTATCTCACCTCCAATTTTCTCTATTGTTAACATCTAATCTTAATAGTGCATTTGTGACGATTAATGAACCAATATCGATGCTTTATTATTAAAGTCCATATTTTATTCAGATGTACTTTAAAAAAAAAAAAATCCATTGTCCTTTTTCAGTTCCAAGATCCCATCCAGGATATATTACATTTAGTCTCCGTGTCTTCTTACTTTTTCTCTTGGCTGTGACAGTAGTTCAGACTTTCTTGTTTGATGATCTTGATAAGTTTCAAGGAGTGCTGGCAGGTATATTTTGGACTGTCATTCAGTTTAGGTTTGTCTGATGTTTTTCTTATGGTTAGACTAGAATTACAAGTTTGTGGGGGGAAGACCATGGAGGTAAAGTGCCCTTCTCGTTATATCAAGGGTACATACTGTCCACATGACTTGTCCCTGTTAATTAACTTCGATCACCTAACTGAGATAGTGTTTATTAGATTTCTCCACTGCAAAATTATTCCCCCTCCTCCTTTTAAAATTCTTTTCTGCAATGTGTTTTTTGTTCTTTTCCTGTGGTTTCCTTTTCTTTGTTTGTAGTTGCCCTTGTTCCTTTATATTCCATTGAATTTGGGGGGAACAGCTAAGCTCTTTGGCCAGTATGTCTACCATCAGAGTCAGGAAAGGATATTGAGCAGGAAGTATGTCATCATACTTTCACAGCTTAGAGAATTTTTATTTTTTTATTTTTTTATACAATTCCTAATTTTATTTTATTTTTTACATTTTTAAATTAAATTATTATCTGTATACATATTTTAACATTGCCCCCCCTCCCATAAATACCTTCCCTCCCCAGAGTTTTGTGTCCATTGGTTGTACTTATATGCATGTATACAAGTCCTCCCGTTGATCTATTATCTCCCCCAGATGTTCCTTCCCTCCCCACTGTAATTTGACATTCTGCTTGTTGCTTTACTGTCTCTATATCTATCTTTTGGTTCATCAGTTTATAATGTTCTTTATTATCCATAAATGAGTGAGGTCATGTGGTGTTTCTCTTTCATTGACTGGCTTATTTCACTCAGCATGATGTTCTCCAATTCCATCCAGGTTGCTGCAAATGATGAGAATTCCTTCTTTTTTATGGCAGCATAGTATTCTATTGTGTAGATGTACCATAGTTTTTTGATCCAATCATCTGCTGACGGGCACTTAGGCTGTTTCCAAATTCTAGCTATTGTAGATTGTGCTGCTATGAACATAGGGGTGCATATATCCTTTCTGATTGGTGTTTCTCTAGTTTCTTGGGATATATTCCTAGGAGTGGGATTACTGGGTCAAATGGGAGTTCAGCTTAGAGAATTTTTAAACATCAATATGGCTTGCCTCTTAAAAATATTTGGTGGGGAGCAGGATATTGAAGACAACATATCTTTTATTTTTAAGTATGTTTTTCATTGATTTCAGAGAGAGAAGAAGGAAGAAGAGAGAGAAGAAGAGAGAAATATCAATGTGAGGTAGAAACATCAATTAGCTGTCTCTACACACACCCAGCCCCAAAACTGGGCATGTGTCCCAACCAGGAATCCAACCAGTGACCTTTCAGTGCACAGGACAGCACTCAGCCAACTGAGCCACATAGGCCAGAGCAAACAGCATATCTCTTGTATTATGACCTAACACAATCAGGATCTTTCTAGCTATATAGAATAAGAAGCTCTAATGGAAATAATTTTGTTCCTTTAAAAGAGTAATCATATCTTCCAAAATCATTGAGTAATCCTTCAGAAAAGCTAGTTTACTTTTGGAGTCAGGGGCAAGAAAAAGTATTGGTTATATTGGATGTCTGTAGGAAAGCCAGGACATCCTTAGCAGCTGAAAAGTGCTAGAACTGTCCAGAGATAACTGTGTTTTCTGACTGTGTAAATCACACCTTAAAAATGATGCATATAGGGCTCTTGGATCCATGGGTGAAGCTTTCTGTTCTGTGTCTAGGGGAAAAACTTAGTCTTTGGTTCTCTACTGCCCTCTTTGAGCCTTGGGTTAAGGCATCAGGAAATATCAAAACAAATAAGTCTGGAACTGATACCTGGCACCAGATTTACCCAAAACAGCCCACAGGACAGACTGTTCTGAGAAAGATCATCTACCTCCACTTAGGTCCCAGGTGTCAATGCTGTCATTGAAATAGTTGCATGTGGAATTTTTTAAAATAATGTATTAGTATACTCATAATCACTAGATTCTGTTTTTTTTTGTTTGTTTGTTTTTTTAATATATTTTATTGATTTTTTTACAGAGAGGAAGAGAGAGGGATAGAGAATTAGAAACATCAATGAGAGAGAATCATCGATCAGCTGCCTTTTGCGCACCCCCTACTGGGGATGTGCCCGTAACCAAGGTACATGCCCTTGACCTGAATCGAACGTGGGACCTTTCAGTCTGCAAGCCGACGCTCTATCCACTGAGCCAAACCGGTTTCGGCATAGCAGGCTAATTTTTAAGTTGATAATTTTGTATGGCCCACAAATGATGTTATAAATATCCAAATAACCCTTGGCAGAAAAAAGGTTCCCCACCCCTGACCTAGATCAAGATACAAAATTATCACCTCAAAAAGTTCTCTCAAGCCCCTCTGCTGCTAATACCACTCTCCAAATAAGTAATCACTATTCTGACTCCTAACAGATTTTTTTTTTGAGACTCATCTTGTTTTTTGTTGTTGTTTGGAGATTCATCTGTTAAATGCTATGAGTGTTCCACAGTGTAACTATACCACTTGATTTTTACACCATTCTCCTATTGATGGGTACTGGGTTATATAAGTTTGTTTGTGGACATAAGCACTCATTTCTTAAGACTTGTCAACCTGAAGAAATATTCTAGATATAAGTATCCCTGAGATTTCTCCGTTCACTTAGTTCTGCTCTAGTAGGAAGATCTGTGATTTGGGAAGGAAATACTATTTGGCTAATAATTAAAAATACTACTCATTATTTAAGAACCTCATGACCTAAAGTGATGATAAGACTATGTTGTGAGAGAGAAGGAGGCTAGTTAGTAATACCATTACAAGCATGGTTTTTGTGCCAAAAACAGGTTTGCATCCAGATCTCTGTTGCTTAGTAACTGGGTGACTTTAATTATTTAACATCTCATTTGTGTCACCTTTAGGGTAGCGATGATAATACCGACCTTCATAATTTTTGTTCAGATTATATACAATACAGTACTCAGATGGGGAGGGATGTAGAAAATGAAGTAATAAACAAGGAGTGGAAAGTGGTCATGGTTATCCTCTAGTTCTCAAAGCTTAAAAAGTGACGGCATTCATTGCTTTGTTTATTCATTTTCATGTCTTTATTTATTGAATGTTTATGCCCAGTGTTGTTATAGGTACTAGAGATACAGGTGTGAACAAGAAGCAGGGTCTACTGGGGGAAGACAGAATAAACAGATAAATCAATACAAAGAAAATATAAAGAACTAAGAAGAAAATAACTGGTAATGCAAGAGAGTGGATGGGATGTTTAAAGTAAGTTATAAAATATGCATAGAGCCAGGACTTATAATTAAAAGGAAATTTGATTTGTGAGGAGAAAAGTAGCAAGCTAGCAATTAGGATTCTATTAACAATTTGTTATAACTTATTTTTAAGGCTGATTGTTTTTAATTAAGATTATATATTTGATGAAAATAACTATGAAGTACTTGAATCTCCATCTACATTTTTTTATTTTTCTAGAAGGAAGACACCCAGTTGCCCAGGTACCACTTACATATGCTAATCTCTATGAACAAGGCATAAGATGTTACTTAGGTGGCTAAATTCTTTGTTGTATCAGCTTCTTCCAGATCCATGGGCCAGGTCCTGGTCAATCTCCTTTATGAGTTGGTGATTTCTCCTTGTCTCCTCTAGCCCTATGCAGTCCTGGAACAGCCTGGAACTGTGGTGGTCTCGGGAGATATGAATGAGCGCAGAGCCAGTGGGTTCCCCTAGGAAAGGAAGGAATCCTTCTTGTTTGTTTATAAAGTTCAGATCCTGGGATTTTTCCAGAATACATGCTTTTCTAAGGTGGGTACACATTCTCTCCTGTTGGAGAGAAGAGTGGGAAAGTTTGCATAGCACAAATCTGGGTAAACTTTGAATACTTTGGGGGAGAGAATAAATAAGATTATGCCATATTTCAGTTTGGCTCTCTCCCGCCTAACTATGATTTTCCTATTTTGACACCAGGCCAGACACTGTATGACTAGCAGCATTGTTTTCACTTCTAAACAGAGCCACTTACAGAGCCACCCCTTCTCCCCCCACTTAGAACTGCAATTAACAGTTTATCAGATTAAACTGAGACTCTGGACCTCTTCTTCTTCCCCAGAAATTGAATCAAAAGTCTACTTGAAGTGGTAACAAGGAACTATTACTGGTTTTCATGTTGTTAATTTTTAGCTGATAAGTGCTACCCTATTCATCAAACGGCCTGGGTCTGTTGTGTGGGTTTGTTTAGAAGTGAAAACAATGCCAATAGGGAATTTGTTTTGTCCCTGCCTGTGGCATATATAGTTATATAGGATCTAAAAGTTTCTTATGCCCATTATAAAAGTTCCTCTTGTTTTGGATATTCTGTTAAAGACACAGGGAGTGATGTTTATAAAGATGTGGGTATAATTTTAATAATAAAAATATGTGCCCTGGCTTCTTTTCCGACAAAACACCAAATGGCGGATGACGAGGGGCTGCCGGAGGGCCCGGCCCCGGGGGCCCCGGAATAGGAAGTCACGGCGGCTTCCGTGGAGGATTTGGCAGCGGCCTCCGGGGCCGGGGTCGTGGCCGGGGTCTGGGCAGGGGTAGAGGCAGGGGTAGGGGCAGGGGTCTGGGCAGGGGCCGAGGCCGCAGAGCTCGTGGAGGCAAGGCCGAGGACAAGGAGTGGATCCCTGTCACCAAGCTGGGCCGCCTGGTCAAGGACATGAAGATCAAATCCCTGGAGGAGATCTACCTATTCTCCTTGCCCATCAAGGAATCTGAGATCATTGACTTTTTCTTGGGGGCATCCCTCAAGGAGGAGGTGTTGAAGATCATGCCTGTGTAATAGCAGACCTGTGCCGGCCAGAGGATCCGGTTCAAGGCATTTGTCCCCACTGGGGACTACAGTGGACATGTTGGTCTGGGTGTTAAGTGCTCAAAGAAAGTAGCCACTGCCGTCCACGGAGCCATCATCCTGGCCAAGCTCTCTATTGTGCCCGTGTGGCGAGGCTACTGGGGAAACAAGATCGGCAAGCCCCACACGGTTCCTTGCAAGGTGACTGGCCGCTGTGGCTCTGTGCTGGTGCGCCTCATCCCTGTCCCCATTATCTCCGCCCCGGTGCCCAAGAAGTTGCTGATGATGGCTGGTATTGATGACTGCTACACCTGGGCCAGGGGCTGCACTGCCACCCTGGGCAACTTCGCCAAGGCTACCTTTGATGCTATCTCTAAGACTTACAGCTATCTCACCCCCGATCTCTGGAAGGAGATGGTGTTCACCAAGTCTCCCTATCAGGAATTCACTGTCCATCTTGTAAAGACTCACACCAGAGTTTCTGTGCAGAGGACCCAGGCTCCAGCTGTGGCCACCACATAATTTTATACAAGAAAAATAAAGTGATGATTTAAGCCTGGAAAAAAAAAATGTGCCCTGAAGCCTGGGATCCAGATGAGCTTTGTTTTTTATCTGAGTTGTTTTGACATCAACCAGTAGATTTCTCGCCATGTTGAAACAGAGGAATAAAATAAGGAAAAAAGAAGAGTGTGGATCAATTAAACTTTTGAAGTGTTTAACCTTTCCCCTGCTGAAAGGCCCACTGATGCCTCCATTGTAGGTTGTGATTAACTGGAACCAGTTACCATCCCAACTAATGAGGGTTCTAACCATTTGCTTCCATGAGTTGGTTCATTCAATTCAGTAAACTTTTTCAGAAAAAATAGTTCCTGTTCTGTAGTATAGTACATATAATCTTACTGGGAGACTCTTAACTAGATAATTTAAACACAATGTGCTAACTGCTAATTGAGGTAGACACAGGATGTCCCCTCCCCATCCACTCCTCCCCCTAGGAAGGCCGTTAGCCCCACTTGGAAAGAGATGGTGCTGGCAGAGATCCTGAAAAGAGCCATGTCTATGCAGAAAGACTTAGTTCTTTTGATTCCAGTACCATGTTCTTAGTGACTAACTCAAATCCCTATTTTAGGCTGAGTTAAAAGAGCACAATTGATTAGAACCAAGTCTTAAGAGAACTGTAGTTTGAGGTTCTATAGTGACTTTGCCAAAGAATAACTTTATATTTGCCTCCTACTTTCCTTCTGTACAATTAGCATATTTTTATATCTTCTGTGAGCATCTGTCTAAATGCAAAGACTTAGTGTAATTATTATTGGCCATATTGATATTAATATGGACGTATTTACAACATCAGAAGATAAATTGATGCCTGTTCCAGATAGAGCCCAGTGGTCCTGGCTGCCTACTTTGGAGACGATTCTATTTTCTTTTAAAAATATATTTTATTGATTTTGTACAGAGAGGAAGGGAGAGAGATAGAGAGTTAGAAACATCGATGAGAGTCATTAATCAGCTGCCTTTTGCATACCCCCTACTGGGGATATTCCCGCAACCAAGGAACATGACCTTGACCGGAATCGAACCCTGGACTTTCAGTCCCCAAGCTGACACTCTATCCATTGAGCCAAACCGGTTTCGGCTGGAGACCATTCTGAATAGTTATTTGTCTTCAAGATGTTTACAGCCCAAGAAGGTTCTTTTATACTCATGAACTGTGATATGTTCTCAGTTTCTTTTACCTCCTTATTCCTCAAATCAGAAAATGGTGAAACACGCTTTTCTTGTTTCCATTACAAAGTGTTACCTATAAAATTAAAAACCGTTTATAGACATGTAAGCAATTAAATGTTAACTCCAGTAGTTTAAAGAATAACTAAAGGGCCTCTTTGCCTCTTAAGTTGTGCCTGCACCTCCTCTGGTGCCCTCTAGGTTTTCTGATTCAGATGCTAATGTGGTATTCTGGGAAATGCTTCTCCAAATTATTCTTCTGACCTCTGAACTCTTGCTATCAAGGTCAGTCTCTTCACACACCACCATAATGACAGCTCTGTCTAGCCCAAGGCTTGATAAGCTTCCCAAGACCCAGCTTGGGTCCTATCAGCCAAAGTAATCTCCCCCTCTTCCCCCGCCAGCTCTCTCCCATGCACACCAACTCCAGGCTCCTCGCAGGTACAGGGAAGTACCCACACAAAAGAAACTGAGGTAAGATTGTTGGTTAATCTTATCTGCCTGGTCTCATTCTGCCCTCAAGGCCAGTTTTGTGTGGGAAGGACTAGTGTAGTACGTATGGAGTGAATGCCTGTCATTGGACCTACCCTGAGAAAGTCAGTACTGCGAAGGTTGTTAACCTGAAATGGAGAGATGAACTGGGCGTCAGTACCGTTACTCATTCTTTAATGTCCCCTTTGGAATCATTACTATAACATAATTTGAAAGCATTCAGGGAAAAATTATTGACTGCTGGTTAAGAAGCAATTTAGACCATGCTCCCTTTAAAAGGAAAGCCCCACACAGACACATTCCAGAATTTCATGAGAGAAGTGAGATGTTTTTGTCCAGTACCTTTCTTCTGGATTCATTGGCACTAGTGAGTCCCACAGTTAAATTTTTCATGCTCACAATTTTCTTGTTTTCAAACTTTACTTCTTATAAGTCCCTAATTCCTAGTTTTAAATCTTTCTATTTTCAGGGTCACTTATGTTGTTGTATGTGAGTCTTAAAGTGATTTGCCAGAAAGCCAGTAGGAGGAACACATTTTAAAATTTATTTTTCGGAGTGTGGGTTCAGTGACGTGTAGATGTGGCCAACCAGGGAAATGTTTGTAGATTGAAAATGTTAAAGTAGTTCCTTTCAACACCCCTTTAATCAAAACATTGGCCAAGAAAAACCGACCTTGGATCCACATCCTTACTCTGCTATCAAAATAAAGGGTTCTTTTATATAGTCATATGCAACGTGGATGCACAGAATAAATTAAGGATAGATTCAGGATTAAGAAGAATCATCTAGCCCTAGCTGGTTTGGCTCAGTGGATAGAGCATCGACCTGTAGACCTAAGGGTCCCAGATTTGATTCTGGTCGAGGTGCCTGGTTGGGCTTGTGCAGAAGGCAACCAATCGATGTGTTTCTCTCACATTGATACTTCTCTCTGTCTTTCCCCTCTATAAAAATCAGTGGGAAAATATACTTAGGTAAGGATTAAAAAAAAAAAAAAGAAGAATCATCTAAACTTGGATATAAGGCAAAAGGATGACTGCATGCCTTTTTAAGTCCTATTGGAGCATTGTCAAAGATTATTTAACTCTCTACAATATGGTTTTTAAAATTTAGTCCCCTGGGAGCTTATTAGACCTGCAATGTCTGACCCCACCCCTTCCTCCTAAATGGGAAACTCAGAAGGGTGTCCCAGCAGTCTGTTGTAACTAGATCTCCAACTACTTCTGATGTAGCTAAAGATTAAGAATTACAGCTGTAGGGGAATGTAACTATCCTATGTAATAAAAGGCTAATATGCAATTTGATCTAACAGAGCAATGACTGGTTGCTGTGATGCACACTGACCACCAGGGGGCAGACACTTAATGTGGGAGCTTCCCCCTGGTGGTCAGTGTGCCTCCCACAGTGGGTGTACCACTCAGCCAGAAGCTGGGCTCATGGCTGGCGAATGCAGCGGTCATAGTCATGGCAGCCGCTAAGTTTGAGCTGTCAGTCGGACATCCCTGAGGGCTCCCAGACTGCTAGAGGGCACAGGCCGGGTTGAGGAACACCCTCCCACACCTGTGCACAAATTTTGTGCACTGGGCCTCTAGTTAGTTATAACATATTAATAATAAACTAATTATTAATAAGTAAAGATCATAGTCTGGAGATATAAAAATAATTTTTAGTCACAGATAAAATACATTCCCCAATGAAAACATGTTCTTGTTTTATCTTGTGTCCAACAGTTGAGCTACTCTTCTAGCCCTAGGTTCTGAATGAATAGAAACTGCAGTTGTGGGGAAATGGCACAGAAACCAAACCAGAATTAGAATTGCTTCACTGTTTTGCCATCTTCTTTGCAAAAATAAACAAGAATGCCTTGTAATTCTACCACTGTCTTTTGCATGTGAAACTTTCTTCTGATTCATAGGAATCTTGGGAAACATCTGAACCAATTAGCAATTTTAGGGAATGCCAGTTCAGTGCATAGAGTGCCTATCTGATCACCCAGTTTCCCACAGTTGCCTTTTTGGCTTGTGCCTTGTTTTGAATTTGCTCCATTGATCATATCTGCTGTGTTGATTAGGAGGCCTTTGCTATGTTTGGGGAATTAAGCCTGTGAGAACATTGGCTCTGGGGGAACAGGCTTGAGTAACATGTCTGTCCGATTTGGATTATAGGTACATTTTGTCCTGTGCTACTTGGTGAGAAGCTACATGGGAGCAACACTCCACTTTTGTGATACAATGATATTTAGACTTTGTGTAGAGGCCCAGTAGCCTTATTATTTTGAAAGCAGGCCAAGAAATGTGCTAATGAGTGTAAACCTTAATTTAAGTTTTCTTGGGTGAGGTGTTTACTTCATGTCACCATGATGATGATGGGCCTTTTAACTATGAAGGTCTGCTGGTATCAGAGTGCCCTATATTGTGCAAGATTTTCCGTAAATGTAGTAGTGGGGTGTGTTTTAATAATAATTTGTTAAACAATGGCATGACATCATTTTAGCTACTGTATGGAATGAGCTGCATGCACATAGGTGCAATTCTTCAAACTTCAGGGCCTGACATTTTATGCAGGGCTATTCCATATCTAAGTTAGCTGTTTCCCTTGCCTAAGGATGTTTGGTCATGTGGGTTTTATTTTAGAAAGTTTATTAGTAATTAGAACTTTAAAACAATGAATAAAAGTATATAATTGAACATGAATTTTCTTGTATTCCTCCTCCCCAAAAAAAATCTAGTAAAGATTTATTGTTTGCTTTCCAGAGCTCCATTTGGCTAAAGAAGCTATTTAAGATATAGAAGCTGTTAAAGTTCTCTGACCTCACCATAAATTTAATTGTTTTGATGTGGACCTTGCATTAAAATAATTAATTGGCCGAAACCGGATTGGCTCAGTAATAGAACGTCAGCCTGAGGACTGAAAGGTCCCAGGTTCGATTCCGGTAAAGAGCATGTACCTTGGTTGCGGGCAAATCCCCAGTAGGGGCTGTGCAGGAGGCAGCTGGTTGATTTTTCTCTCTCATCGATGTTTCTGGCTCTATCCCTCTCTCTTTCTCTCTGTAAAATAAAAATCAATAAAATATATTTTTGGGGAAAAAATTAATTGGAAGGTGCCCTGGCTGGTGTGGGTCAGTTGGTTGAGCATTGTTCCATGTACTGAGAAGTCACCTGTTGGATTCCTGGTCAGGCCATTTGCCCAGGTTTCTGGCTTAATCCCCAGGGGGGTTGCGTGCAGGAAGCAGCCAATCGACATTTCTATCTCATTGATGTTTCTCTCTTTCCCTTTCTCTCTAAAAATTAATTTTAAAATATATTTTTAAAAGATAATTGGAAGGGGAATTAAAGTCCCTCTGCTTTAAACAAATTTAAAACATAAAATATGAAAAGAAAAGAAAAAAAAACACATAAAATATGTAGATTTTTGGAAATAATAAAAGTAGAGACTCTTTATGAAGGCCTCACACTATTGACTCTGAAAGTATTAAGAATTTAAAAGTATCCAATTTGCAACAAATAATTAAATATGTGCATAATTGGGTCATAGAAAATTTGATACATCCATGTCTGTGACCACTTAATTCTGAACTACTATATGTTACATGTTGAGGTTGTATGTTGAATTCTGTGTCCTCTCTTCCCCCTGCTTCATTTGTTCTTATATGGTAGTTTTTCCCTACATTCCTTACAAATTGAGGTGGAGAAGAATGAGTAAATTGACTTTTAGTACAACCCTGCTTAGTTGTGGAGATATTTAAGTAAGATACTGAAATTAAAGTTCCTATTTGTGACATAAACAGACTTGGAAGTGTTGGATGAAGGAGTTCTCCTACTCCTTGGGATAAGTAGAGGGAGAGATTTTTGGCTTTCTACAATATAAAGATATTGAGATGTCATTTTGGAAAGCCCTTACCTAAGATCATCCTTCAGGATTGATTTATCATGGTCATTGGCTCCGGCTTACCTTTCCTTGGGAGAGTCCAGAGAACAAGTAAAGGGAGCTGTCGTAGAGATAGAGTGTGACCCAGAGCCTGAGGAGAAAAAGAGGTCATAAGAATAGCCTTGTGCCAAAGCCGGTTTGGCTCAGTGGTGGAGCGTCGGTCTGCGGACTGAAAGATTCTGGGTTCGATTCTGGTCAAGGGCATGTACGTTGGCTGCAGGTACATCCCCGTTGGGGGATGTGCAGGAGACGGCTGGTCGATGTTTCTCTCTCATCGACGTTTCTGGCTCTCTATCTCTCCCTTCCTCTCTGTGAAAAATCAATAAAATATATTTTTTAAAAAATAGAATAGCCTTGTACTCATTTCTCTGTCTACTCTAGGTCTGTAGCTTACCCAATTACCTATTTTTAGCTTTAAAACTCTCCTACCTTCTAACATATCTGACTTGTTTGTGGCAGCTACTCAATATGAATGTATCTGTATGCATGAAGAGCAGTCTGATATAAAGGTTAACAGAATGAGTTTTAAATACAGAGAAAATGGTTTGGAATTCTGGCCCTGCTA
The DNA here is from genome assembly GCA_036971965.1 of Nyctalus aviator. Taxonomy (NCBI): domain Eukaryota; kingdom Metazoa; phylum Chordata; class Mammalia; order Chiroptera; family Vespertilionidae; genus Nyctalus; species Nyctalus aviator. The sequence goes on from CM072923.1 coordinate 186,787,515, forward strand.
CTTACTTGTTCTATGACCTTGGGCAAGTTCTTTAAAGGAGCTTTGCTTCAGTATTCTCACCTGTAAAATGGGAATAAAGTAGGAGTTTTGGAAGGGTTAAATTAGTTAATATATGCAAAGCACTTAGAAAAGTGTCTAGTGTATAGTAAATGCTCAATAAATATTGTCATTATCATTAGTGCAGTTGCAGTAGTAACAGTGATAAGTAGCAGTAACTTTAATGTCTCTTAGAAGTTAAATTATCCACTTATCTCTACCACTTTCCCCATTTCCTGTAAACATGGGCACAGATGAAACCGGTTTGGTTCAGTGGACAGAGCGTCTAGTGTATAGTAAACTCTTGCACTCTCTCTAATCTGGGACCCCTCGAGAGCAGTCGGACATCCCTCTTACAATCTAGGACTGCTGGCTGCCAACTGCTTGCCTGCCTACTTTCCTGATTGCCCCTAACCACTTCTGCCTGCCACCCTGATTCCCCCCCCCCCCAACCACTCCCCTGCCAGCCTGATTGATGCCTAACTGCTCTCCTGCCAGCCTGTTTGCCCCTAACTACTCTCCCCTGCAGGCCTGGTCATCCCTAACTGCCCTATCCTGCAGGCTTGATTACCCCCAACTACCCTTCCTTGCAGGCCTGGTCCCTCCCAACTACCCTCCCCTGCTGGCCTTATCGCCCACAACTGCCCTCCCTTGTAGACCTGGTCCCTTCCAACTTCCCTCCCCTGCTGGCCATCTTGTGGCAGCCATCTTGTGTCCACATGGGGGCAGTCATCTTTGATCACATGGGGGCAACCTTCTTGTGTGTTGGAGTATGGTCAGTTTGCATATTCTTTTTATTAGATAGGATTAGGTAGGTTAGAGGCCTGGTGCACGAGTAAGGGCTGGTTGGTTTGCCCTGAAGGGTGTCCTGGATCAGGGTGGGGGTTCCCTTGGGGTGTGGGATGGCCTGGGTGAGGGGCCTGTGGTGGTTTACAGGCTGGTCACACCCCCTGGCAACCCAAGCAGAGGCCCTGGTATCTGGGATTTATTTGTCTTCTATAATTGAATTGAAACTTTGTAGTCTTCAGTGGAGCCAAGCCTCCTGTTCACTTTGTGGCTGCAGCCATTTTTATTGAGATTTATTTATCTTCTATAATTACTTTATAGCTTTAACCGTAGGCCAAAGCAGGCCAGGGCTGCGGAAACTTGGCTTCCTCCATCATCAGGGGCAACTCAAGCCTCCTGCTCTCTCAGTCTCCATGGCTGCTGCCATTTTTTTAGGATTTATTTATCTTCTGTAATTTAAATTTTGTAGCCTTAAGCAGAGACCAAAGCAGGCGAGGGCAGGCGGAAAGCTTGGCTTCCTCGATTGCTAGGTAAACCCAAGCCTCCTGCTCTCTCTGTGCTGCAGCCATCTTGGTTGGGTTAATTTGCATATTCACTCTTGATTGGCTGGTGGGTATAGCGGAGGTATGGTCAATTTGCATGTTACTCTTTATTAGATAGGATGGCAGTATTCTATATCTGTGCTTTCCAATTTGATAGCCACTAACGTGTTTAATGTTGACTATATTGGATTGTACAGGTCTAATATGTAGTAGTGTTTTCAGTGGTTTGATTATACATATTGTTACGTTTTACCAACACTTTATATCACTTAAAAATATATATATTTTTATTGATTTCAGAGAGGAAGGGAGGAGAGAGAGATAGAAATAATGATGAGAGAGAATCATCGATTGGCTGCCTCCTGCATACCCCCTACTGGGAATCAAGCCTGAAACCTGAGTTTGTGCCCTGAACAGAAATTGAACTGTTGACTTCTTGGTGCATGGCATGATGCTCAACCAACTGAACCACACTGGCCAGGCATTGATCATTTATTTTATTTTTATTTTTATAGCAAAGATGGAAATTTATTGAAGAACTAGTACAGATTCCCACGTAGGGAGGGGGAAAGAGTCCCACTGAGTCCCCTTTTCCTACAATTTATAAAGGCTGCAGTTTTTTGTGCTTCAATATCCCCTTTGAGTGGTCACTATTCCCCCTTTGATTTGGTCACTATAGCAACTCCTGAGCTCAAGTCTCACGTGAAGTATGTGAGGTTCCCTCCTTCTTTTCCCTTATTGTTCTATTCTCTCTGGGCTTTCTTCCCTTTATTTTATCAATGTGTACCTTTTGCTACTTCCAGCTCCCTTACCGTATGGAAATCTGTAACTTCTGCCGTTCCCAGCTCCCTTGTCTTTTGCAACTCAGTAGCCCTATGTTTTTTTCCATGGACCCCTTAATTCCTAAAATGTTCTAAATCTGCCTATTTCACCCCTAAAATCCCTTTCTGTCCCCCTTTCCAATTAGGTAATCCCAACTGCTATTGGGGACAGGGGATGCCGGTCTGTCTGACTGCTTCCTACTGACAACTGGGTCATCATTTGGGGGCAGCAGTCAGGGTCCTATTGGAAGTGGGTGATCTAAGGGTCCACAGAAGATGGATGTAGTGGCCTCCATCTGCGGTTCCATGTGGAGGATCATTTGTATCTTTAGGGCTTCTAGATGGGAGGATATGAAACATACCGAAAGTTAAATAGGCAATGGTTAAAGATGAGTAATAGCCGGGACCGGTTTGGCTCAATGGATAGAGCGTCGGCTTGGGGACTGAAGGACCCGGGTTCGATTCCGGTCAAGGGCATGTACCTTGGTTGCGGGCATATCCCCAGTGGGGGGTGTGCAGGAGGCAGCTGATCGATGACTCTCTCTCATCGATGTTTCTAACTCTCTATCTCTCTCCCTTCCTCTCTGTACAAAATCAATAAAATATATTTAAAAAAAAAAAAAAAAAAAAAAAAAAAAAGATGAGTAATAAAAATAGTACAAACCAAGGTCAGAAAGGGATCTAGCTAATAGGGATGGTATTAATATCTTTAACTGGTGCCCAGACTGCTGGGGCAAGAGATTGTGAAGCCCTTTTCTTTAGCCAAGCTGAAGAAAACTTCTTTGCAGCAAGAAGTGTTATTCATGGTATACATTTGCCCTGTTCAATCGAGGGCTTCTCTGGGAGTAAGGACCATGTTCTGGTCAGAAATTTGAGAAGTAGTCCTGATTTGATTAATGGTAGTGGTGGTATAAATCATCCTATAGACTAAGATTCAGCACATTTTACTCTGAAAAGGATGTGGAATATCTATACTAATAAAAGGGTAATATGCTAATTAGGGCAGATGTTTTCCAGAGGTCCATCCAGACAAAGCCACAGCTGCTTGAGACTCAGGGCTCATGGCAGCCATGGGCTCAGGCAGCCATGAGCCCCAGAGGGACTCAGGCCTTGCAGCCGCTGTGGTCGGCAGTGGCAGCAGCAGGGGATGGAGCTGGCGCCTTCCCCTGATCAGCCCAGTCACCTCCCACAGAGGAAGGCCAGACTGCGGCTTAGGACATCCCCTGAGGGCTCCTGGACTGTGAGAGGGGGCAGGCTGGGCTGAGGGACCCCCCTCCACTGCATGAATTTTCATGCACTGGGCCTCTAGTGTGTGTGTGTATCTCCAATTAAGATTATTTGATCCTGAGTTGGGCTGCATATAACATAGTAGTTAGCGATTTGGGGAACCATTATAGCTGAGAGATTTGCTATACCTGGGAAACAGAAAGGAGTATAAGTAGGAGCATCTTAGGGTTTTTCTGGGTCCCAACAAGGGCAGAGAGGTCTCCTCCAGGTACCAGCCTGGGGTTCTAGTGACACTTGTGAAAAGACAGAATACCTATTAGAAAAATGAAAACAGTGTTTATCTTGGAATATCAGAGTATGTTACTTACCTGGCACTTGATGACTCTCAGATTCTTTAGAAAGAGAGGTTTCACATCCTTAGAGGCTCATATGAGTAGGAATCCGGTGATTTAGTTGATGGCAGTGCAGCTTGGTCCGCCTCCTGTGCTGGCATTCAAGGCTTCCTCAGACAGACGGATCTAGGAGTTGATGCTGGGAGACTTGAAGCCAGTGTCTGTAAGGGGCCTTTGGGGCTGTTTAAGGGCCTGCCCAAATAAATGAGGGCTATCCTGAAAACTGGTTGATCATTTATTTTAAAAGGTGTTATAGGAAACACCTAGTACACATAAAAGAGCAAATCCAAACTAGTCTTATGCTAACCATTGATTTTTGTTTCCCCATCACATTTGATGTATTTTATTTACGTTCCTGGAACTTGGAATAAGTTCCCTTTCATATCACCTACTGCCAGTTACAATTTTATTTTTATTTTTTATTTATTTATTTTTTTAAAAGAACTTCCAGCATTCTTTTTTTTTTTTTTTTAAAGTATATTTTATTGATTTTACACAGAGAGGAATTGAGAGGGATAGAGATTTAGAAACGTCGATGAGGGAGATACATTGACCAGCTGCCCCTTGCACACCCCCCACTAGAGATGTGCCCGCAACCAAGGTACGTGCCCCTGACCGGAATCGAACCCGGGACCTTTCAGTCCGCAGGCCGACGCTCTATCCATTGAGCCAAACCGGTTTTGGCTATTTCTGTTATAATTCTTGAGCTAAATAAGTTATTCTGCCAGGAATACTCTAACCATATAATAGTAATTAAATATGTCCAGTTCTTTTCTTTTCTCATAAACTGTGCCCTATAGATGGCCATACTGTCAGATGTCTATGACTAATTGACCTGGTATTAAATTGATATTAATTTGCTTTAATAACAGTTACAGTACCAAGCAATGTTATAAATGCATTCCATGATTTAACTCATTTAATCTTCACAACCGCTCTGAGGCAAATACTGTCCTTTCATTCCATTTTAGAGATACACAAACTGAGGCAGAGAGAAATGTGATAAGAGGCCCCCCCTGCATTGTGTCCACTGGGGGCACCTGGAGCACGCCCCTAGCCTTGCATTGTGTCTGCTAGGCTGGGGGTGTGCTGCCTGCCCAGATACCCTCCCTCCCTCTGTGGCCAGGGCGCCGTCATATTTGTGATGGAGTGGCGATTAATTTGCATATTACCTTTTATTATATTATATTCTTTACTTTTTCAACTTGTTCACAGAACTTACGAGTTCCAGGGTTGGGACAAGAACTTGTTTTATTTGCTATTTCATAAAATAAATCATCTTTGGGTAACACGAGCATTTTAACTAGGCCATTATAGAATTTATTTAGTGATTCTAGTTGGGCTAGGGAGCTTCCTCTTAGAAAGGCAAAGGTTTTTTAACCAGAAGTAATGAGACTCTATGAAAGACAACCGATCATGAGTAGTCATGATTCCTGTGGGATAGTCGGTTATTAAGAACTAACTGATTGAAGAAAGCTGTTCCTAGAAAAGGTTTGTTTCCGTGGTGAGATCCTGTTGCTTTATGTCTATTCTATTTGGAAAATGTTCAAAAAAACTGATGCCTCCAAGTATTCTTAGGTGCTTGCTTACTCTATATTCTGAGGACTAGTACCTTCTCAGTAAAATATATAAAGTTACTCTTAAGTTGGATCCCAAGGAAGATACTCCTCTGCTCTATGTTGTCAACTTCAGACACTAATTGACACCATTAAAGCAGCGTGAGGAGGACTTTTCACCCATGTTCCCATCACCCTGCTGAAGGGGAGGCCAAGCTGTCCACCCAATTTAGAACACCTCAGCTGCTATCAGCTTAATATACTGCTGTGATTCCTTTTGCTTAAAATTTCTCTTGAAAAAATGGATCCTGTATCTTTAACAACAGCAACAACAAATTTACTGATACCTAGTTTTGAGATAAAATACTTTGGTCTTCAGCAAACTAATGTGGCATATAGAGTAAGAGATTGAAAGAAATAGCAATTGTTTCAAAGACAAAAGCTCTGAGAATGATGTTCCTGTGGAACATTTGTTATCCCTAAAGTTTTCCAGCATAAGCCGAATTTCTGTTGTTTCAAAATTTAGTCAACATAGCTAGCTCAGAGGTCCAGCCTAGAGGGCCCTAGTAGCCACTGTTGTGAGGCCTACAATTTCATTGAAATTCCTCATATCAAGCCTTGAAAGTCTGAGCCCATTGGTGTACTGAGCCCATAGCTAAGGGCCTAGAGGTCACTGTGTTAACATTTGACTATAGGACAAATGAGAACTGCATTCTACCTCTGTTTTTACCTGTGTTTGGTAGCAGCAATTATTATTTTTCTTTCTTTACTGATTAAGGTATTATATATGTGTCCTTATTCCTCCATTGCTTCTCCTACCTCCCCAGCAGCAGTTTTTTGTTTGTTTGTTTTTTAATATATATTTTATTGATTTTCCACAGAGAGGAAGGAAGAGAGAGTCAGAAACATCCACCAGCTGCCTCCTGCACGCCCCCCAGTGGGGATGTGCCCACAACCAAAGTACATGCCCTTGACTGGAATCGAACCTGGGACCCTTCAGTCCGCAGGCTGACGCTCTATCCACTGAGCCAAACTGGTTTTGGCAGCAGCAGTTATTTTTAAGTGGCATCCAGGAACCTAGACTATATATATATCATACTCCTCCCTGAATTGCTTACATTCTTTCCTTTGTACTCTATTAAGTGTAGTAAAGGGATGGGCAGGAGAGTCAACATTTATTGAGTACCTGCTATGTGCCAGGCACTGGGCCAGGTGCGTTGAATGTATTATTTAATACATAAAACAACCTAATAATCGAGGTACTCTCATTCCTAATTTCAGTTGAGCAAAAAAAAGATTGAGAGAGGCTAACTTCCCTCTAACTCAGGTTTCTGTTTTAATTATTAAAAATGTGCAAATTGGCTGAAACCAGTTTGGCTCAATGGATAGAGCGTCGGCTTGGGGACTGAAGGGACCCGGGTTCGATTCCAGTCAAGGGCATGTACCTTAGTTGCAGGCATATCTCCAGTAGGGGGTGTGCAAGAGGCAGCTGATCGATGACTCTCTCTCATCGATGTTTCTAACTCTCTATCTCTCTCCCTTCCCCTCTGTACAAAATCAATAAAATATATATTTTTTAAAAAATGTGCAAATTGGTGATGGTTTTCTCTCAGACCTGCAAACCCAGTTTTGTCTCCCCCTTTCTCTTATTCTTTGTAGAATTGGTTCCCGTTTGTTACTCTTCCTGGGAAAGGTTACCTGTAGACAGCCTACCGATGGCTTGTCGTAAGAACCTGAATCTTAACTATGCTGTTATTGACTCTTCCCAGGGTCCTATCCTTCCCCCAAAGCCGGAGCGACTCTGGTCGTGTACAAGGACCTGCTGGTGCTATTTGGTGGCTGGACACGGCCAAGCCCTTATCCTCTACACCAACCCGAGAGATTTTTTGATGAAATACACACTTACTCACCCTCTAAAAACTGGTAAGCCACAAAGATAAGATCTGGAATAAAATGTTTTAAATGAATGGATTACTTGTCTCCTTTGTGTTCAGAAATCTCCTTGAGGGTTTGATGAAAGCTATGGACTCTTCCCAGAAAAATAATTTTACATATTTATGGATTTTGCCTATAGTTTCAGGTTTCCAGGACCCTTAAAATCTAAAGTTAAGAATCCTTATTTCTAAGAATAAAAGTAGAAGAGATTCATTCCTCTTTCAAGAAAAATGAATGAGCCAGGTGAAGAACAGGGAGCTCTTCAGTTTGGCTACTAAGTCTCCAGGAGTGCTGTGGATCCAGATGATTCCTGACTCCTTGGCTCCCTCTTGTCTTTATATCAGGTGGAACTGCATTGTGACGACCCATGGGCCACCTCCCATGGCCGGCCATTCCTCCTGTGTGATAGATGATAAGATGATTGTCTTTGGCGGCTCCTTAGGATCCCGGCAAATGTAAGTTTATTGATTTGCTGCCTGTCACTCTGAAGGTAAACATTCCTGGGAATAACAGTCAGGATCAGTATTCCTGAACATGGTTCTGTTTAGTTATCGCACCCTAGCATTCACTTTTTGATCCCCTAGTCACATACCACTAAAAGGAAAACTTGCTCCATAGAATCAGGTCTGTGTAGTCTGTCTTTGTTTGGTATGTGGTTCTATTTGGTGAGGTCAAATTCTGATGGCACCTCCACTTTATCTGCTTCTGTCTGTGCCTACAGCAGGCCACCTTCCAAGGAACAGAGTCCTTTTACCGCTCTCCTTTATGAACCAGTTCATGCCCTCTGGGGCTTCGGAAAGAAAGAGGTAGATTAACAAGGCAGGTGGAATGGTTCACTCTCCAAATGGGATGAGTTGGGGGAGTGGGTAGGAGCAAAAAACTGTGACAGGTCTGACATAGTTCTGCTGTTCTCCATACCCACTGTCCTCCCCACCTCTGGCCACAACTGGCCAGCTCCAACCAGAGTCATGAGCCAGAACACTCCATCTGATTCACTGTCTGATTTGGCAGTGTGAGGAGGTTTAAGGCTTAAGGTATTGGCGCTCTTATTCGTGTCCCTGGTGTGAATAAATGACCTTATAGAGGGGACTATGAAATACTCACTGCTATTTAGTAGTCTGTCCTCGCCATACTGTTCCCGTGTGGGTTGGAGATGCCACTTCATCTTTGATAAAACCACAGCTCTCATTAGCCATGGTGAAATTACTTTCTGTAACCCGTAATCAATAAATTAATTTCTCCTGACAATGAAAGAGCTGACTTGAATAATTTTTTTTTTCTTCCTTCTGGTTTTTGCTTTTGAAACACTTATATCTTAGCTCTGGCTGGGTAGCTAAGTTGGTTAGAGCATCTTCCCAATACACCAAGGTTGTGGGTTTGATCCCTGGAAGGACACATAGAAGAATCGGCCATTGAATGCATAATTAGGTAGAACAATAAATTGATGTTTTTTTTCCCTCCCTCCCTCCCCTTCTTTCTTTCCTCCCTTCCCTCCTTCCCTCCCTCCCTCTTTCATTCCCTCCCTCCTTCCCTCCCTCCCTCTTTCATTCCCTCCCTCCTTCCCTCCCTCCCTCCCTCCCTTCCTCTAAAATCAGTAAATAAATTTAAAAAAAAAAAAAAGAAAGACTATATCTTGACCAGTAGCTATTTCCTGCTATCAATTAACTCTTTAGGTACTAGTTGTGATTACAGAGTAAGTCATGGAAAAAGCAAAGGTTTGAAGGTCTTGAGATGGATTCCAGGGAAAGGAACAGAAAAAAATATAGTTTAAGTGTTAACTATGAGTTTGTGGGGCATCTTTATAAATGTAACTTTATTTATATCAGTAGCTCCCAACTCTTTCATCTTTATGTCCTTCTCTTACAGGAGCAACGATGTCTGGGTCCTAGACCTTGAGCAGTGGGCGTGGTCCAAGCCAAACATCTCTGGCCCCAGTCCTCATCCTCGAGGTGGCCAATCTCAGGTGCTCAGGAATTAAAATAACTATTTAGCAAATACCGTAACATCTTTCTGTTGGGATGGGAGAGGGGGGAGAGGAAATCTGCTAAGATGCCAACATGCATAAGCCAAAAGAGAATTCGTCATTATTTTTGCTGTTGTTTGCTTTTCAACTTCTAATGGGTTATATTTATTTTTAGTGACTTTATATTATGCCTCTCTCCAAAGCATTTACTTTGCTATTTCACTTCTTAAGAGAACCCTGTATTTAATGCGGTTGACGCTCTTATGTTAATATTTAATCAAAAAGAACATATCCATTCAGGTGACTCATCATTTGTTCACAGGGATCAAATTTGACATGGGAGAATGGAGAGCTTATGGTAATTAGAAGTAATCCTCTCATTCGGGAACTGGGAAGGTTATTTTCATATATAACTGAAGCATAGGAGGTCAGATGCCTGTGTCTTTATAGTTTTATTTTAAATTTCTTCCTGTCCCCAGATTGTCATAGATGATGCAACTATCTTAATCCTTGGAGGGTGTGGCGGTCCCAATGCTGTAAGTATTGCTGCTATGGCGTTCCCGATGCACCTGCTGCTAAGTGTTCAAACTTGCTTCCTCTTCTCCTCTTACAAGAGTATTTTTGTGACATTTTCATTTAGAGAGTACCTTTTCCATTTGGATATATAGTCTTTGTATTTTCTGGCCTTTTCTCTGCTTTTTTCTTTCTTTCTTTCTTTCTTTTTTTTTTTTTGGAGGGGGTGCTTTTAATTAGTGACAGTCATCTCTTGACTATTCATATCTATATTCTTCCTACTCTCACTTCCTCTTTTGGCTATACGGTTTGCTGCTATCATTTCTTTCAAGGAGGGATGGGACAGAAAGGTAGATTGATAGCTGTTGGAGAATATATGGAATTTATTTTAAGAATGCAGGTTCATAAAGTTATGGATTATCTACCTCCTCTCCCTACCTCACTTACACACACGTACAACCACAGGCAAAATTCAGAACCACTTAAAATCAATTCATGGGTCACAAGAACAATTTCTTGTGCCTGGCCACTGGTGATATATGAATGAATGAAGGCATGGATGAATGAATAGCCAAAGATTTTGCTTTTCTTTCTGAATATCCCATATCCTCTCCAGACCAGACAGTACTTGAGATTCCAGTTCTGTGTGTGCATTTTGTAACATGACTCACATTGAGTCCTATTGTCGGTCCTTCTCTTACAGCTGTTCAAGGATGCTTGGTTGTTGCACATGCACCCAGGTCCCTGGGCCTGGCAGCCACTCAAGGTAGAAAATGAAGATCATGGCGCCCCCGAACTGTGGTGCCATCCAGCTTGCCGGGTAAGCAGGGAACTGACAGGCTAGCAGGAGGGGAGGTCCTAAAACTACAAAACCAAATTAATTTGTCAGATTTCCAAGCAAACTTGTCTGGAAGATGAAAATACTTTGATGTCACAAAATAGGCTCTTGGGAGTTTCTCACATATACAAATCACTAGAAGAGAAAACTTAGCGGGCCCCAGTCATCCTTTTAAGTCCCAACTTTAAGCATCTCTTTGTCTATAAAATTTTCCCCGGGAACCCCCAACCAAAAAATGATTCCTCCACTCTATCTTTATTCTGTAGACACAATTCTAATAATAGTACACATCCATCTCCTCTTTAGCCTAAAAGCAGCCTACATTATTTTTATCTCTATCTCACGTGCCTATAAAATGCCTGGGTCATGTATAAAATGTTTGAGAGTTGAATGAATGATCAGAACTGAGCACAGTTTTTTGCCTTCCAGGTGGGGCAGTGTGTGGTGGTCTTCAGCCAGGCTCCCAGTGGGAGAGCACCACTCAGCCCGAGTTTGAATTCTCGCCCTTCGCCTATCAGTGCCACTCCTCCAGCCCTGGTTCCCGAAACCCGAGAGTACCGCTCTCAGTCTCCGGTAAGGAGTATGGACGAAGCTCCATGTGTCAACGGCCGCTGGGGAACACTGAGACCCAGAGCTCAGAGGCAGACGCCCTCAAGTTCCCGGGAAGGAAGCCTTTCCCCGGCTAGAGGAGATGGCTCTCCCATCCTCAATGGTGGGAGTTTATCTCCAGGAACAGCAGCGGTAGGTGGCTCTTCCTTGGACAGCCCTGTACAGGCCGTATCTCCTAGCACTCCGTCTACCGCTGAAGGATATGACCTAAAAATGGGACTTTCTTTGGCTCCTCGACGAGGATCATTACCAGATCAGAAAGACTTGAGATTAGGATCAATAGATCTGAATTGGGATCTGAAACCCGCTTCTAGTAGCAATCACACAGATGGTGTGGACAACAGGACAGTTGGGGGAAGCACGAGACACCTTCCTGAACAGACGAACGGTGTGCATACCCCACCACACGTGGCTAGTGCCCTTGCAGGAGCTGTCTCCCCAGGGGCCCTGCGCCGGAGCCTAGAAGCCATCAAAGCAATGTCGTCCAAGGGCCCCTCAGCCTCTGCAGCACTAAGTCCTCCTCTGGGATCTTCTCCAGGCTCCCCTGGGAGTCAGAGCCTGAGCAGTGGAGAAACGGTGCCCGTTCCCCGGCCAGGGCCAGCCCAAGCAGATGGACATTCCTTACCTCCCATTGCCCGCCGCCTGGGCCACCACCCTCCCCAGTCCCTGAACGTTGGCAAACCCTTGTACCAGAGTATGAACTGCAAGCCCATGCAGATGTATGTGCTGGACATTAAAGACACCAAGGAGAAGGGGCGGGTCAAATGGAAAGTGTTTAATAGCAGTTCTGTGGTCGGACCTCCTGAAACCAGCCTGCATACAGTGGTACAAGGCCGGGGTGAGCTCATCATATTTGGAGGGCTGATGGACAAGAAACAGAATGTGAAGTACTATCCAAAAACAAACGCCTTGTACTTTGTGCGAGCAAAGAGATAATGTTCTAAACCCCTTTCCCTTTCTGTGGCTTTTAATTTGAAATTTTCCAGCGTGCAAGCATTTGGACTGAGAATTAGGAAAACAAAGGACAAAATTACTCCCATAAACCAAAACCCCAATTTCCAACCTCACTTACTCCAGGCTGGGATCAAATCTCCATTAAGAAAAAAAAAATATATATATATATAAATGTATATTATATAGCCAACTCTGTTTACAAAGAGGGAGAGATCTCCATCCTGGTTCAGATAAAATTGTTGCTGTGTTTTAGCAGAGGCTATGCTGCCTTTTCTACTTTGCTGATAACTAGACCAAGAATTTAGGGAACAGACTAATACCAGAACTTTCCTAAGGAAACTGAAGAGCCCCCTGTAAATCTTTATGTGGCCTTCTCAGAGTTAGAAAAAGAAAGGCAGGATGCACAGGTAGAGGTTTCAGATTCGCGTGCTTCAGGTGCTGGCAAGATAAGAATAAGCTGTAGAAAAGTGTTTCCCCTTCTCTTAAAACCACAGAGGACCTGTGAAAACCTCTCTTTATAGTAATGCCCTAAGGCTGGCCCCACTCTGCCCTTTGTGACGAGGGCAGTTTCCCAGAACAGCAAGGGATTTCATTCCATGTTCATGTGCCCAGACCATCATGAAACAATGTCTGTATAGCAACACCTGTCCACCGAGTGTCTATTGGTCTTCTGAGTGCCCCCTCCGTGTCTCAGAAAACATTTTGGTATCTGATTTTAGGGAATACCCCGACAATCATATTTGGTTGCAAGTTGCCAAAAACCACATTCGTTCTCCTATTCCTTCCTTTAAAACTTGATCTTCAGAAGCTGCCTTTTCTTCTCCCCACCTTTTTTTCATAGGCAGATATTTTAAAGTCCTAAAACCTTTCTCATTTTTTTGTTTCTTTTATAAAGCTCAAGTGCCCAGAGAAATATCTTAGAAATTTCTAGAACACTTTCTCTGGTGTCACTAAGGGGCCGGTAGAGCATTCCAAATGCCAGTATCGTGAGAGATCCTTGAAGCATCAGAATAGACTGTTTTTCCTTATGAGCTTCTTTTTACTTCCAAAGCACAGTGGGCGCATCCATTCATATTTATAAAATGTGGAAATTGATCCTGAGAGGGAATCCCAATAACAGTTCCTTCTAGAAATTATTTTTGCCCTTGTTGTGACGAGTATTTTTCTGCCTGGCTGTTAACCGGTGATGGGGTTGAATGACCTGTGCTTGACCTCTTTGATGTATGTCTGACCTTAGAAGCAACTTCTCCTTTGTGATTGTCTTATTCATGTGTCACCCAGCCAAGGCTTGGCTTTTTACTTTCATGTCATTTCTGAGATAAGATGCAGCCACCTCTGGTGATACATGGTCTCTAAAACTATGTCCTGGACACATTGGAACCACTTAAATATGGATTTTTATTGTGTGTGTGTTGATTTCTCATCAATGGAAAGAGGGTTTTTATTTTGTCTTTAGGATTTAAATTTCAGAACATTGCATTTCCCATCCCTCCCCTTTTTCTTGTTCACATTTCCCAAGCACAGCCTGCTACAGCTGGCCCTGGCTTTCAGCCAGCACTCAGCAGGCTGTCCGATGTGTATGTTTCCTCCTGTTACATCGTGTTGAGTCCTTTCCCCTAGCCATCAGCTTTTACAGTATTGTCTTGGTGGGAAAGCCCCCTGGTGCCAAGCCCAGGAGAGGGGCAGCTCACAGGGCGGGATGTGTGTTTCAGAAACTGCTCTACGTGCTCCCTTGGAACTACCATGTGCCTCCTCAATGTGATGTCCAGCTGCTCACAGCTCAGCACTTAGCTTTCCAGACTCCCTGCTCTGGGGCTTCTGCTGATCCTCCTTTGGCAAAGACTGTTAAATCATGGGGGTGGTCCTTACTCACAGAGAAAGCTAGCCTAGATGATTAGCCATTTTGATGTTGCTGAACCATGTTTATGACATTGCGCTTGTTCATGGACAGTGCCTCCAAACGCAGTTCTATTTAAATATAAAGTATTTGGAAGCCTGAAAGTGCAGATTCCAACTCTAATCTTTCCCTTTGTCCTGTGGCCTTCCTAAGCCAGCTGTTAACTTGTTGATTCCTTCTGCTTTCCCCAAGTAGGCAGATAACAGGATTCCTTCAGAAAGCAACCCGGCTCCTCAGAGCTCCCTGGCCTCCCAGTATCACCCACACCACTTGGAACCAGGCTGTCCGTTTACAGCCCTTTAAGAAAAATCTGCCTCGTCTCCACCCAGGGGTGTCTGTCTGGGTGACTCCTGGGCAGGGAGGGCGTGAACCCTGGGAGAGCGACTCAGCAGTCAAGGCGCTTGCCTCCTCAGCCTGTGAAGCCACACGTGCGTGGAGCTGCGGCGTCTCAGCTGAGGTGGCCGTTTCTGCAGCACCGCGCTACTTCAGTCGGACCAGGTTTAACCACAACTCTGGTTTTGATGTGATGCCGATTTTTGTCTTAACAGTCCCTGAGAAAAATGAGACAACGTATTTTTTTTTAACCCTCAGGAGCGCCTAAAGCAAATATTTATCAGTATTTAAGTATTTAAAGTACATTTTGTTTCTACTTGAAGCTTTAACCCCTTCCATTCCTACAAGTGTGCCTTTGAGAGCCCTGTGTCATATTGACCTCCCACCACCTTGTTGCCCTCAGTGGGAATTTTAGTCTCTTACCCTCGTGGACAGAGCTTCCTGTTTTCTCCTTCTGCAGTCTGGGCAGCAGAGAGGGCTCTGTCTTTTCGTTCATGTTGTACACTTGGGTGTGGGCTCCACAGTCCCCACCTACCCCACATTTTGGGAGCACAAACAGGTGTGGAAACAAGCTGAAATTTAGTTGTACGGCCGTTTTGGGCTTGCTCTCCTTTCAGCCCTTCTGGATTGATTTTATTTTAATGTCTGGGTTTTATATCAAGAGCTGAAACCATGAACTTTCCTAGGAACTGAGTTGGAACTCTTTAAAATAAACAAGAGGAGGAAAGAAAACTAACGTAAGAAATCTGAAGCCACCAGCTGATGGAGAACAAAGGGACGTTGCCCTTCCCTCATGCCATCTTTCTGGATTTCCTTCTGCTTTGCTTCTTTTCTTCCCCTTAAAAGTGATATTCCTGGTTGGGTTGTCTGTCTGTCCTTGTCTCTGTGGTGATCCTGGCATGGTGATGTGCTCTGCTTTACATTATCTGTGGTCTCTTACCAACACACAAATCAGTGGGGAGGACCCGGGGGCAAGAAAGCTGAATTCTGAGCCTGGGTCCTGCGCAGCCTCCCCACAGACTGCAGAAGGCATGTTCTGCATGGTCACCAGTAAGTGGCTCCCTCACCATGGTCACTGTTAGGTGAGAACAATCCGGAGGCTCTGCCTCCATCTGTACTCTCTCTCCCTGCTCAGCTCCCCTCCCACCAACCAGGGTTTATGCCAGCGCACCCCCCGTGTGCCCTGGCAAAGCTGGTGCTGAGTGATGTTTCCCATACAACTCAGGGGTCCCGGGTGGCCTGTCCTGAGATGCTCATTTTAGGCGCATAATGGTGTAGGAATGAAAAGTGGATTTGATTTCATGAATACTTAAATCACTGTCAATTTCATTTTTTTTTTGTTGTCTTTCCCTGATAACTTTTTAGCAATTTAACAAATAAAACAAAATGGACAGAATTGTCTTAACTGTCTTATTGGTAGAAAAACAAAACTGTGATGGGAAGCGACTGAGGTTAGAAATTAAAGTTGGGAGCAGAGTAGTTGGAAAGCTCTCTCCGCTTCAGGAAGGTTGTGTTTGGGGTAGAGGTGGAGAGTTGCTCTTCCCTGAATGCTAAAGCAGCTCTCAGTCAACCTGAAGGACTTGGTGTTTCAGAGCCTTGGGACCGGGCAGTGGAGACCCGAGAGAGGTGACGAGCTTGAAGCAGAGACCCAGGGGCCAGGTTGACATCTACACCGTCAATGGCCTAAGCAAAGATGGGGACACAGGGTCCAGGATCTTGAAACAGTATAGCAAGTGGTGGATGGGAACGCAGGCCAGAAGCCCTGCAGCCTGGGCTCTACTCCCTGTCTTCCCCTATTTACAACAGCCTTGGATGCAACTTTTCTTACCCATGAACATAGTTTCTATTTTATAGGATCATGAGCATTAGTTAAAGCTGGATGTGAAAGCACTAGCACAGTGCCGGGCACATAGTAGCTGCTCAAAAAACGGTGGCTCTTCATAGTTAGCTCTTGAAGGAAAGCAGAGCCCAGTGTGTCCACTGTTAGCATGTCCATGCCGTGGATTATGTGTGTCTCCAGTTGTCTGGGTCATCTTTTAGATGTCGTGAGAATCTCCGAGGCTTTTGCTTCTCGAGAGCAGTAAGCAGCAGCTGTTGCCATAAATCTGGTCAGAATTGTCTCGGTTGTTTAATCTCCCTTTTAGACTTACTCTTTGGGTTGCCAGTCAAATCTGGCCTCCAGCACATTCTTCTGCCTGGATTTAAAGGCACATGGAGTTAGCTCCCAGTCTGGAAGTATCAGTTGGGGGCTGATGACATGAGTATGCCCACCTGTGTGGGGGTCTGGGCGGGGCCAGACACCATAAGGGCAGAGGCTACAGCCCTGAAGCCATTTGCGGAGTATGTGCCAGTTCTTCACATGCCTGGCTCTTTGTGCAAGTGCTTTCTCTTCATTCAGTACACACTCTGTACGCCCACAGCTCTTGTCCCAGGCTGCAATAGGAAGCTCCATTTCTTTTCTTTTTTTTTCTTTTTTTTTTTTTTAATATATTTTATTGATTTTGTACAGAGAGGAAGGGAGAGAGATAGAGAGCTAGAAACGCCGATGAGAGAGAAACACCGACCAGCTGCCTCTTGCACACCCTCTACCGGGGATGTGCCCGCAACCAACGTACATGCCCCTGACCGGAATCGAACCTGGGACCCTTCAGTCCGCAGACCAACGCTCTATCCACTGAGCCAAACCGGTTTCGGCAGGAAACTCCATTTCTAACCGCACATGGTCCGGTGCTGTCTCTGCCGTTCACCGTGCCTTGAGGCACACGGCAAACTAGACTGACGTGAGGCAGGCCCTCGGGTGCAGAGGGCCCAGCACCATGTGCTGACAGCTACTGGTTTGGTGGTGAGGGGGGTAAATGATAGTTTCTAATGCTTCCACAGTTGCCCTTGAAGAAGGGTTGGGCTGTACAAGGTCATGTCGCTGGAAGCTCTAGAAAAGAGATGTCAGGGTCAATGAGAACATTGTTACAGTCAGAGCTCTCTGTAACGTTTGAAACCAGTTTGGCATTACAAGGAATTCAAGCATAGCCTGGAGCGCTGTTGTAGAGGAGGCAGCGCATAGGGTGCCAGTGATGATGGGTGGTCCTGAGAAGAAGGAAACATCAGTGCCCGGGGAAGACTCCACATGCCCAGCCCAGAGGTCAGTCCTGCCAGGCTCGCTGACAGCATCCTAACGCAGTCTGCCCATGCCAGAGGCCACGCTCCTGACCATTGATGAGCATGTTTCTGTTCTGAAGGAGATCAGAATGGGGAAACAGCAATGTGATTGTCTCCAGGTGAGAGGATGTGTGGGAGCAGAGAAGGGGAATTTGCTGGTTTGGGTGGAAACCTTAATGTCAAGAATATAGCTCAGAGAAGATCCATGACTCACCCAAGGCCTTGCAGACCCAGCACTGCACTCCCTGGCCACTCCCGTGCATCTGGGTGTAAGTTACAGCATCCAGCTAGGGAAAGGGCAGCTGCAGACTGTCCTTTCTCCTCGGGTCTTTGCAGCTCCTCTCCAGTGGGCTCTGTGGGGAGGCCATGCCGGTCTCACTGACAGACGGGGGACCAAGGCCTTGCACATGTCACTATCCTGAGCCGGCTCTTGAGCCCGAGACTCTGCCTCACATCCTAACCCAGGGAACCTGGGAAAGGCCAGGCTTTGAGCACCCTCTGGTCCAGGCAGGACAGGAGGCATCACCTCGACATCCTGCAGGCTGGCTTATGGTGCTGCCGCATTTGATTGGGGTTTACCCTTGCTCTGCTGTGACTTCTCACCTCCACCAGGCAGAGGGGAGCATCCCCAGCTGAGGTCTGCCTTCGGTTTTCTATGGCCGTAACTATCCCTACCCACTCCTCTACAACGCACAACAAAAGCAGGTCAGCATTCTTATAGGTTCTTTGTAAGGCAATGATTTTCCCATTGCTGGAAGTGTTCAGTCAGAGAGTAATAACTTCTCTGTGAGGGGATGACAGGTGGTTTATGCATCAGATCAAGAACGGGACCAGCCTGGCCAGTGTGATTCAGTGGTTGAGCATCGACCTATGACCCAGGAGGTCATGGTTCAATTTCCAGTCAGGGAATATGCCCATGCCTCAATCCCCAGTGGGCATGTAGGAGGCAGCCCAATCAATGATTCTCCCATCATCATTGATGTTTCTATCTCTCCTCCTTCTTCTCTGAAATTAAAAAAAAAAAAAAAATACATTTAAAAAAAGAAGAAAAAAATGGGACCAAAGGACCACTCTTTCAACCCTTGAGACGGTCTGTAGACTCTGAAAAGACTTCCTAGAGAGGATACAGGACAGGGACAAGGGCACACAGACGTTTGGCCAGGAAAGACTTTGGTTCAAAAGCTGCTCCTGACACTTTGACCACCTCTGAGTCTCAGTTTTATCACTAAAATAACCATGATGCTGCCAGCCTCACAGGTTAGCATTTTAGCTGGAACCAGCAATTACTGTCAGTCTATGAAATGGGTGTTATTCCCCAAAAGGACCACCTGGGGGCACCCTGTGAAAGAATTTGAGTCTTAGGTGCTCTACTAGAAGCAACCTTAAGAAGGAAACTGAATGTACTAGAGGAGAAAAAGGCCCCTATTCCTCTGACCTCTACTGGGTAGGACCCCCTTCTATGCGGAGGGATGACAGGTGGTTTGTGCATCAGATCAAGCCAGCATTCTCTGCCCCAGCCCCCACCTGTGGGAAAGCCAGTGTTCTCCCCACGGGGCTGGACTCTGGATCCAGACCCTGTCAGCATGCACAAAGCCAAGCTGTTTTAAGTCAATGTCTAAGAGGCTGGTAGAGTATGCCGTGCCCCACACAGGGAGCTGTCTGCTTACCCCCTGCAGAGAAGAGGAGGGCTGAGGACCACGCTTTACCAGACAGAAACCTGGGAGGAAGAAGGACGCTCCTGGCCCGGAGCACCCCCCCGTAGGAAGACCAGGAGAGCCTAGGACCACCCTGAGGATACTGCCCTGAGGGTGTACCCAGACACACAGGCATGACTCCAGGTGCAGGGGGAAGCTCTCAGGGTTTGAGGCAGGGGAGTGGCAGACACGAGGCTGTCCAGGTCCAGGACACTAACACTGGGCCTGGCACAGTGCAGCCTCCAAAGAGCTCCCTGGGCATGAAATACAGGATCTCCAAATCCTATATTTAAACATGGAATCTGGGCATTTTTAATCGGCCCTGCTTCTGAGTGGAGTTGCCTAGTTCTTTGACTTTATTCCCAAGTGTGGCATGCCCAAGAGCAAGGTCTGCATCTCACTACTTCCTCTCAGTGTCTGGCCGGGCACCAGTGCTCATGAATGTCTGACAAATACATGCCCTAATCCACTCACGCTTGGAACGTTCGCCCTGCTTCCTACTGGTCCTTCCAGGCTCACCCTCCTCAGGCCATTCGCCAAGCTGGAGCCACAGCCAGTTGTCAGTCAACACATTTGTATTAAGTTTTTACTATATTTCAGACCTATTTCTAGGTAATAGGGATTATTATGAGCTTAGTTATGCCCCCCAAAAAGTTCATTTGTGGAAATGCTAACCCCCAGTACCTCAGAATGTGATTATCTTCATGAATAGGATCATGACTGAAATGATTAAGGTAAAATGAGGCCATTAGAATGGGCTCTACACCAGTGTGACTGCTCTCTTTAGTTAAGAAGAGGAAATTTGGACACGGACTCATCCCGAGGGAAGGCCATGTGAAGCCATGGAGAAGGTGGCCACAGACAAGCCAGAGAAAGAGTCCTGGGCCAGAGCGTCTCTCACAGCTCCCGGGAGGAATCAACTCTGCCAATGCCTTGATCTCCAATTCTCACCTCCAGAACGAAATCTATTTCTGTTGTTGAGGCTGCCCACCCTGGGATACTTTGTTACTGCAGCTCTAGGAAACTATGACAGGGATATAACAACAAAAAGATGAGGCACCTGTCCTCCGTGAAGGAAGCAGATGGTACATTCTTAAATTTCAGGACCAAGAACAGGATGATGGGAAAGAGTGAGAGCCTGGGGTACCGGGGCAAATCCTTAAGCAGTGGGGAGGGAAGGCCTCTCTGTGCAGGGGCCATTTGCCCCGAGACCTGAGTGGGAGGAGCAGCTGTCCATGTGAGCTCCTGGGGGAGGTGCAGAGAGCTCCACGTGTTGGAAACTACAATGCAGAAGCCCTAAAGCAGCGGTGGGGACCTTTTTCCTGCCAAGGGCCATTTGGATATTTATAACATCATTCTCAGGCCATACAAAATTATCAACCTAAGAATCAGCCTGCTATCTTTGGTCAAACATTTAATTAACTCCCTCCTAATGCTGTGGCAGGGCCAGGCCATATGATTTCACGGGTCTTTTAGGGATGTTCCCCATACCAGCCCTAGAGGAACAGAAAAAGGCTAGGGGCCCTGGCTGGCATTGCTCAGTGGTTAGCGTGTCCTCTTACCCCCGTCACTGAAAGGTCTTAGGTTCCCTGTCAAGGGCATGAACCTGGGTTGCAGGTCAATTATGGGCCTAGGTCTGAGTGCATGTGAGAAAATGGATATGTCTGTCTCACATCAATGTTTCTCTCTCTCTCTCCCTCATTCCCCTCTTCCTTCTACTCTCTCTAAAAATCAATGGAGAGGGAAACTCACTAGACCACAATGATTCACAAGCTTCCTTCTGAAATGCAATTCTAATTGCCTCACTCCCAGGCGCCAATTGCTGTCTGGCTTCCTGTCCCCGGCATCGGTGTTTATCTAAAGTAGGTCTGTAGACTCTATTATGGACTGACTTGTGTACACCCCCCCACACACACACCAAATCTATATGTTAAAGCCCTCAGTCAAATAGGGCCCCTCATAAGACTTATTTGGAGATAGGGTCTTCAAGGAGATAAAGTTAAGTGAGGTCATAACTGTGGGGCCAGTCCACTATCATCGGTGTCCTTATAAAAAAAAGGAAGAGAAGCAAGAGTGTGTGCAGACACACTGAGAGGGCAGCCTCCTACAAGCCAGGCAGGAAGGCCTTCCCAGAAACCAACCCTGCGGCACCTTGAAGTTGGACTTCCAACTGCCAGAGCTGTGAGAAGAGAAGTTTCTGTTGTTTAAGCCCCCCAGTCTGTGGTGATCGGCTATGGCAGCTCAAGCAGACTGATGCAGAGATTAACTTCCCCGACTGCTCAGTGCTCTCCTTACAGGCGCAGGGCCCACAGACTCATCGGATGCCCCGAAGCAGAATCTGGGAGATGGAGCCCAAGAATCCATGCTTTGAATGGGCTCCTGGTGCTCCATGAGCTCTTGAGGGCAGTGCAGACTGATTTCAAAAAGTAACCCTAGCCAAAACCGGTTTGGCTCAGTGGATAGAGCATCGGTCTGCGGACTGAAGGGTCCCCGGTTTGATTCCGGTCAAGGGCATGTACCTTGGTTGTGGGCACATCCCTGGTGGAGGGTATGCAGGAGGCAGCTGGTCAGTGTTTCTCTCTCATCGATGTTTCTAGCTCTCTATTCCTCTCCCTTCCTCTCTGTAAAAAAATCAATAAAATATATTAAAAAAACAAATAAACTAACCCTCTGGCTACCAGCTCCTCTGACCACCAGCCTTCCTCTCTGTGCCAGTGAGGACCTCCCATCTTCTCTGGCCTTGGGTGAACTGGCGAGTTCATTCTGCCAAGTTGCTCCATTTCCTCCCACTCTCCCGAGCCCTCCACAAGGCCAGCCAGCACAGGCCTGGCTGTGGAGTCTGGAAACCCAGAGGTAAGTCCGCTCTGAGCCCTGGCACACGGAGAGACTATTGCTATGAATAGTCTGACTCCGGGCAGATCCCATAAGGACTGCAGGAGGGGCACTGAGCGACCTGGGAGTGTGGGCAAGTTCCACGCACAGAATCCTGTAGGAGTAGATATGCATTTGTGGTATCTCTGCCTCGCTGCCATGGAAGCAAGTTGAAGGAAGTGCCCGCCTTACACATCCTTGTCCCCTCCACCCTCTTGGATATAATGGGCCTCCATGATTTGTGGGTTTGCGGTCCTCTGGCTGCTTCCAGCTTTACTAGGAGCCGCCCTCCAATGGCTGGGGCAAAGTTTTAAAAACACAAGGCCTGCCCTAGCTGATTTGGCTCGATGGATAGAGCATCAGCATCGGTCTGCGGACTGAAGGGTCCCAGGTTTGATTCCTGGTCAGGGTACATGCCTGGGTTGCAGGCTCAATCCCCAGAGGGAGGCATACAGGAGGCAGCCGATCCATGATTCTCTCTCACCATTGATGTTTCTATCTCTCTCTCCCTCCTCCTTCCTCTCTCAAATCAATAATATATGTATATATATTTAAAAACATAAGGCCCACTCTGGCAGAACAGACACATACTTCTGAGTACTCGGACCCTGGGTTCTGAGTCTGGTATTCCACTGACCACTGTGTGCTGTGATCTCAGACAATCGTATAATTTCTGAGCTTCCTCGTCTGTGAAAGAGAAGAGGGATAATATTTCCTACACAGGTTTCTTTATAGAACTAAATGAGGCAACCTCTGTTGGCCTTCAGTAAAGGCTAACGCATAGGGTACTCTTCACATAACAGATTTGTCCTACTGAAGGCACTGCAAGAGGACACTGGGGGAAATTAAGTGCAATAGACTTAACTAAAACTTAAGTACATAACTCCGTAATACCCCATCTGCATCCCATCCAGCCGACAGGCATTGAACTGAGCATACGCCTTCGGGTAGCAGGCCAGCGTTGGAACAGTGGAAACGGGTTCATGGCCTCAGTGCCGAAACTCAGCTCCAGGAGGGCAGGGACCTCTTGTTCCCTGATGTAGTCCCAGCAGCTAGACCAGGCTGAGCACATAGTAGGTGCACAGTAATTATTGTTGAATGAATGGGCTGAATCGATCAATAAATGACTGAAAGAGACCGGCAAGTGTGACTGAGTGGTTGAGTGTCGACCTATGAACTAGGAGGTCCCAGGTCCATTCCAGGTTGTTGTGGGCTCCATCCCCAGTGTGGGGTGTGGCAGGAGGCAGCCGATCAATGATTCTGTCATCATTGATGTTTCTATCTCTTTCCCTTCATCTCCGAAATAAATAAAAATCTATTAGAGACAGAGAGAGAGAAAGAACTGACTGGAAGATACAATCACAGTGGACAGTGGCTTCTGACTCGTTTTTAAGACCTTGAGCAAGTCCTTTCAGCTCCCTGAGCTGCTTTTCCCCCCCGCTGTGAAGGCAGAGGTGTTAACTCATCTCGAGGCCCTGCAGAGCAGAATTAATACAGTAGTAGTAATAATAATAATAATAATAATAAGCACTGCTTTGGACAGTGCTCAGTATTGTAAGGAATCCTCGGAGGTAATAGTATTTCACCTCCCCTCTGGAGAAGAGGGAACGGCACGGAAAGGCAGTGGACCTCTCCTCCCGCAGAAGGGGGATTTGATTACGTTCAGAGGAAAAAACGGGGCTCCCACTCAGCAGCGAAGATCCAGTCCCTGAGCGGCGGTAGCCTCTGACGTAGGAGAGACCAGCCCTCCAGCCCCGCCCCGAATCAGGCAAGCCAACTCCGCCCCCCGCGTCGTCATGGCAACACTCCGCACATGCGCCTCCAGGCCAAGAGGCTTGCAGGCCCCGCAGAGGCAGGCCGGGCGGCTGGAGCGGGAGCAGGAGCGTGGGAAGGACTCTTAAAGGGAACGGGGGGCTGCAGATGGTGAGGGCGGGGATCGGTATGGAGGAGGCAGAGGAGAAGCAGGGCTGTGCGAGCTCTCCGGGAGGTGACCAGGGAGAAGGAAGCTGTGTAAATGCCCTCGGAGCAATATGGGGATGGCTACCCCTCAGGGAGAAATACGGGGTGGAAGGGACTATGGAATTACACTTTCTGGGTAATGAGAGGGAGAGGGGATGAGTAACCCCCCAGGACAGTGAAAGGGAGCGGAGACTGGAAAACTGCTAATGGGGTAATGAGGATGATGGGGCCCCATGCCGCTCCATCACCACCCGACGAGGGAGCCAGGCGGCAGGTTCAGAGGGCTCACAGGTCCAGCTTGGGACAGCTACCCCCTCCTTTCCCCTGCCCTCAGCGTTCTGCCATCGCCCACCCCGTCCCGGTGCCCAGCCATGGCCAAACCACCCGCCCCTGGCTCAGTGATTGTCCCCGACTGGCACGAGAGCGCCGAGGGCAAGGAGTGCCTGACCTGCATCCTGCGCAGGAACCGCCGCCGGGTGTTTGGTAAGTAACCCCTCCCCCGCTCCGTGTCCCCTCCCCCCCCCCATACACACACACAGCCTGTCACTTGCCATTCCTTAGGGAGAACAGTGTCCCCTGTCCCTGGAAGAGGGGGTGGGCGTGGGGTGAGGGCGCAGAGAAGCAGGGCAGTGAGGGCCTTTGGCACTGCATTCCTCAGCTTTGGGGCCTCTGGTCTACCCGTGGGGCCCTCACCCCGAAAATCGCCTTAGAGCTAATTCCATCATCAGAGCCAGGATCATGGAAACAGGCGAAACCCCGCCAGAAACTACTGTCACCAGAGAGGCTGTTGATTGGGCCCTCACCCCGTGCCAGGCCCTCTGCTGGGCACTTGGCACAGCAGACTCGGGTTTCACCTTCTCCACAGCCCATCTCTCAGACTTGTTAAGACTAGCGGGGAGACACAGGCCTCTTTCATCCCGCTGTCTGCGGGATAAGACACTCCTGTTCCCCAGGGTGACGCCAGCTCCCCAGGCGGGGCCGGGCTGGCAGGCCAGCCGAAGGGCCTGGCACCGGCTGTGAGAGGCCAGCTCTGACCGGAGAGACGAAGCCCCAGAAAGCTTCAAACCAGAGGATGAGAGGGCACCCTACACGGAGGACTCTGAGGGCCTATGCCTATGGCTGTAGCATCATTTTAGACTTTTTTTATATTTTGCAAGTTTTAAATTAAAAGCATACAGAGCCCTGACTGATGTGGCTCCTTGGATTGGGTTCGATTCCCGGTCAGGGCACATTCCCAGGTGGTGGGTTTGATCCCCAGTCAAGGTGTACACAGGAGGCAACTGATCGATGCCTCTCACATCCTTTCTCTCTTCCTTCCGCTCTCTAAAGTAAATTTAAAAAATTGTAACGATCTTGATATGTTAACTGCAAGGAGTTCATTTACAGTAATGGGGAATGCTTTTGCTGATATTTCTCTACTGAGGAAAGAATTATGAAACACCTTGCTTTTCCATGTGAGAAATCTAGGGCATGTGATAATGATATCAATACAAACCATCTCCAGCGTCAAACTTAAAAAAAAAAAAAAAATGATTTGCTTTTGTTTGGAGTGGGCTTGGCCCAGCTCACAGAGCAGAGTGTTCTCAGGAGAGCTTACCCAGGTGCGCTGCCTGGATCCCAGGCCTCGGGAATGAGAATGGAGAACCCCACGTGGTTGGCATTGAAAAAACCCTTAGAGGGGAAGGGTCTGATGGGGCAAGACGCTGGCTGGGTCAGCCTGACCCCACACGGCTCCCTTCTTGCCCAGGGCTGCTCGAGCGACCAGCGCCGCCCCCCACCATGGCCATTGACACGGCCAGCTACAAGATCTTCGTGTCCGGGAAGAGTGGTGTGGGCAAGACGGCGCTGGTGGCCAAGCTCGCCGGCCTGGAGGTGCCCGTGGTACACCATGAGACCACTGGTGAGTCGGTCCCTGGAGGCCTGCCCTCGGGGGGGAGAAAAGACCGTCCCTGGACCACACGGTCTGGGGTTTGAAGCAGCCCCTCTGTTTGTTCCGCAGCCATGGACAGTCACGTCCCCTCTCTGAGCTACACTGGCTCCTCTGTCCAACAGGGATAATGGGACCGATCCCACGGGGCTGTAGGGAGGGTGGTCCTAGAGACGGTGGTGGGAACACGCCTAGTGTTGAGCTGGCGGAAGGTAAGTGCTCAGAAAACACGAAGCTTTTCTTGTTTCCTTCCATTGGATGCTGATTGGCCATCACATCCCAACGTCCTCCAGTGTCCTGGGCCTTTGGGTCCCCTCATACGTATGAGTGAAGCGTGGTTGTCATGGTCGGGTCTCGGGCTCTATCTGCCTGGTAGACAGGAGGCTCCTCTAGGGCAGGTCCGTTTCCCTCAGACGGAATTCTCCAGGGCGGGGACTATGCTTTCCCTATCAGACTTGGACCCTCGAAGGCGGGGACGTGTTCTTCCAGTTCCTTCCTGGCCCCCTCCCCCCCACCTCTCTCCACCTCGGCCCCTCCCACACTAAGCGGCTGTCCCGGCCTCGCCAGGCATCCAGACCACCGTGGTGTTTTGGCCGGCCAAGCTGCAGGTCAGCGAGCGTGTCGTCATGTTCCGCTTTGAGTTCTGGGACTGCGGGGAGTCTGCGCTCAGAAAGTTTGACCACATGCTGCCGGTGAGCAGGCCGGAGGGCCTGGGTGGGTCCCGAGGGGGGGGGGGTGTGTGTGAGGGGGGCGGGGGTTGGTTGCCTGAGGTGGGCCTCTGAGCCCAGGCGTCTGAGCCCGGCCCCGCTTGGTTTGCAGGAGCCAGGATTGGGCTTGAAAGGGCTGAGGGTGCTGCCCCTGCTGGGAGAGCTCTGAACTGGCGCTGGGGACTGGATCCCAGCCGCCCTGGGACCAGCCACTCGCCACTCGGGCCTCAGTTTCCCAGCTGTGAAAGGAGGGGTTGTGCTGAGATCTCTCAGGGCCCTGCGGCAGACGGGAGGGCTCTGGTCCCGTGGCACAGCCTCGAGTGAGCCTCTCCCTCCCCAGGCCTGCCAGGAGAAGACGGACGCTTTCCTCTTCCTCTTCTCTTTCACCGACCGAGCCTCTTTCGAAGACCTCCCTGGACAGCTGACCCGCGTAGCCGGCGAGGCCCCTGGTGTCGTCAGGATGGTCGTTGGCTCCAAGTATCCTTTGGGTGGCCCCTGGGACTGCCAGAGGCCACACGTGGCAAGACATGCAGCCGACCTCTGCTCCGCTGTGGGCCCAGCCCCACAGGCTTTATCTGAAAGGCCGCAGCAGGGTCTCCCTCAGACCCCGGGTGTGGGCTCCAGGGAGGAGGAAGAGGCTGAGTGCGATGGGATGGTCAGCAGCGTTGCCCGGCCAGGCTCCTTAGCCCTCCTCCAGGTTTGACCAGTACATGCACACGGACGTGCCCGAGCGCGACCTCACAGCCTTCCGGCAGGCCTGGGAACTGCCCCTCCTGCGGGTGAAGAGTGTGCCTGGGCGGCGGCTGGCCGATGGGCGCACACTGGATGGGCGGGCTGGGCTGGCTGACGTTGCCCATGTGCTCAATGCCCTCGCGGAGCAGCTGTGGCACCAGGACCGGGT
This sequence comes from Nyctalus aviator, assembly GCA_036971965.1. Lineage (NCBI taxonomy): Eukaryota > Metazoa > Chordata > Mammalia > Chiroptera > Vespertilionidae > Nyctalus > Nyctalus aviator. The sequence continues at coordinate 186,815,132 of CM072923.1, forward strand.
GGCAGCTGGCCTGATTCCCAGCCCTACAGAGAATGCCCCCGGCTGACATGAGTGGGCACCTGTGGTCCTGACTCCGGACTCTCAGGTGGCCCAGGGCAGGGGATGGGACCCAGGACCTAGGGCTTGGTCAAGAAGCTTGGTCTCATCATGAGGACTGGGCAGGGAGGACGGTGGCCTGTAAAGACTCTGCCCCTGAAACACTTTCCTTGCAGAATTCATAGCATGAGGTGTGGGCACAAAGCTTTGTGGGGCAGTGGTTTGAGGTCCTCTGGCCTTCTCCCTTGGCCCTGGGGGCCCAGGCTCTGGAAACTGAAGAACTGCATGGGCAGGACCCCAGGACTCCAGCATCTCCCCAACCTCCTGCTGTCCCTCCCCTTCTGCAGCACATAGAGAAGAGAAGATGACTGGGGAGAGAGGGGGTCTCAGCTGGGCCCTGGACCTCAAGTGACTTCAATCAAGACCCCGTATTACAGAGTGGGGCAAAAGTAGGTTTACAGTTGTTTGTATGGAAAATAAGACCGTGAAATTGTTCATTTTTAAAAAAGTATTTGTCTCTTTTATATATATATGCCTAAACGACCATTACAACCAATTGACTGAATGACCAGTCGCTATGACATGTACTGATCACCAGGGAGCAGACACTCAATGCAGGAGCTTCTCCTGGTGGTCAGTGTGCTCCCATAGCCAATCTCCTGCGGTTGGCCAACCTCCCATGGTCCCTACCCCCAGCCGGCCCAGATCATCCCTGATCAGGACTGAGTGAGAGGACCCTGATCAGCCCCAATCATCAGTCAGGCTGAGGGACCCCACCTGTGCACGAATTTGTGCACTGGGCCTCTAGTAATTAACAAATAGTAATACAAAGAATAAGCTCTGTGTTTCACATACTTACAACATTTTATCCCACCCTGTAGGTGAGGTAATACCATCTGCTGTATCAGAAAACCCTAAGATCTCACTGGCTTACCTCTAGAAGTTTTTCTCTTAGGTCTGACCTCAAGTGGAGATGAAGGTGGCTTTGGGGTCTTGGCTCCGTGCATTCACTCCGAGACCCAGGCTCTGAGGTCTTCAGCACGTGGCTTTCCAGTTTGCCCTGGGGCATCACCATCCCGTGAGCAGACCAGTGAGTGCAAGTGAGAGGTCACCCAGGAGGTTTCTGTGGACGTGGCCTAGCGCCGTGTGCCTCATTTCTGTCCACACTCTTTGGCCAACCCCTAGTCACATGCTCACAGGGAGTTGCAGGGGAGGCTGGGAAATGTCCTCCTGAGTGTCCAGGAGGTGAGCCCCCCACGCTGCAGTGCCTTTCTTAATCGTGAAGCTGTCAGACTAGGCTTTGGGCAGGGGCCCTGCCAGACTGGGGGAATCAGAAAGCATCATGGACCAGGCAGAGTCAGGGAGTGAGTTGGCCTGTGGGCAGCTCTGCCCTGTGGGAAGCGAGCAAGGACAGGAGCAGGAAAATGAGTGAACTTGTTCATTTTTTTTTAAAGTATTTATCTCTTTTTAAAAACATTTATTTTTAGAAAGAGAGAGGAAGGGAAAGGGGGAGAGAGAGAGAGAGAGAGAGAGAGAGAGAGAGAGAGAGAGAGAGAGAGAAATATCCATGTGAGAGCAAAAAATCGATTGGCTGCCTCCTGCATACCCCCTACCGGGGATTGAGCCCACAACCTAGGTATGTGCCCTTCTGGGAATTGAACCAGCAACCTTTCTGAACATGGGACGATGCCAGGGCTGAACATGCCCATTTCTGTATCTCACCTGACACTGGTGAATGCAGGCTAAAGTGAGGGTGGAGGGGCGGAGGGTGCTAAGGACCTTTGAATTTTCTGCAAGTCCCTTAGGATACCCCACTGGCTCCATAGATTGACTCCTGGGCTGAGGCCTGGCCTGAATCTAACACAGCTGGCAGGGCTCTGAAGGTCTAGGTTTACTGACCCCCAAATCCAGCTGGCCCTTGGAGACCCTCCTGAGAAGTCAGCACTGACAACTTTATACACTCACACTCATATGTGATCATGTGTGCACATACCAGCATTCCTAGCACACACAGGAGGCTCATACATATCCCTGCTCACCCTCCTGAGCACACTGCCTGCCTGCCTGCCACTTGCCACATCGGTCTACCTTGGGCACTGCCCATAGGCTTACCAACCCTTCCAGGGTCTAAAGGACTGACCAGCATCTTCTTAGCACCAACTCTGGTTCACAGCTGAGGCCTGAGCTTATCTCATTCCCTAGGGAAGGACCTCAAGACTCAGTGTGAATAGACCTTCCCACTGTGGCCTCCAGCTCTGCTCCCAGGCAGCCGGCCTTCCACTTGGTCCCCCTGTTCTTGGCTCCCGTTGACTTTACCCCCTCCCTGCTCAGGGCAGCAGCAGATTGGGGAGCGGGCCCCGGTGAAGGTGGCCTCTGGGCCAGAATCTGAGTCTCCAGCTACAGGTACCTCACACCCAGCCAGTTATCTCTGGGCTGGCAGGGGCACATGGTTGGAATTAGGGGAAGGTGGGTTGAGGACAGAGCATATGGGCTGACTCGATGGCTTGTGCCAGCCCCTTTGCACCCAATAGAACTGTGGCCAGCTCTCCCTTTGCCCAGAGATGTACAGAATCCAGACCCTGGTCAGTGGAGATGCCTTCACTTTCAAAGTCCTCATCTTCCCATCTGTTCGTTTCTGCTCCTCTCCCTTCTACGTGACATCCTTCAGAGGCGGTGAGGAGCCCCTGCCCTCTGAGGCTCTTGCCTCCCAAGGAGGTGATCAGCAGGGCAGCAGCATCCTTGAGCCTCCAGACTTTTCTCTGCCAGCATCTTGTTGATCTTGAAGCTGGTCCTTGATTTCCTTGGGCTTCGGTTTTCTCAGCTGGAACATACGGGCTCTTCATGGAGCCGGTGTGAAATTCTAACACCTTGCATTCGTTTACTCACTCCTCCCTGGGTGGCCCGGACCTGTCACCCCCACCTCCCAGGGCTGACGGTTGGGGTCATTGCCATCTCTGTGGTGGCCTTTCACTGAGCACCCTGGACTGGATGCTGGGGACCCAGAAATAAGCCAGAGCCTTTCATTCCCTCAGGGAGCCTCCAGGGTTTAACAAGGACGGGTTAAGCTGAAACCAGTTTGGCTCAGTGAATAGAGCGTTGGCCTGCGGATTCAAAGGTCCCAGGTTTGATCCCGGTCAAGGGCATGCACCTTGGTTGCGGGGACATCCCCAGTGAGGGGGGTGTGCAGGAGGCAGCTGATTGATGTTTCTCTCATCATCGATGTTTCTAACTCTCTATCCCTCTCCCTTCCTCTCTGTAAAAAAATCAATAAAATATATATTTTTTTAAAAAAACAAGGACTGGTTAGGAGCCCTGAAGCGCTGGGCTCGCGGGAGGCCGTGTTACTGTGCCCATTGGCCTTATCCTTTAGTGGGAATGGGAGGGAGAATCATCCAAAGAGCTTGTCCCCAGCAGCATGACACCCCCTTCCTGGGCCACGGGCTTCTCATGGCTTTGGCAGTAGATGTGGCCCGTGGTCCCACAGGCCCTTGGGAACTAGTAGCCCTGTGGGGCTGGTGGGGAGGAGGCAAGTCCCCCAGCAGCCCTGTCACCAGCATTAGCTCTCAGGGAGGGGGAGCCAGAGGATCAGGAACAAGTGGGGAGAGGGTCGGCCTCAGTATGGAGCTTAGCTGTGACCTGGCGCCAGAGCCAGAGGGCACAGTGCCCACCTGTGCAGTGATCTGCAGGTGTGTGGGACACATTCCCCCGTCGCCATCTTTGTGATGACCTGCCCGCTGGCACCCTGTGTTGCCCTGCTCAGCAATGGGTGGAGAGCTGACTGGACACTGGAAGTCCGTGTCTGAGCTCCGGCTGCCAGTGGCTGAGCAGACACAGGGCTTTGGGGTCTGACTGCTCCTGCTTCAGTCGCGGTCAGTGTGGGAGCGGTGCAAAGGCGTGGAAGATAGGGCCGGGAGTAACGGAGATCAGAGACTGGGAGGGAGGCTCGGGAGGAGGGAAACGGAGGCTGGAGCCGGAAATCGGGGGGCAGAGATTGGGAAACAGGGGCAGAGGGCTAGGACCCTGCGGCTGGGGTTCCTCCTGCCGGTGGGAGTGCGAGGAGGGGCTAAAACGGGGCCCTGAACACCCTCCAGCCCAGCCCGCTCTCCCAGCGCCTTCCCCGGGGACTGCCACGTCTCCTGGGCCAGTGGGACAGCACAGCCCGACGTCCGCACCTCCAGCCCACCTGGCCCGGGGCAGCCACGCCGCCCGGCAGGAGGCGGGCCCCAGGGCCTGTAGGACCGTGACCCACGTCTAAGGCTCAACCCAAGAGCCAATGGGGTATTTCTGGCCCAGGAAGAGGGTGTTAGGCCGCGGGGGGGCGGGCCCTGCCTGGGAGGGGTGGGGCACCGCCTGGGAGAGGGGTGGGGCGGGTCCAGCTGGGGGGCAGAAAGCTGAGTCTGGGGAAGGGAGGAGTGGGCAGAGCTGGAGGCTCCGGGCCAGACCTCCAGGGCAGGGGCGGGAGAGGCCGGCGGCGTGGAACCCAGAGCCTCGCAGGACCCCGCATCCTTCCCGCGGGGGAGGGAGCCTCACTCTCTCCTGCTGGAAGCTGCTAGCAGTGCGTCATCTCGGCTTCATCATCTCCTTCGAGGTAGGCTCAGCGTCGCACAGACCTGGTTCAAGGTCAGGCTCTGCCGCCGACAGGCTGCACGTGGGGAAATATGGCAGAACAGGATCTATTTGATCGGATCGTTATGAAGGTTCAGTGTCAAGCACTTGCTCCGTGAGTCAGTATCGCCGCCGCCACCACCACCGCTATTATCTCTTGGCAACAGACCCGGGGGAAGGGGAGCATGCCCTCAGCCCTGCTCCAGACCCCTTTTCCTAGCCCTGCCTCTCCAGGGCCCTGGTGTCCAGGGGCTCTGCTTATCTCTCTGTCTTTGGTCAAATGACCACTTGCTTGTGTTTCGGTTTCTTCGTGTGTAAAACGGGAGCAGTAACTGTATTTACCGCCTAGCATTATTGTGAGGATTAAATGGACGAAGACCCGGAAAACCCTCAGAATGGCGTCTTCACTCAGGAAGCACTCGTCAGTGAGATTGCTAAGGAGTCATTCTCTCTTTGGCCCCGCTTCTCCCCAGCACGTGGTGTTTTGTTTTTTTAAAAAATATTTTTTTTATTGATTTTAGAAAGGAAGGGAGACAGATAGTTAGAAACATCAATGATGAAAATCATTGATCAGCTGCCTCCCGCCCGCCCCCCACTGGGGATGGAGCTCGCAACCCAGGCATGTATGTGCCCTTGGCCGGAATTGAACCTGGAACCCTTCAGTCTGCAGGCTGATGCTCTACCCACTGAGCCAAACCGGCTAGCGCACGTGGTATTCTTCCTGCGCCCCCTCGCCTGGCTGGTGTCTGACGCTCCAGTCATTCATTCTGGCTCCAGTCAGTCATTCCGGCTCCAGTCAGTCATTCATTCTGCCTCCAGTCATTCATTCTGGCTCCAGTCATTCATTCTGGCTACCAAGATAAAGCGCGGCCGCCACCTGGCTAAGCAGGTGCTGGACCACCTGTCACAGCTTGGGTCCGAGGGCCTGCGGACCCCGCCCCACCCTCTGGCCGCGCCCCTCTGCCCGCCCAGGCCTTAGCTCAGCTTTCCTCCCCGCCTCTGCTTGGTCCTCTCCCAGCGCCAGGGTTGGGCCCCATCACCGCTAATCATCCCCAGCCCCGCCCACGCCGCGCCCTCTTTTAAGCATTCTCGGGGCTCGGGTCTTCCCCCCGCTGTTGGGGGGCCGCCTGCTCAGCCCTGCCAAGCGGTGCTGTCGGTTCGCTGCAGCAGAGCCTCTGTCCCCAGAGCCCAGGCGGCAGGAGCGAGCGAGGCGGGCCTGCCCTCCCAGGACCCGAGGTCCCCAAGGATGCTCCCTTCATGAAGGTTCTCTGCTTCCGGCTCGGGGTGTGGACAGTACCTTGGCCAGCGTCCTCCAGGTCACCGGAGCTGGGATGCGAGAGTTAGAGCTCCCGGAAGACCCCAGTCCTGCCCTGCCTCCCTCTCCGTGCCCTGGCTCCTGCCCTGTGTGCAGTGCTGACAACAGGCCTCTCTGGGCTCCCAGCCTGCTGCCTCTCCCTGGGCACCGGCCGATCGCCTGTGTGTAGTGTCTCCTCATTACGGGATGGTTGGGGGCGGGGGGCGGGAAGCGGGGAGGCAAGAGGAATATGAGGGAGTGGAGGTACCTGGTCACTTTGAACGGTCACCAGTTGATAGGGGGGCGTTCACTGGGGCCTAGGCCCTGGACCCCCTGCCCCATACGGCCATTAAAGCCTGTGGTACATGAATAATAATAAAGGGATTTAGTTAGGGCAGCTGAGACACTTCCCTACAGACTTTCCAACACTTCACCAGGTCGTCCCCAAAGCCACGGCACAGGCAGTGAGGAAGGACACAGGTCGGTGTGGAGTCGGCAGGCCTGAGGTTTGAATATCAGTTCTGACTCTAACTGGCCGCGTGACCTTGAGTAAGTTACTTCATCCCTAGAACCTCCATTTCATCATCTTTGGGATACGGGCTTCACAGAGCTAATTAGAGATTTAAATGGGACGATGCCCGTTACAGCCTGCACAAGCCTCGTGTCCTCATCTAAGGAGAGAGAGCTGGAACAGTGAGTGCTAGGCACATAGTGAGCGCACAACGTGAGTTATCAGCGACATGGATTCTAGCATGCATGTACGTATTCATGTTGCTGTCAGGTGCCTGCGTGCTCAGAGGAAGGCAGGTGGTGTGAGGGAGAAAGCAGGCTTGGGAACGTGCATGCCGGGCACAGAGTAGGCCCTCCGTCCCTGGCACGGGTCCTGCTTGGGCTATCTGAACTGGTGTATTGGGGGCCCCTGGGTGTGGACTAGAGTCTGGGAAGGCTTCCTGGAGGAGGAGGAGGCTGTTGGAGGTGATGAGATGGGTCATTCGTGAGGAGCGGTGATGCTGGAAGGACTGGCCAGGATGATGGCAGATGCATCACCTACCTTCATGATTCCCACCTCCCAACCATAGGGATGAGTGTTCCCATTTTATAGATGCTGTCGCGGCTCAGCGAGGTCAGCTCACCAAGGCGTGCTCGAGGTCCCTGAGGAGTCCAAGGCTTGAGAGGTTCCCTGCGAAGCCCCCAGGATGCTCGCCAGCCCCAAGGGAAGTCCCTGAACGCCCCTCACACCCGGGAAGCTCTGGAAGAGGGTGACCTGTCTCCTGGGAGGAAAAGCAGCGCCTCCCCATCTTTAGGGTGTCGGTCTGGGGTCCTCCGGAGCCTCTCCTGGGCATAGGACTCCCATTGTTCCAGCCCCCCTCCGTACCCCAGACTGGCCAAACCGGTTCTGGGGAAGGGGGGCGGGGAGCAGGCACGTTGAGACAGCCGCCTGCCCGCCTGCGAGGTTCCCTCCGCCTTCACCTCCCCCCTCCTTGCCCCACACAATACCCAGGAGCTTGCATTGCCCGGGCTTAGGGGCCATGCTGACATCGCCCCCTGAGGACCTGGCTCCAGCCCCAGAGCCCCCAGGGTAGCCTGGAGCCCTGGACCGTGCGGGAGGCTGGACCGGAAGGAGCTCCCTGGCTGAGGTAGGGCCCCACCTGGCTGCCAGCAGCCCATCCTTCTCCCGCCGGTCTTCCGGAGGGAGTCCTTTGTGCTGCCCGCCGCACTCACCGCGCCTTTCTGGGCTCCACAGCCCGCTGGGCCGGGATCCCCTTTCCGGCCATGACCTCCCGCTTGGCTTTGTCCTTTTAGGGGCTGAGGGGCCTGGGTAGGGTCCCTACTCCTCCGGGCACCAGGGCAAGGGGCACCAGGGAAGGGGCAGGGAAAAGCTGGGCATAGGAGGCCAGAGCTGCTTTCCCTGGACTATGGGAATGCCCAGGGGACCCTCTCTGCCAGCCTTGCCAAGGATCCATTGTCCTGTGATTAGCAGTGCCCACTGGATGGACTCTGGGCCCCTGACCATCCTTCCCATCCTGCAGAGGATCCTGATTTACTGATGGGGACCCAGGGGCCCAGGGACAGACCTGCCTAGGGCCACACAGCTTGTTCATGCCCACAGTGGGCCTTGAACCTTGGCAGGGTTTTTCCCCCGTGGGTTCCAGAAGGACTGTGACCGGCCTAGTGGGCACTAGCGTGTCCTGCGATCATGTCTTGGGCAGGTAATGTCTCTGCTCCCTTGGCCAGTTCTCTTCGTGAAGTTTCTCTTTCTTCTCCAGCAGAGATGAGCTACACACAATATATTCACAGCTCGGCCCCTCCTCGGTCCCCAGCCCTGAGGTAGAGGGGCCACAGGCCTGGAAGGTCACGAAGCCAGCAGCCCAGCTAGATGGGTCATTCCTATGCCCCTGGGCCTGGACCCCGGCTTCCCCCGCCTCGAGACCTGCCTCCAGCCCCGCTCCCGGCTCCTGGCTCCCCCTTGGAAGCTTTCCGCCACCCAGCCTCCCCGCCCCTGAGGCTTTGGAGGGGGTTGTTCCAGCGCCAGGGCTCCATGTTTTGCTCATTTCTCTCTGCAACTGACAGGGGAGTGGCTGGTGCCTCCCTGCCCTTCAGGAGCTGGCAGAGCCCAAGTGGAGAAAGTCTCCCAGAATACAAGGAAGCAGGGGCATGCGTGTGTTCTTCCATGTGTGTGTTCTTGCGTGCTTGTGTTACTGCATGCCTGTGCCCACAGAAGCAAGTGAGACTTCGGTGTTGAGGGCTTCTGCTTCCTGGAGAGAAAGAGACCTGTGTGGTGGACAGTGGTTCCCTGTCTCCTGCCAGATGCTCCTACAAAGTTGGGTATGACTCACTCTCACTGCCTCAGTTTCCCCACCTGTGTGATAGCCCCTGACTGGAGAAAGACTAATAACACTCAGAATGACTACCAATGACCAATTACATTATTCTTAATTCTCATATTAGTGTTGGACGTGACTATCCTAGTTACCAGATGAGGAAACTGAGAGACTTGCTTAGATGGACAGAGGTTTAATATACAAGCGAAAGTGCCTGGCTGGTGTGGCTCAGTGGTTGACTGTCGACCTATGAACCAGAAAGTCATAGTTCAATTCCCGATAAGGGCACATGCCCCAGTTGCAGGCTCCATCTCTAGTAGGAGGTGTGTAGGAGGCAGCCGATGAATGATTCTCTCTTATTGATGTTTCTCTCTCTCTCTTTCTCTCTCTCTCTCCCTCTCCCTTCCTTTCTGAAATCAATCAATCAATAAAAAAAGAGTTGAGAGGCTGGGTGCGGAGAGAGTGGGGTCCAGTCACAGATCCAGCTGTCCCCTCTGGGTCCTCTCTCCCTTCCTCCCAGGGTCACTGACATTGTCACTGTTTCCCGCAGGCCTAGGCTTTCTCCCTGACCTACGTGAATTGGGTCCACAGATATTTCCGTTAGAGTGGTTAGCTCTTCCTTCCTCCAGGAAGCCTTCCTGGAGAGCTCAGGTGGAGGCGAGCCCAGCACCCTGCTCTGATGTCTCCCCTGGCCCTGCTTCTGCCAACCTGGATTGTAACTTTTCGTTTCTGGCTACCCCTCCTGGACTGGCAACCCCGCAGGGCACGCCATGTTCCTCCATCTGCCTCCGGGTTTTTCTGGGCTCCACAGCATCCGGTCTGTCTGAAACTGTCAGCGTCACCGTCTCCATCTCTGTGTCCCTGGCTGTCTCGGCATTTCGGGTCTCCGTGTCTAAGCTGCTGCTGAAAGGTCTCCGTTTCTCCAGGTCTCTCTCTCTCCTGGGCCTCCTGGCCCTGCCGGGCTGGGCACTGCCCTTTTGGCCTGAGGGGCCTCTGGGGATTGGGGGGGGGGTCTTTGCTGCCCTGCCTGCCCATAGCGAGGCCAGGCTAGGGTAGGCCCCCGCCCAGCCGCTGCCTGCTCCCTCCCTCCCTCCCTGCCGCTTGCCTCACCACAGGGTTTGATGAATCAAACTCTTTGTCTGGGTGGGATCTCCCCCAGCCAGCTGGGCAGAGAGAGGGCTTCCCCTGCCGGAGCAGCCGACCAGCAGCAGCCTCCGCGGGAGAGGTGAGGGGCGCAGGAGGGCCGCCGGCAGGGGGCCGGGGCTGCGGGGGCTTGGACCCCTGGGTCGTTAGGCCTGTCCCCAGGCCCCAGCAGCCTCCCGGAGTGACTTCCTATGCAGGGAGGACCCATCCAGCCTGGCCTGCTCCCGGGGCTGGAAGCTGGGGCTGGAAGCCGGGGTGGGGAAGAAACCCTTCTCGCCCCAAGCTGGGGGCCGGGGCACCTCCCCGTCCGGCTCCTGGGAGTGCCCAGCCTGGTTTGCCTGGTGGCGCGCCTGCCAGTCTGTGACTCTCCCAGCCAGCTTGGCATGGGTGTGGGCACCACTCAGCGCTGAAAGCTGCAACGCCAGGCATGGGAAGGGAGGTTGGGTAACACCAGAGCCGGGACTTCCGAGGCTTGCGTGTTTGTGTCTGCAGCCCGGTGGGTGAGTGTGACCGGAACAGGAGTGGGAGAGAGCTCGAGTGGCTATGTAAATAACGGAGGGGTCCCTGTGTGTGAAAATGTGCGGTCGTGTGAAGGAGTGTGTGAACGCGTGAGCCTGTGAATGGGAAATGTCTGAGCGTATCGGTGAAGTTGTGTATGTCAGTGTGTGTACTTGGGAGAAAATGTGTGTGCATGTATGCACATGACAGTGTATGTATCTGTACATCTAATCATACGTCCGAGTTAGGGAGTGCACCAGGTGGTTAAAAGCACAGACTCAGAGGCTGGACTGACTGGGTTTGAATCCCGGTTCCACCATTCACCAAATACCTCTGCGCCTCACTCTCCTCACCCATATGAGGGGGGTATGAGGTTAATGGGGTTGGTGTGAGGATAAATGAAATGCAATGTATAAAGCACCTGCCTATCGTTGATTAAATGCCGTGTAAGGATGAGGGATTCCTGTGTAATTAGGTGTGTGAACGTGCTGGGACAAATGCGTGTACACATGGCTGTATCAGGGTTTGTCCAGGCCTCCAGGACGCGGTGGCTTTCTGGCCAGCCCTGCTGTCCTGTGTCTGGTTCTTTTTTTTTTTTTTTTAATATATTTTATTGATTTAAAAATATATATATATATATTTTATTGATTTTTTACAGAGAGGAAGAGAGAGAGATAGAGAGTTAGAAACATCGATGAGAGAGAACATCGATCAGCTGCCTCTTGTACACCCCCCACTGGGGATGTGCCCGCAACCAAGGTACATGCCCTTGATGGGAATCGAACCCGGGACCCTTCAGTCCTTAGGCAGACGCTCTATCCACTGAGCCAAACCGGTTTAGATTATTTTGTTGATTTTTTTACAGAGAGGAAGGGAGAGGGATAGAGAGTTAGAAACATCGATGAGAGAGAAACATCGATCAGCTGCCTCCTACATACTCCCTACTGGGGATGTGCCCGCAACCAAGGTACATGCCCTTGACCGGATTTGAACCTGGGACCCTTGAGTCTGTAGGCTGACGCTCTATCCACTGAGCCAAACCAGTTAGGGCCCGTGTCTGGTTCTGATATTTTCTCCCCTCCAGGCCCAGGTGACTGGCAGAGCACAGGAGGAATGGACTGTGGGCCACCTGCCACCCTCCAGCCCCCCCTGGCTGGGCCACCTGGCACGGCCTGCCTCCCAGTAGCGGTGTGCCAGCAGGAGAGCCTGTCCTTTGTGGAGCTGCCCACCCTGCAGCCCCCAAGCTCGGTGTGTCTGGATCTCTTCCCTGTCACCCCTGAGGAGCTGCAAGCCCCTGGCAGCCGCTGGTCCCTGGGGACCCCTGCTCCTCTCCAGGGGCTGCTATGGTCGCCGTCCCCAGGAGTCCCAGACACCGAGACCTCTCCCAGTGGGGGGATGCGGCCCAGCAGGGCTGGCAGCTGGCCACACTGCCCTAGTGCCCAGCCCCCACCTCTGGAGGGGCCCTGGAGTCCCCAGCACCCACAGCCTCAGCGCCGGGCCAGCCACGGCTCCGAGAAGAAGTCAGCCTGTGAGTCACTCTGGGTGACCGGGTGGGGGGATGGGGAGGGGGAGAGAGGGGTGGTCTAAAGGGGTGAGTAGGGGAGAGGTTGGTGGCTTTTTAGGACTCTTTTTAGGACTCTCTCAGAGTCCCCCCCAAACAGGCAGGACGAGTGGTAGGTTTTGGTGACAGGGGAGCCGGAGCTCAGGGGGACGGCAATGCCTTGTCTGCAGTCGCACAGCAAGTAGGTGGCTGTCCTGGGCACCCTGGCCCTCCGCTCACCCTTTGCCCACTGCAGTCAGCACTGTGTGCCCTCTGCCCCTCCAGCTGGTTTCATTCCTCTGGGGACCAGCTCTCAGCAAACACATTGCCCTTTCACTTGGGCATGTTGCCTAGATGCTCGGGGCCACGGGGCACAGCAGAGAGGGGGTGGGAGAGAGCCCCAGCCTGTGCCCTCACCCCACCTGCAGGGCGCAAGATGCGGGTGTACCAGAGCGAAGAGGCCCCTGGCGGCCCCGAGGCCCACGCCGTCTTCCTGGAGCCCGGCCAGGTGGCAGAGCCGCCCCTGAGCCGGGAGGAGCCCAGGCCTCCGGAGCCGGCGGGGCCCCCGCGCGGGGGTCTGGAGGGGCCTGAGCGGAGGCGCTTCTCGGCCTCGGAGCTGATGACCCGGCTGCACTCCTCCCTGCGCCTGGGGCGGCACTCGGCGGCCAGAGCCCCGGGCCCGGCGGGAGCGGCCCGGGAAGGTACCTGCCCCTCCCCTCGGCCCCAGGGGCAGCCCGGGAGCCAGATGGGGGTGGAGCCAGGCTCACTCCCGGGACACACGAGGCGGGGTGCCCTCCGCTGGAGCGCGGCCCCCGCTGCCCAGGGCCACCCCCCACCCTCCTCCGCTCTCGCCTTCTCCAGGGAAAGCAGCGCCGGGACGGGAGTCAAGCAGCGCGGAGATGAGGGTGGAGGGCGCCGCGATGGCAGCCCCTGCGGACCCCGGCGGGAGTCCCGGCGGCGGCGGCGGGCCCGAGGCCAGGTAGCACTCCCCCTCCGGGGTCGGGTCTGAGGCCGGGGTGCACGGGTCTGAGGCCCGGGTGCACGCCGCGGAGCCCCGACGTCCCCCCTCTCTCTCTGCAGGCTGGAGTCCCAGGAAGAGCCGGCTCCGGGCTCCAGAAGCGCCAGCGAGCGGCGACAGTCACGGTTCCTCTTGAACTGTACGCAGGAGGGGGCCGCGGAGGGAGGGGCTGAGGGCCTGGGGCGACCGGGAGACCCGGGTCCGAGGGTGCAGACGCAGGGGTCGTGTGGGAGGGAAAGGACGGAATCCCGGTTCCCAGCACGGAGGCGAGCACGCAGTGGGTGCTCAAGCAGTGTTTATGGAGTGTGTGAATGAATGAATGAAAGGAGGAATGAGTGAATGAATGAATGCATTCACTGTCCCGCTGCTTGCGGAGGGAGCTGGCTCTCGGGGGGGCCGGGCGGAGCCGGGCCGCGGCCGGCGGCGCCCACAGCCCCCCGCCCTCCCCGCCCAGCCGTCCTCTACCAGGAATACAGCGACGTGGCCAGCGCCCGCGAGCTGCGGCGGCAGCAGCGCGAGGAGGAGGCCGCGGGGGACGAGGCCGAGGGCGCGGAGGAGGGGCCCGGGCCGCCGCGCGCCAACCTCTCCCCCAGCAGCTCCTTCCGCGCGCAGCGCTCGGCGCGCGGCTCCACCTTCTCGCTCTGGCAGGACATCCCCGACGTGCGCGGCAGCGGCGTGCTGGCCACGCTGAGCCTGCGCGACTGCAAGCTGCAGGAGGTGCGCGCTGCGGGCCTGGGAGGGGGTCCGAGGTCCCCAGGGGAGGGGGCTACTTACTATATGGATCGGGGCCAGGAGAACCTGGTCCGGGGACTTAGCGCGGTCCCGGGGTACAGGGGGTCGCAGGCCAGCAGGACTGCAAGGTGCAGAAGGTGGGGAAGGCGGGGCCACCAGAGGGCGGGACCGAGGGGCCGGGCAATGCCCAGGGGGTTGCTAGGACCTGACCGGGCGGGGCTGGCTGCTGGAGACCTCGGAGGAGCCCTGGAGCCGAAAGCCGGTGGAGAAGCGGGGCGAAGGGGCGGGGTTCCCGGGGGCGAGGCCTAGGAGAGGGCAGGGCCCGAGGAGGGGCCGATTCAGGCTGGGCCAGGGGAGGAGGGATCGCTGGAAGCCTGGACCTGGGAGCTGCAGAGCCAGCCCTAGCGGAACCGAGCGGCGGGCGGAGCCAAGAAGAGGGGCGGGTCCGGGGCGGGGCCACCCAGGGTCAGGGGCTCCAGTTTGGTTTGAACAATTGTGCCGGGCAGGAGATGGGTCCTGAACCCCACCAGGCACCAGATCAGGGGTGGGGAACAAGAGGCGGTGTCCGGGGCCAGAAAAGCGTTCGGGTGGACTGGTCTGACGGATCAACCCCTCGTCTGCCTCAGGCCAAGTTTGAGCTGATCACCTCCGAGGCCTCGTACATCCACAGCCTGTCGGTGGCCGTGGGCCACTTCTTGGGCTCAGCGGAGCTGAGTGAGTGTCTGGGCGCACAGGACAAGCAGTGGCTGTTCTCCAAACTGCCCGAGGTCAAGAGCACCAGCGAGAGGTAAGGGCCTGGCCTGGCCTGGCCTGGCCTGGTGGGGGGCGGGGATGAGATTGGCCCGGGCTCCTAGGTCTGGGGTCTCACGCTGTCCCTGACCACTCGCTGACCCCTCAGGTTCCTGCAGGACCTGGAGCAGCGACTGGAGGCAGACGTCCTGCGCTTCAGTGTGTGTGACATTGTGCTGCACCACTGCCCCGCCTTCCGCCGAGTCTACCTGCCCTACGTCACCAACCAGGCCTACCAGGAGCGCACCTACCAGCGCCTGCTGTAGGGCTGGGCACTCGGACAGGGGGGAGGACGCAGAGGCTCTCGGGTGGGCGTAGGCGTGGGGGACTGGGTGAAGAAGGGTGACCTAAGAGGGAGGGCATCCCTGTACGGGGCTCTGTGACCAGCGGGCAGGAAGGACCACGGGGTGGCTGGGTCATGGATCCCAGGAGTTCAGACCCAGCTGTGACCCCAGGCCCTTCCCCAACTTCCAGCCTGGAGAACCCCAAGTTCCCTGGCATCCTGGCTCGCCTGGAGGAGTCTCCCGTGTGCCAACGCCTGCCCCTCACCTCCTTCCTCATCCTGCCGTTCCAGAGAATCACCCGCCTCAAGATGCTGGTGGAGGTACTCACAGGGCACAGGCTGCAGTGGGGGCTGGGCGACGGAGATGCCACTGTGAACCTCCACTGCCCTTTCTGGGGGGGCGCCCGTGGGTGGGCAGGGTCACGGGGGAGGCCCTGGCCTGCCGCATTGAACCGACCCCACCCTCCAGAACATTTTGAAGCGGACAGCACAGGGCTCTGAAGACGAAGACATGGCCACCAAGGCCTTCAATGCCCTCAAGGAGGTGAGCTCGGCGGGGCAGGGGCCTTCTGGCTCCCAGGGGCCTCCCCAGAGCCCCGCTGTGTCTGTAACCATCCCCGGGTGAGCGCCTGAGGCTGGGCTGTGGGCGCCGGGGCTGTGGGGCTGCGGGTGACCCGCCCACAACCTCCCCAGCTGGTGCAAGAATGCAATGCCAGCGTGCAGTCCATGAAGAGGACGGAGGAGCTCATCCACCTGAGCAAGAAGATCCACTTCGAGGGCAAGGTGCGTGCCCACAGCGGGCGGGTGGGCACACGAAGGGCAGTTCTTGTTCCCTCCTTCCTTGGGGGCTGCAGGCCAAGGCATCACTGCCCCCACCCCTCCCTGGCCTGTGCTCTCTGCCCCGCTGCCCCGGGTCTGACCTCTTCTCCCTCTTCGCCTTCTCCTTCCGCCCAGATCTTCCCGCTGATCTCCCAGGCCCGCTGGCTGGTGCGGCACGGGGAGCTGGTGGAGCTGGCCCCGCTGCCCGCGCCGCCCCCGGCCAAGCTGAAGCTGTCCAGCAAGGCGGTCTACCTGCACCTCTTCAATGACTGCTTGCTGCTCTCCCGGCGGAAGGAGTGAGTCGGGGCCCCGTGTGGGGGAAGGTAGATCGGAGCTGGGCTCCCTTCTTCCCCGCTAACGGGCACACAGCCACCCATCCGGGGCCTCGGAGCCCAGCCTGCACCGGACGGTGTTGCCAGGGCACCCTGAGCCTGGGAGGCTTCAGCAGGAAAGGCAAGTTCATCTTCTAGAATCAAGGGCTGGACTGTGTACAAAGGACTTGAAGCTGCTCTGAGCTTAAGCCACTTAAGCTTAAGTGGAGTCCCAGCTCTGCCCCGAGTCGTAAGGATAACAGCCAGCATTCGCCATGCGCCTGTCCTGGGCCAGGCGTGCTATGTAGGTTACTCCCTGTTGCCCTCTAACTAGTTCCCTGGTAAGTAGGCTCCCTTGTTGTTGTCAGTATCTCGGAGCTGATAGTCCAGGGCCCAGGAGGAGCCCCATTCTGTCGGATGTAGACCCCACTAAACAGAGACGAGGTCTCATCAGAGTTGCTGCCCAGGGGCTCTTAGAACGGGCTCAGGGCAGAGGCTCAGAGAGAAGTTGACCACATGCCGGGGGTCAGAGGCTGGTCTCCCCTTCCACCTGCCAGGGATCTGCTAGGAACGGAGTTCCCAGTTCCTCTTGCGGACTCTGCTGGCTGCCAGGGAGGTGGTGCCCTGCGCAGCCGAGTTTCCTGGAGGAGGATGCTAGAGAGGCAGCTGACTCCTCCTCCCTTTCATCAGAACTTGGCTGGTCCTGAGGGTGGGGCCCGGGAGCCTGGGCATGGGCCAGGCTGACCTCGCCTCCCGCGGTCCCGTAGGCTGGGCAAGTTTGCCGTTTTTGTCCACGCCAAGATGGCCGAGCTGCAGGTGAAGGACCTGAGCCTGAAGCCCCAGGGCATCCCCGGCCACGTGTTCCTCCTCCAGCTCCTGCACGGGCAGCACGCGAAGCACCAGTTCCTGCTGAGGGCCCGCACGGAGTGAGTGGGCCTGGGGCTGGGGAGGGAGGACCCGTCCCGGGCAGGTTCTGGCCTTCTTTCTCTGGCTTCAGGACAGTGGCATGAGGCAGGGCATGGGCAGAGCTGGCATCCAGGGGGGGTCTGGGCTTGCTCTGTTCTTATGCTCAAAGCTGGTAGGGCACAGGCCTGTGAGGTGAGTCCTGGGGTGGGCGTCATACATGACGTGGTGGGTCTGGATCATACCCCGTGTCCCAGCTGTCTCCCCACCCTGGCCCTGGGAATGCAGTTTGCACGCTGTGATGCCTTGGCCTCCCTTTTCTAGAAGTGAGAAGCAGCGATGGATCTCTGCCATGTGCCCCTCCAGGCCCCAGGAAGACCAGGAGGTCATCAGCGAGGGGGAAGGTAGAGCCTGCCAACCTCCTCCCTCTGAGGCCCACACCCCCTGGGCTGGGTCCCTTGCTTCCCCCTTCCCTCCAATCCTGGGTGCCAGGCGGCCGGCAGGACTACAGGGAGAGAGGCCAGCTGCCCGGGGCAGTCAGGGGCGGCTCTGCAGAACCTTGAAGGATGGACAGAATTCACATAGGACAGGCCGACCCCCGTGTGCACCGGCAGCACCCCGGAGGTGACAAAGCCTTTTATATCCTCCCAGCACATCCCCATAGAAGCCCATTTTACAGGTTAGAGAACAGAGATTCAGAGCGGTAAGGCGACTTGTCCGAGTTCACCCCACTAGTCAGTGGCAGGGCTGAGATTCAAAGTCAGGTCTGCCCCAGATGTGTGGTTTTCCCAACACGACCAGCCCGTCTAGGGTGATAGGAAGAGCTGCGGGCCTGGACCGGAACAGATTCCCGGGCTTGAGCTAAGAATCCTGCTCAGGTTGGTGGGTGACCACCCCATTCTAAAGAGGGGCTCAGGAAAGGCTCCTGAAAGATGAAGAGGGGCAGGAGGAGGTGCAGAGATCTGGGGGGGGGAGCACTCCTGGTGGGAGGGACGGCGGAAGGGACGGCCAGTGCAAAGGCAGGTGGGAGCTCAAGGGTGTCTGAGGAACAGCCGGGTGAGCAGTGTGGCTGAGTTTCATGAGAGCGGGGAGAGGAAGAAGAGGGACGGAGGGGCAGTTAGCAAAGGGCAATGCCAGACCACGCAGGGCTTTGTAGGCTGCAGGGAGGACTTTGGGCTTTATTCTAAAAGGAGCAGGAAGCCCTGGAGGGTTAGGAACGGGGGAGCGATGTGGCTTGAATCCCAGGTGAGGAGGGTGGGCTGGAGGGAGCACCAGGGAGCATTAGGGGGCATAGGAAGGGGCTGTGAGTGCTTTGTGGGGAGGCTTCTGGGGGTAGTTGGACATTGGCCTGGAGGTCAGGAGCAAGGTGTAGTGTTGAGCTGGGAGGAGAGAGCCCTGGGTTCAGCAACAGTAACGGAAGCTGGGACTGAACTCACTGGGGCTTGTGTTTAGGGTGAGAGAGGAGAAGAGTGGCCAGGGTGGGCCAGGGAGGGGCGGAGGAAAAGAAGCAGCAGCAGCAGCAGCAGCAGCAGCAGCAGCGGCCGCCCTCCCACCCCCGTACTTCCTCCTCTGCCCCTCCCTGCCCGCTCCATCGTGCCCTGGCACTCCCTCAGTGGCTCTTGGGCTGTCAGACCGCCCCCAGGTTCAGTGTGTCCGCACGTACAAGGCCCTGCAGCCGGACGAGCTGACCTTGGAGAAGACTGACATCTTGGCAGTGAGGACCCGGACCAGTGACGGTGAGAGGGGCCTCCCGGTGGTGTTCTCGGGAGCAGGAGGTAGCTAGATGGCTAAGACGTCACAGGGAGAGGTCATGCAAGTGTTGCTCAGCCACAGCATGCAGGAATGAAGTCAGACAAGAGGAGGAACTTCCTGCTTGTAAAGATGTGGGATTGAGAGTGACTGGCGGGAGAGAGGGAAATAACCTTCATTGAGGATGTTGGGGGGTGGAGTGAGAAACAGATCAGAAGTTCCTCTAGGACAGTGTTTCCCAAAGTGTGGTACGCGTACCCCCAGGGGTACGGGAAGAGTTTGGTGGGGGTACGTGTTGCACCGGAGTTTGGTGGGGATATGTTTAGCTGCGCCTAATTCTACGTTCTCATGAGTACGAGGGGTACTCAGCGTTACGAAAATTATAGAAGGGGTACACGTATGTCACAAGTTTGGGAAACACTGCTCTAGCAGACTGCCAGAGGCAGGGTCCTTCCTGGAGCTGGGAGATGCTGGGATGGTGTCACCGCGGTGTCTGGGGTGCAGACGAGGCTTGCAACAGGGCCTAGGCGTCCCCTCGCAGCCCGGCCCTGGTGCCCTCGGATGCCACTGATGCTGCTCCTGGCTGTGTGCCCCCAGGCTGGCTGGAGGGTGTCCGCCTGGCAGACGGCGAGAAGGGGTGGGTGCCCCAGGCCTACGTGGAGGAGATCAGCAGCCTCAGTGCCCGCCTCCGGAACCTCCGGGAGAACAAGCGGATCACGAGTGCCAGCAGCAAACTGGGGGAGCCCCCGGCGTGACGGGCAGCCGTGGCCTGGGACACCCGCTCCGTGCCTGCTCCGGGACCGGTCCGCAGGGGACCTGCAGTGTCTCCGCTCCCCAAGCCACCGCGCTGGGACTTCAGCTCCGGCCCGGCATCGAGTGCAGCTGTTGCTTCTCGGTGTCCACTCTTCAGGGCCGAGGGCGGCTCCTTCCTCTGGCCTGGGGGCCTCTGCTATCTGGCAGGGATTGGGGCCCTGTCTTCCGTGTCCTTGACTCTGCCTGGCTCTTGGTCCCTTCACCAGGGGCCTGGCTGGGGAAGGCTCTAGTACTAATGGGTCCTGTGGCCTCTATGTATCTGGAATCTTCTGGCCAGAGCCTGCGTGGGTCCTGGCTGTGACTTGTCTGTAAATAAACTCCCGTCATGCCTTTGCTTGGAGTCTGTGAGCCATCTGGTACTACATTCCCCCCACCCCCACCCCCCTTCTCCTGAAGATCAGGAAGGTCTTGGGCTGCCTCTTCTTGGGATTTCTCTTTGGTAGAGTTCCCCTCTTAACCAGAGGAGGGAGAGAGAGGGCTGCTATTAGCAAAGCAGCAGGTTCAAATAGGCTTAAATAGTGAAGAGAATGTATTAGTCCTTGCACTTGTTTCTTACAGTTGCGGTAACAAATTCCTGCAAAGCAGGTGATGTAAAGCAACAGAAACCTGTTCTGTCGCAGTTCTGGAGGCCAGGAGTCTGAAATTGGCACCCCCGGGCCAAGTCCAGGCGTCTGGAGTGGCGCTGTGCTCTGGGGTGAAGGGTTCCTTGCCTGGTTCAGCTTCTGATGGCTGCCAGCATTCCTAGGCTGGCAGCTGTATCGCTCCAGTCTCTGGCTCTGTGGTCACCTTGCCTTCTCTGAGTGTCTATGTTAAATATTTCTCTGCCTCCTTCTTATAAGGATACGTGTGATTGCATCTGGGGCCCACCCGGATTCTTAATTCTTAACTTAAATCCATCTTATATTTCTTAAGTCCCCTCTACAATGACCCACGCCCTTCTTCTTCTTCTTCTTCTTCTTCTTCTTCTTCTTCTTCTTCTTCTCCTCCTCCTCCTCCTCCTCCTTCTTTTTTGTTCTATGAGATGACATTCATAGGTTCTAGGCATTAGAATGTGGATGTATTTTGGGAGACCCTTTCCCCATCTACCATGGTTCTCATAACTGGGAAGTGTAGAGTCAAAGTGGACTTCAGGCAAGGCTCGATCCAGTGGCTCATTGTTATGAGAACGAAACTCTTTTTATTTTATTGATTTTTTACAGAGAGGAATGGAGAGGGATAGAGAGTTAGAAACGTCGATGAGAGAGAAACATCAATCAGCTGCCTACTGCACACCCCCAACCTGAGATGTGCCTGCAAACAAGGTACATGCCCTTGACTGGAATGGAACCTGGGACCCTTGAGTCCGTAG
This sequence comes from Nyctalus aviator, assembly GCA_036971965.1. Taxonomy (NCBI): domain Eukaryota; kingdom Metazoa; phylum Chordata; class Mammalia; order Chiroptera; family Vespertilionidae; genus Nyctalus; species Nyctalus aviator. The sequence continues at coordinate 186,835,835 of CM072923.1, forward strand.
GCTGACGCTCTATCCACTGTGCCAAACCGGTCAGGGCATGAGAACGCAACTCTTTATATTTCTCTATTCTGTTGTTCTTGGTGTCAACTTCATCCTAAGGCACCCAAGGGCTTCTTCTTCTTCTTTTTAATAGGTTTTTATTGATTTCAGAGAGGAAGGGAGAGGGAGAAAGAGATAGAAACATCCATGAGAGAAAATAATTGATTGGCTGACTTCAGCACACACCCCACTGCAGAATTTAGCCTGCAGCCTGGGCATGTACTTTGACTGGGAATCGAACCGTGATCTCCAGGTTCATAGGTCAGTGCTCAACCACTGAGCCACACCGGCCAGGCTCTGAGGGTTTCTTCATTCACAACCAACATGGAAGAAGAGAATTGTCTTCGCCACTTCCCCCATCCCCTTTCTCAAAGACCTCTCTGATTGGACGAGCTTGCATTACATGGCTTCCTCTGGGCTGATCACGGAAGTCAGGGGCTGGTGTGTGCTGATGGGCCTAAGCCTAGGCCATGTGTCCTGTATCCCTGGAGCCAGATTGGGGAATTGTCAGCCCTGAAACGGAATGGATCCGCAAGAGGAATCTGGCTGATGCAAAGGAAGGGCAAATACTGAGGAGGCTAATTCATCGGAACCCACGTCACCCAAGAGAGTGGGGGGACCAGGGAATAGAGAACAGTTCGGGGGATGGGAGCATCCCTTAGCCCTCAGAAGGAGGTGGTGGAGCAAAGAGAACTGAGTTGGGATGGTCCCCGAGGGCAAACATAGGCAAATGGGGAGAAGCTCATGCCCATGAAGAAACCTTTGGAGCCCTAGCCGGTTTGGCTCAATGGATAGAGCGTCAGTCTGTGGACTGAAGGGTCCCGGGTTCGATTCAAAAAAGAAACCTTTGGGGGTTTCTGTCCAACGAGATTATTCAGGAGGGTGGAGGGTGTGAGCTAAGGAGGCAGGCACACCTGAATTCAAATTCTGGTTCAGTTCAGATGTTTATACCCCATGTGGTGTTTTTGTTTTTGTTTTGTTTTGTTTTTTTAAATAAAGCTTTTAGTTACAGAAAAGTGGCAAAGACTGTACAGAGAGTTCCATACACCCGCCTGTTTTCCCTGCTGTCAACATCTTCTATTGCCATGGAACAGTCGTCAGAGCTCAGAAACCGACATCGGTACATGGCTATTAACTGAGCTCCAAACTGTATTCGGGTTTCACCAGTTTTTCCACCAACGTCCTCTTTCTGTTCCAGGACCCAATTCAGGAACCCACATGGCATTTAGTCTCGCCCGGCCTGTGACGGTGTCTCAGTCTTTCCTTGTTTTTCGTGAGCTTGCCAATTTTGAGGCGTTCTGGTTGGTATTTTGTTAGGCTGTCCCTCCGTTTGGGTTTGTCTGATGTTTTCCTCATGACTAGACAGGAGTTATGGGTTTGGGGCAAGAATACCACAGAGGCCCAGGGCCTTTCTCGTCACATGACCTCAGGGGGCATGTGACTTCTTACTGGTGAAGTTAACTTTGATTACATGGCTAGGCTGGTGTCTGCCATGTTTTTGTTGTTGTTGTTGTTAATCCTCACCCGAGGATATTTTTCCATTGGTTTTTAGGGAGAATGGACGAGAGAGGGAGAGACGGAGAGAAACATCGATGTGAGAGAAACACATCGATTGATTGCCCCCTGCACGAGCCCCAACCAGGATCAGAGCCCAGGCCAGGAAGGAGCCTGCAACCAAGGTACATGCCCTTGACTCGAATAGAACCCAGAACCCTTTGGTCCGCAGGCTGATGCTCTATCCACTGAGCCAAACCGCCGAGGGCTGCCAGGCTTTGTTCCTTGTAGGCGAGTGGGGACCCCGCGGAAGTGTGTGTGAGGTGGGTGGGAGGCTGGCCCCACCTCCCAGAGGATGGATCCACATATATTATTGGGAATTCTTTTGAAAGAAAGATTTGTCCCCATGTATTTAACCAATCATTTATTTCCAGCAGTGTGGGCCCAGGGACGTATCTGTCTTACCCTTTGGGTTATACTTCCACACGAAGGTGTTTACTCCGCTGTGTCCATTGTTCCGGTTTCGGCCATTGGGAGCTTTTCCAGATGAGCTCCTGTGTCTGTCTGACATCCTCCCATCCTTTTGTGTTTTTGTTTTGAGCATTTCCTTACTTTCAGGCACCATAAGATGCTCCAAGCTCATCTTGTAGTCTCCCTGCCTCCTGGGTAGAATCGGTTCTTTCTCTAAAGTGTGTGGTTCCTTTTTTAATTATTTTTTATTTAATATATTTTTTTATTGATTTTTTTTTTTTTTACAGAGAGGAAGGGGAGGGATAGAGAGTTAGGAACATCAATGAGAGAGAAACATCCATCAGCTGCCTCCTGCACACCCCTTACTAGGGATGTGCCTGCAACCAAGGTACATGCCCTTGACCGGAATCGAACCTGGGACCTTTCAGTCCGCAGGCTGATGCTCTATCCACTGAGCCAAACAGGTTAGGGCTGTGTGGTTCCTTGTATTGGTGAGCGGCGTATAGGAACCAAGAGGCGGTTGCAGGGTGTGCTCGTTGCTGTCGAGGTTTCCTGGCTTCCTGGCTTCCTGGCTATTGGACCGCGGTGAGAAATGCCTGTCTGTGTGCGTGATTGGAAGCAAGACAACGGCTCGGCTCCTCAGATACCGTTTCTGCAGGACGGGGGTGGGGGTGGGGTGGTGCTAGCTGCACCTGCCTCATGGATGTCACTGAGGAGTAAACTGTGGGGGGTGGCATAGTGCCTGGCCCATAAGAAATTGCCATAAATGGTGGCTTTCGCGGTGTCAGGGCTGCAGAGCCAGAGTATGGGGGCCCCTGTGAGGCGGAGAGGCCTCTGCTCCTGAGAACCGAAGTCCAAGAACGGGATTCCTGCTCTGAGGGAAGGCCCAGGGGCCTCGGCTGCTCCAGGGAAGGCCCAGGGGCCTCGGCGAGAGCCAGGCCGCCGAGCAGAGGAAGCAGGCTCTCCTGCCTTCCCCCCGCCCTGGCGGATCTGGATCCCGGCCTCCTGGCCGACACCTGCATCTGGACTGGAGCCCTGGGGGCTGGGCCGGGGGCGCTGACTCAGGTCCTGTTGTCATTCGGGGTGAGCGGGGCTGCCTCAGGTACACCAGGCCCTCTGCCCTCAGTCCTCACCTGCCCGGAGGCAGAGCCAGGAGAGGCATGGCGGGGGAGCCCCTCTCAGCGGGACCTGCCCCTGCCCAGCGGCCCTGCCCTGCTATTCGGCCTTGGCCGAGGACCCAGGGCCCTGCCTCTGCTTGTTGCAGGAGGAGGGGAGGGGTGGTGTTTGGGCAGACGGGCCGTGGGAGGGCATGCCTGTGGCAGGGGTTTTGCCCCTGGGGCTGTCTGTTCAGCCGGTTTCCAAACCTCGTAACTTCAGGAGCCCACCTCAATGGCTTCCTGCCACCACCACCACCACCCCCCGCCCAAGTGCCAACTCCTCTATGCGACTCCACGGGATCCTGCTGTTCCCCTTATCTGACGTCCCCAAACTCTGAGCCTATTGTTCACGTTTTCTCCTGAAAGGAAACTTTAAAAAAAAAATCTTATCCAGTTATTCCTTTCTGGGGCACATGAGGTTTCGGGGTGAACCAGGACCCCGGCCAGGCACCTGCCTCTGGGGCCACCAGCGTGGAGATAGTCCTTCACCTGCTTCTCTGTGGGTTCCCAGGACAGGGCCTCCCAGACGCCTGCGCGTTGGCGGGACGGGGCGGCAGGCACCCTCCTGTCCTGCTGGCAGGGTGCGCGTTGGCACGGCCGCTTTGGAAAACAGCCTGGCTGCACCTGCCAAAGCGGAGTGGATGCCTACACTCTGAGCCGGCAATTCCAATTCTTTCCTCATTCACCCAGCAGAAGCAGGTACGTATGGGCCCCCAGAGACACAGCTAGAACGTTCTTAGCGGCAATACGCCTTCATTGCCAAAATACTGGAAACCACCCGAATGCTCATGGATGATACAATGGATAAATTGTGGTCGAGTCACACAGGGGAAGCCTATGCAGCGGTGAGGAGAAACCATCTGTAACTACGCGAGAGGACTTGGACAACTCTAGACAGAATGGGAGAGAAGCCAGACCTTATTTAGGCCCAGTGCACAAATTCATGCACCGGTGGGGTCCCTCAGCCTGGCTAGCGATCAGGGCCAATCAGGGCCAGCCAGCGGGGGGGAGGGACCTCGGAAGGTTGGCCAGCCACATGAGGTTGGCTGGGGGAGTGCACTGACCACCAGGGGGCAGCTCCTGCTTTGAGCATCTGGCCCCTGGTGGTTAGTGCACGTCATAGCAACTGGTCGTTTGGTCACCCGGTTGTAATGTTCGCTTAGGCTTTTTATTTAGATAGATAAATAGATAGATAGATAAAGTACAAAAACAGGCAAAACAAACTGATGGCTAGAGGTCAGGATGGCAGGAGCAGTAACTGGTGGGGAGGAGCCTGATGATGCTGTTTATGCAGGCTGTTCATTTTGGGACAACCCATTGAGCTTCACACTGAAGGCCTGTACTTTTATGCCTGTGAGTTAAACTTTGACAGAAACTTTACTTAGTATCCTAGTGGGAGAAATCCTGGCCCTGTGGATGGGCAAATAGGGAGCAGCCAGCTCTCATAGGGAGTTAAGGCAGGCTTCCTGGAGAGCTGAATCGGTGCCTGAGAGCTGAAACGGGGGTGGGAGATCAGGGACGTGACCAAGTCACGACCCAGGATCTGTCCTCTGGGAATCAGAAACTTGAGGAGACATGAGCAAGAGAGGAGTCAGTGGCTTAATGCCTTGACCTGACCTTGACCTTGGCCTGCTCAGGCTCTGTACCCATGTCGGAGGACCCAAAGACCCTTCTTTAAAAAAAAAAAAAAATATATATATATATATATATATATATATATATATATATACACACACACACACACACACATTATTGATTCTTCACAGAGAGGAAGGGAGAGGGATAGAGAGCCAGAAACATTGATGAGAGAGAAACCTCAAACAGCTGCCTCCTGCACACCCCCCACTGGGGATGTGCCCTTGACTGGAATCGAATCTGGGACTTTTAAGTCCGCAGGCGGACACTCTATCCACTGAGCCAAACCGGCCAGGGCCCAAAGACCCTTCTTGCTCCAATACTTTTTCTAGCTTTTGATGGTGAGTTGCCTTCTGATCCCAACAGAGCTTAGCTGTGAGCCAGAACCTTCTGGACTTAGGGGTCTGTGTGGCAGGAAAATGATCCTTTTTTTCAGATGGAGGAAGTTTGGTAAGAAAGGCCTTTGAGCCGAGACCGGTTTGGCTCAATGGATAGAGCGTCCGCTTGGGGACTGAAAGGTCCCGGGTTCGATTCCGGTCAGGGGCATGTACCTTGGTTGTGGGCATGTCCCCAGTAGGGGATGTGCAAGAGGCAGCTGATCGATGACTCTCTCTCATCGATGTTTCTAACTCTCTATCTCTCTCCCTTCCTCTCTGTACAAAATCAATAAAATATATTTTTTTTAAAAAAAAGAAAGGCCTTTGAGTTTAAAAGTTCATTCTTTGAGCACCTGCTGAGGGCCAGACCCTTTGGCAGAGCTGACTCCAAAGATTTCCACAGGAACCCGCTCCGCAGGCAGCAGAAGGACCGGAGGAAGCACTTTATAAACTGAAGTGCGATGCACTTGGGCGAGACCTAAACCCCTCCATACCTGACTCTCAAATGGCTGGGCAGCCCCCCGTGTGCGTGGCGGGGGGAGCTTTGGGGCGGGAGGTGGTCCTGAAATTAAACCCTGAAGCTTGCCCTTGATAGAGTCGATATGGGTCACCCCCCTGGAAGGAGGCCTGTGTGCTTGTCTCCATAGTAGGCAGTATTGGAGATCCCATTGTACAGATAAGAAAACTGACCTGCCAGAACCGGTTTGGCTCAGTGGATGGAACGTCGGCCTGCGGACTGAAGGGTCCCAGGTTCGATTTCGGTCAAGGGCATGTACCTTGGTTGTGGGCACATCCCCAGTACGGGGTGATGATTCTCATCGATGTTTCTAACTCTCTATCCTTCTCTCTTCCTCTCTGTGAAAAATCAATAAAATATATTTTAAAAAAATAAGAAAACTGACCTCAGCCCTAGTTGGTTTGCTCAGTGGATAGAGCGTCAGCCTGCAGACAGAAGGGTCCCGGGTTCAATTCTGGTCAAGGGCACATGCCTAGGTTGCGGGCTCAGTCCCTAGTAAGGGGCATGTAGGAGGCAGGCAGCTGATAGGTGATTATCTCTCACCATTGATGTTTCTCTCTCCCTCTCCCTTCCTCTCTGAAATAGATAGAAATATATTGAAAGGAAGAAGGAAAGAAAACTGACATCAGAGAGCCAGGCACTGGGCAAACCCGTACCCTGGAGCCCCACACAGGCTCTAGCTGGTCTTCGGACTCCAAGCTCATTGCAGTCTCAGGCCTCTGCCCTGGCTGCGCGTCTCCTTGTAATATTCTCCCGTCAGATCCTGAAGTCTGGCTGCTTGTTATTCAGGCCTCCCCTGAAATACCACCTCTTCAGGGGGACCTCCCGGACCACCCTTGCATGTGGGGTCTCCCCACCCTCAGCTCCCTGTTTGGTCATTTATTAATCTATTACTGTCACACACACACACACACACACCCGTTGGGCTGTGAGCTCTACGGGAACAGGAGCTCCGTCCATGGGACCGTGGCTGTGGCCTCGGTGCCCAGTGCAGAGCCCAGTACAGAGATGTTCTGAGGGGATTCGAACCCAGCTCCACACGAATCCTGAGCCTGAGCTCTTCACGCTCCATCCAGACCTGCTCTGCGTCCCACTCCAGCCCCCGGTGTGAGCCACAGGGGCAGGGCTCTCGGGAGCCTGCAGGCTGTGGCTGAGGTTGCAGGCCCCCAGCTCTCCCAGCTCTCCCAGCTCTCCCAGCTCTCCCAGCTCTCCCAGCTCCTGCGGCTCTCACCGGGGTGGCTGCGGTGAGGCCGCCCTGGGCACCCGGAGACTGGCTGGGCCACTCGCGCCGCCCTGACCTGGATTTGAACTTTGGCTCGGCTCTCACTTCCTGTCCCCGAGTGACCTTTCCGCATTCCAGGGTCCCCCTTACTGGGCCACAGCCATCTTCCCCAGATTGTGTTTCTGACAGAAAGAACAAAAGGAAGTGGGTAGAAGCTTTGGCAGGAGGGACTCTGGTTAGACAAAAGGTAGACTTTCCTGCCTGTGACAAACACCTGCAGGGCAGGAAGGCCGGTGCGGAGTCTCCTCCCCTGAGCAGCAGGGGAACAGTCACCGCCGGGGTGGGGGTGGGGCGCAGGCGATGGACAGAACGGCCTTCGGAGGCCGCTTTCAAGCTCTTGGCGCAGGAGCTGCCCGAGGGCCGGGGACGTGGTCGGGAAGGAGGGAAGGACTGGCTGCCGGGCCTGTGGGTGTGGGAGAAGGCGGAGGAAGAAGCTGAGGGGGCAGAGCTGTGCCTCTTCCTTCCATGAGGCAATAAGGACTCACCGGGGAGTTCTCCGTGCAAAGCAGGGCGTGGGGGAGTGAGCACCGAGGTTGCAGTCGGGCAGACCAGGCGTTGAGTCTGGTTTTACCACATACAAGCCCTGCCGCTCTGGGAAAGCAGCTTCCCTTTCTGAGCCTCCAACCCCTCACCTGTGACCTGGGAATAAGAATGCAGATGCCAGCCCTAACCGGTTCGGCTCAGTGGATAGAGCATCGGTCTGAGGACTCAAGGGTCCTGGGTTTGATTCCGGTCAGGGGCATGTGCCTTGGTTGTAGGCACATGCCTGGTGGGGAGTGTGCGGGAGGCAGCTGATTGATGGTTCTAACTCTCTATTCCTCTCTGTAGAAAATCAACAAAATATATTTTTTAAAAAAAAGAAAAGAAAAAGAATGCAGATTCCAGGATGTGACCGCTTAAGAGAGCACTTTGCAAAAAGCATACGCAAAGGGGAGGTGACTCATGGCCAACCTGCAAGTGCTATCACGATGGTGGTGTCATTGTCTTCAGTCCAACCTCGGTGCCACGAGGCAGGTCATTAATCCTTACCACAGCCCTGTCTTTGGTCACCATTCTGCAGATGAGAAATCGGAGGCTCGGAGAGGTGATACGACTTGCCCAAGGTTACATAACCAGTTGGAAACTGAGTCAGGACTTAAATCCCCATCTGATTTCAGTCTACTCTGTGCAGCTGCTGATTGACTGAGAAGCTACATTACAAACTAAAGTAATGAATATCATTATTATTATTATTATTATTATTATTATTATTATTATTTGATGATTGCTCTTCATTAACTGGTTTCCCTGTGGCAGCAGTATCCTTCCCAAGCCTGCCACCAGGGGGCAGCAAAACCCAGGGCTGGGCCCCAGGGTCCTGAGGGTGGTGCCCTACCCGCTCCTCGCATTCCTGGACGTTGAGACCTCCTGATGCTTAGCTGCTCAGGTGGGTGGGGACCCAGAGCAGCAGGCGGATCAGGGGCGAGGGAGGGCATGGTTTCAGGGAAATAGGATCGTATGCACAGTCCTGACCTCAGCCCCAACAGGAAAAGATCTGACAAACAAGGTGGTGGCTGGCATGGCCCCTCCTCCAGGAGTCTCCCCATTGCCCAGGGCAGCAGTATCCCAGGGCATGTCACCATCTCTGTGCTCCCACCGGACAGCTGGCACCGTGAGGACAGTGTTCTCTGGCTTTTTCAGGGGCTCTAGCACGGGCTGGGCACTCAGGGTGCTTCTGGTTTATTGAATACAGGTGTGTGTGAGGGGGTGTCTGAGCTGGATCCAGAGCCCCACAAAGGAGAAATCCCAGGCTCAGAGAGGGGAAGAGACTTGCCTTAGGTCCCTCAGCAAGAGAAGGAAGAGCCTCCTTGAACCCTGGCCCGCTTGACTGGGGGGTGGGGGCTATTCTCTGAAGCCACAAGGGCCACCACCACCCCAGCTCTTCCTGGAGTCCCAGCTCAGAAAGCCACGGTGTCGCCAGCCCCCTCGGGCCTCAGGCGGCTCTGGAGACCAGCTCTTCCTGCCCTGCATTCGGGGATGGGAAGCTGGTGCTGGAGGCTGGCGGCCTTAGGAGTGTTCACACTACAGACACCAGCCCCCGGAACCCGGAACCGGCCTCACTCTACACCAGAGGCAGGTGTTGGTTGTTTCCCAGCTCCCCACCGAGGCCCAGAGCAGGGAGCTGAGCAGACCCCCAGGCCCTCTGCCCAGCCCTCCTCCGATGCCTCTCCCCGCCCTCCCCTCCCTCCCTTTGTCACGTCCTGCCTGGTGTGAGGATGATCCTGTTATCCCCTCCAGGGTGTGACCAATGCCCGTGACCGGGGCCCTGCCCCTCCTTCCACCTGTACTGGGGGGGGAGGGGGTGCACCTCTTCTGATCCCAGGGGAAGTCCCGCTGGGCGGTGGGATGCTTTGAACCTGACCCCATGGAGGTCTTTGATGTCCCTGAAGCTGTGACCCACGGCATCCTTCCTAAGAAGAGTGACACCAAAAGGTGTCATGTTTCCTGACCTCGTGCGGCTACACCTGCCCCTGGAGGGTGGGGCGGGACAAGGCGCTGCAGGAGGCAGGTGTGGACGTGCCCGGGGAGGCGTGGCCCGGCTGAGCGGTGGCTGGCAGCACTGGTCACCAGGGTCCCTGTGGGACGCCGGACTCCGCTCCACAGTCAGCCCTGGCGCCGGATCCGGTGTTTTGGGGGTCGCCGTAGGAGACTGGCCCAAGCCCCTGGAGGCGAGTCCCTACAGACTGGCGGGGAGAGAGGGGAGGAGATGCCGGGCACAACCGAGTGCCCACGCCTCCTTTTCCCAAGCCGGTGACTCCCTCCTGGACACCCCCACCGCGTCTGCTGTTTTCCAGGAAAGCCGATGCAATCGCTGAGTTGGCAGGTCGAGTTGGTATCACCCTGGCGGCGCTTACAGGGTAAGCCTGCTGCTTCCAGGGCCCAGCAGGGCCTGCCCAGGAGCCCCGGACCTGGCCAGGCTCCCGTTACCCGCCCTGCACCGTGTTCCTGCCAGGCACCTGGCCCTGCCTCTCTGGCCCCACCCGCTGGCCCAACCATCACCTCATGCCCAAACCCAGCCCTCATGTCAACCTTGATTGTTGCGGGGGGTCAGACGAGGGGTTAGAAGACCTGGGTGTGAGTTCCAGGGCCACGCTTACTGGCTGTGTGTCTCTGGATAAGTCCCTTGACCTCTCTGAGCCTCGGTTTCCCCACCGATGAGATTCCACCCATGCTGGTAAAGGGTAGAAAGTGCCCGGGAGGGTGCCCGGCGAGCAGGAGGTGTTCAGGAAATGGTTCTACAGACTCTCCCCCGGCACGACCTGTTCTCCCAGGGCCTGTGGGAAGAAGGAAGCGGTGGAGCCTTCTGCTCGCCATCTAACATTAATCAGCACGCCCAGCACGCATGGTGCTCCGCTCTCAATGCGCGCTTGTGACATGGAACCGGGCCTCCTCGGCGTTCTCCGGGCCCCTGGCTCGGGCAGAGCTGGCTTGTGCACCAGGTCCGGGGCTCCTGGCTTAGCGGGGCCTGAGGTGTGGGTAGCGAGTGGGCACTGCAGGGGCTGCTGGCCGGGCGGGGTTGGGACTTGGGAGGATCCAGTCTGTCCAAGAGGGCAGTGGGCAAGGCTGCCCCGCGGAGGGCTTCAGCGGGCACCCCCAGACTCGGAGGCCTGGCCACGGAGCCCATGCTGGAGGAGGGGGGCCCACACCCCCCGGTCCTCAGCACGTCACCCCTGCTTCAGACAGCTCCTGGTCAAGGAGGCTCCGAAGGCAGGAGGCGAGGGCCTGGGCACAGGGATTGCTCAACAAGTAACCAGCGAAGAGGAAGTGGGTGAACGGGGGGTTGAATGAGTGAGTGAATCAGTGAATAAAGGAGTGAGTGGGTAATGAATAAGCCAATACCTAAGGAATACTAACCCTTATGCAGCTCTCACTACATGCCCGACACTGCTCTAAGCACTTGACTGATCTGAACTCACTCGGACTTCACTGAAACTTATGAACAGGCCTTATTGTTACTTCCACCGAACCGAGAATAGACACACACACACACACACACACACCCCTGCCCCAGAGAAGTGAAGTAACGGTGCCCAAAGTCACACAACTGGTAAGGGACTGAGTCGGCTCTCGAACCCGTGCAGGCTGGCTTCAGAGTCTCTGGGCAGCAAACGGGAGCACAGCCCCAGGCTATGAAGGGAGGCCATCGCTGAGGGGTGAGAAGATGGGTTTTATAGTTTGGACCTTAGGACTTTAGACTTCGCAGTGTTTTTTTTCAGTGGGTCATTCATTCTTCGTGTATCTGTTAGTCACCTGCTCACTCATCTACTCACAGAGTATTGGCTCTGGGAGAGGGAGGGGTGAGATGACTAGCATTCCATCCTTCAGGGCTCAGCGCAGGTGCCACCTTCTCCAGGAAGCCTTCTCTGATTTCCTCTGCAGAGGGCCCCCGGGCTCCTGGGCTTCCCTCAGCATTACCTTCTCTGTGCCTGCCTCCCTTACCAGCTGCGGAGGGCTTTTTTTAAAAATATATTTTTTTACAGCTGGGACCGGTTTGGCTCAGTGGATGGAGCGTGGGCTTGGGGACTGAAGGGTCCTGGGTTCGATTCCGGTCAGGGGCATGTACCTTGGTTGCGGGCATATCTCCAGTGGGGGGTGTGCAAGAGGCAGCTGATCGATAACTCTCTCATCGATGTTTCTGGCTCTCTGTCTCTCTCCCTTCCTCTCTGTACAAAATCAATGGAATATATTTTTTTAAAAAATGTATATATATATATATATATACATTTTTAAAATATATATATATAAATATATATACATTTTTTATATATTTTTAAATATATAAATAAATATATATATATATATATATATATATTTTTTTTTTTTTTTACAGAGGAAAGAGAGGGACAGAGAGTTAGAAACACCAATGAGAGAGAAACATCAATCAGCTGCCTCCTGCACACCCCCCACTGGGGATGTGCCCGCAACCACGGCACATGCCTTCAACTGGAATCGAACCTGGGACCTTTCAGTCCACAGGCCGACGCTCCGTCCACGGAGCCAAACCAGCTTCGGCTGCGGAGGGCTTTTGTCTCTGAATTCTTGGTACACCTTGGTGCTCAGTAAACGCTTGATGAGGCAGCCCGTTACTGCTGGGCCTCCTGGGGACTCCTGAAGCTCGCTGCTCTCTGCTGCTTCCTCTCCCCACTCCAGCCAGGATGCTCCGGTGTCCGGGCAGAGCCCGGCAGCCCCACACTCCCCAACGGGCTTCCCATCCCCTCGGTGGAGTGGAAACTCACCAGGCACAGGGGCCATGTCAGCGGGGCTGGGATTCACTCCGGCCTGTCCCCGGGAGGGAGGGAACCGGGCCCATCTGGCTCAGCAGCCTCTTCCTTCGCTGGCTGCATGTTTGTTTTCAAATTCCTGAGGACTTCGTCACTCCCACCCCGTCCCCACCGGGCCCCTGGCCTGCCTGGCTTCCTTCCTCCCCTCGCTTGACCGGGCTGGTCTGCAGGGTGGGGCACCCGGCCAAGCCTCTCCCTCCCGCTGCCTGCCAGCCGTCAGCTGACTGAGTGGGGAGCCCCAGAGACTGGGGGATGAGATGGGGGGACTCAGGAGCCTCCAGGGCCCTCTGCCTGGAGTAGGGCAAGGCTATGACTTCCTGCTCCCCAGGGAACAGCGGTAGGAAACCCCAGGCTGACAGCCAGGACTCGGCAAGGCTGGGCTAGCTGCCCGGGGAAGCCCCCAGGGGGCGCACCGCCTCGCAGGCCCAGCTCGGGCCCAGGAGGCCTAGCCGGACCAGACCTCACTCGAGCTCCTTCTAGCCGGCCCTGTGGGACGAGGAGGGTGACGCATCTCCACCTTGACCTCTTGTGCGGGGACCCTGGCGCAGACACAGACTCCTGGGCCCGTGCACTGCGTTCCTGATGGCGGGTGGAGCCGGGAAAGCTGGGTCTTCCGCCCGCTCCCCTGGGGTCCCGGGGAAGGGGGTCCCAGCTGAACCTCGGCGGGGAGGAGGAGGAATCTGACAAAGCTGCGTCCGGTGGCCTTGGGGTCTGACCCAGCTCTGCCGCTGACCTGGCCCGGGCCTGAGGGGAAGGGCGCTGTCCAGTTCAGTAGGCACTGGCCGCTGTCACTGTTTACATCTTAATTAATTAAAATGAAGTCAAATGGGAGTTGGTTGCTCAGGGACTCCAGCCCCATTTCAGGTGCTCAGCAGCCACGTGTGGCTGACGGCCACCAGGTGGCACAGGACGGACGGACGGACGGAGCAACCAGCTGTCCTCCGCCCACAGGGACAGGCTCGGTCACCGCTGTCCCAGGACACCAGCCCCACAGAGGCAGCATCACCCTCTGCTCTCCTCACTGCCGTCCGCCCGCGGCAGCCAGCTCATGCCTGGAACGTGGCTGGGGATCAATAAAGACACTGTAGACTGATTGTTGTTACTGTGGTAAAACATGCATAAAGTCGACCACATAGCCACTTTAAAGCACTCCGCTGAATGGCATTACGTAGGTTTATTTTATTTTTTAAAATATATTTTATTAATTTTTTTATAGAGAGGAAGGGAGAGGGATAGAGAGCTAGAAACGTCGATGAGAGAGAAACATTGATTAGCCGCCTCCTGCACACCCCTTACCGGGGATGTGTCCGCAACCAATGTACATGCTCTTGACCGGAGTTGAACCTGGGACCCTTCAGTCTGTAGGCCGACGCTCTATCCACTGAGCCAAACCGGTTTAGGCTAAGTAGATTTACTTGACCACCATTTTCTGTAGAACTCTTGCTCACCCCAATCTGAAATTCCTTCCCCATGAGACAATGCCTCCCTATCAGTACACTTTTTTTTTTTTTTTTAAACTGGATGAGTTACCTTGGTCAAGTCACTTCCTGCTCAGGGCTTCAGCTTCCTTCCCGAAAGGCATGAGCATCATCCCTGGTGAGTCGGTTGTGAAGATTAAATGGGATGAAGCTGTGCTTAGCATGGTCCCCGGCACATAGCAAGTGCTCATCGAAGGCTAGCTGTTACTGTGTGGTTGGCCCATCTGGAAGTCTGGCCCGAGTGTCCACACCTCCCCGCTCTCTGAACTCCGCAATCAGGTAAACAGAAACGGGACCCTGTGGCATGAATCACACGGGTGTGTTCTGTGTCCGGGGCGTGATCCACTGCTGATCCTTTGTGTACCCAGCTGGGCTCCTCACCCTGACAATCACTGCTTCACCAACTGCCTCTCTGGGACCCAATCTTCCCGCGATCCCACCACTCCTCTCCCCCCCACCCCGCCACTCCTCTCCCAAGTGGGGAGAGAGGTTGCAAGGAGCCCTCACAGATGATGCCAATGTACAGATGGGGAAGTCGAGGCCGAGGTAACGCAGGAAGCAGCCAGGGGCAGGCCAGGACTCAGAGAGGGGTCGGCTGGCACACGGGAGCCATGAGCTGAAGGAAGAGCTGGCTGCCTGGCCGGCCGGCTGCTGTCAGGCTGAAGAGCCTCGTGCTGCCGCTGAAGAAACCGGCTCCGGGAGGTTAAGTGAGGTGCTGGGTAAATGTTTATGGAGCTGAGCGCACGGTGTCTGGGGGCAGGGCATGCTGGCACTCTGAACTCTGAACCCTGTACACCTTTAATCCCTGCTCCAGGGACGGCCAGGACAGCTTCTTGTCCTGGACAGGAAGTTCTCGTGGTGGAGTCAACAGAGACGCTAGCCCTTGGCGTCAGGAGGGAAGGGAGGAATTTCTTTGGCTTTGGACTCAGACAGGCTCAGATCTGTCACAGGTCTTGAGACAAGGGAGCAGTCTTGCTAAGCTCTTAAACTTTCTAAACTGGGGACCTTTCTGAGACACTATAAAAGCCGTGGCCTCCAGCTAGTGGTGAGCTGTTAAATGTTTAACAACGCGCTGCTCTCCCGATGGAAAACAAAAAGCACCCAGGTTTGTGTCATTGGCCGATTGCTGTGGTGTAAATACTTCCGCTCACAGTCGATTTCCAGGTACCCGTGACACCTGGCTCCCAAGTCTGTAAAATGGTATCAACCTGCTCTCTCTGAGCCAGCCCACCGCCGGGTCTGCGTGCTCTCGGGCAAGCCTCTCCCCCTTCCCCAGCCTCAGTTTCCTCATCTGTAAAGTGGGGGCCGATGGGCCCTGCCTGCAGGGGTCTGTGAGGATGACTTCCTCGCTCCTCCCCAGGCAGCGGTGAGGAGAGCAGCAGCTGGTGGAAGGCCACGCCTCTGAGCCGCTGGCTGGGGCATGTTGTGGGGTACCTCGTCCCCTCCCCATGCCCGGGCCCGGGGCAGCCTTTCTTTCCTTCCTGACCCCTCGCTCACGGATCCCTGGGATGCCTAGAGGAGGGGACTCTGCAGCCCCCTGCCCTTCCCTTTGGGCCCCTTCCAGAAGCCACACTGGGGGGTGGGGAAGGGGAGGGCAGAGCAGCTCGGTGGTGATGACAGAGTTCGCCCAAACCTGGAAAGACAGGCTCACCTGCCCCAGGCTGGCTAATCCCCCTCATTTATCCGGCTTAACTCCTGGCACCACAGAAGGGGGAGAAATTCCCCTCCGCCACCCAGGCTGGGACCCCCTGGCGTCCCTCTTCCTCCCCCTCCGGTCCCCACCTGAGTGCCCTGGCCACCCCAGGGTCACACCTTTGACCATCGGGGACCAGGTCATGGTGACGCCCCCCACTCTGAGTCTCTCCTCTTGGGGTGGCATCTAAGGCGCTTGTCCCCGGGGGTCAGTGACCCTGGAAGTTGAGGGGAGCAGGTCAAGTGGAGAAGGGTTAGTCTCACACTGGGGGCGAAGACTGCATCCCCAGCCAGGGGTTCTAGACACGAGGACCCAAAATATTAGGGAGAAAGGTGCCTAGTGGCAAAGGCGAGCCTTCTGCTAACAAAGGTGGGGAAACTGAGGCCAGCGAGGAGAAAGCTCACGTGCACAGTCACCCCAGGAACTCCGAGGCTGAGCAGCGACCTGGACCCGATGCCTGGATGGCTGGTCTCTTCTTCTTCTTCTTCTTCTTCTTCTTCTTCTTTTTGAAATATAATTTTATTGATTTTTTACAGAGAGGAAGAGAGAGAGATAGAGAGCTAGAAACATCGATGAGAGAGAAACACTGACCAGCTGCCTCTTGCACACCCCCTACCGGGGATGTGCCCACAACCAACATACATGCCCCTGACCGGAATCGAACCTGGGACCTTTCAGTTTGCAGACCGATGCTCTACCACTGAGCCAAACCGGTTTCAGCATTCTTCTTCTTCTTCTTCTTCTTCTTCTTCTTCTTCTTCTTCTTCTTTTTAATATATTTTATTAATTTTTTACAGAGAGGAAGGGAGAGGGATAGAGAGCTAGAAACATCGATGAGAGAGAGACATCGACCAGCTGCCTCCTGCACACCACCCAGCGGGGATTTGCCTGCAACCACGGTACATGCCCTTGACTGGAATCGAACCCGGGAACTTCCAGTCTGCAAGCTGACGCTCTATCCACTGAGCCAAACCAGTTTCGGCTGGTCTCTCTTCTTTGCTGCCTGGTGAGGAGCAGAAGGGGCTGGAGGCAGGGACCCAGCAACATGGCTGTCCTGGGGCTCGGTGACCAGCCCAGGCCTGCGGTTTCTCAGGGGACTCTCGTGCTGGTGACCCCTTCAGGGCAAGGTGAACCCAAGGAGCAGGCCAGCCTCTGGAAGACCCAGGACCTGGGAAGCCGTGTGGCTGTGAATCACTCCCCTTCCTGAGGGGTCTGTGATGCTGCCTGCAAGTTGGGACCCTGGCCAGCCCCCCTTACCCCCCGATCCTCTGTGTGCTCGGGCAAGTTATGGTCCCCTTGGCACCCATCTCTCTGGCTGCCAAGCGGGTGGTTTGGGCCGCAGCAGTGGTTGGGAACTTGTTGTAGGCCACAGAGTTACTTCTAGAGGATGCTACAGAGAGAAACGCAAGAAGGCTGGGGCTGGGGGAAGCCGGGGCTTGGACGGAGGAGGGCAGGAGGGTGGGGGAGCTCGGCCCTGGGCCCAGCTGCTCTGACACCGGGGCCCTGGAGGGGACTCAGCCATCCCTGGGCAGAACTCCTGCCTGGGACCATGACCCCCCCCTCCCCCCACAACCTCATCTGCAAGGAGGTGGCAATGCCAGCGGCCTGGGCCACACCCAAGCGTGCCACTCCTGACTCCTGAACGCTGGAGAGAAAGAGATGAGAGGCAGGGAAGAGATAGAGAGATAGAGACAGAAATAGAGCAAGACAGAGGAAAACAAACAGAGAAAGAGAGGCACCAAAAAAGAGAAATATTTGGAGACGAGATGGGGAGGGAAAGGGAGGGAGAGCTGGAGAGGGGGAGAAGGAGGGACACATGTTTCCACTCAGCGTTGTTTTCTGTTTAAAATAAAACCGACCCAATAATCTCTGCTGCTGACGGTTGGCTGGAGCCCAGGCCCCGGCTGAGTGTGACCGCAGGCCTCTGGCCCTCCGCCTGGGAAACTCAGCTAATAGCTGCCAGGCCCTGCTCTGGGCGGCCTCGGCCACACTGCCTGTCCCCCGAGGCTGGCTCCGGCCAGGGTCCCCGGAGAGACCCCCGAGCAGGGCACCTGGGGCTCCCTCTGCTCAGCCTTTGGCCATCTGGCTGACAACAAACAGCCACCTGGAGGCCGGGGGCTGAGGGCCAGCAAAGGGCTGTGGCCAGGAAGAGGGCCTGAGCAGGGAGGGACAGGCTCAGGACCCGCTTTACCCCAGGGACCTGGTCAGCAGGGGATCCAGCTTCCCCCAGAGGCTCTGAGGCCCTCACCCCGCCTCTCTAGGGTAAGGTGACCAGACGTCCCGCTTTTGGCGGGACAGTCCCGATTTCTAACAATTTGTCCCGCGGACTTATTTAAAATGCAGCGGGACGCGGGACAAATTGTTAGAAATCAGGACATCTGGTCACTTTACTCTAGGGACACAGTCTAGGTCCCTGCAGCCCCAGGCCCAAGCCCTGGGTTGGGTGAGCCACATGCCTGGGGACTGTGGAGGGAGCTAGGGAGGCAGAGCAGGCCGGGGGCGGTCAGGAGCTGCCACTCAGAACACCCGGTCAGGCTTGCTTAGAGCCCAGCTCACACACATGTACACGTGTGCACACACACGCGCGCGCGCGCACACACACACACACACACACCACCTATATAGCGTGTCCCCGAAAAACGTATGCACACTTTAACAGCTGATAACTCACTTAATGTACGCCCCTTTCCAGGTTTAACTGATTGGAAATAACGGGGGAAGCCAGACGACTAGAAAGCTTTGAACAAAGAAACTTTATCCTCAAGTGCCACTAGACTGTTTTTTACGGGGATGCATAAAAGATAAAGTTTACGGCCCCAAACCAGAACAGTCGACGTGTGGAGGGCGCACAGTTACGGAACGCAGTGGTTCTTGATGTTTGTGATTCCACTGCTTTGCGACCTCAGCGGGGCCTGGACCGGTGTGAGGACAGGCATCGACCAGAACATTCTTCATTTCTGTGGATTCCCCTAAATCTTGAAAATGGACCGAATGTTCATAAACACTGACCCTATAATCAGTGGGTACATTTCTAAACGCTGGGGGGACACCCTATAGTTTGCGCTCAGGCCCTATATTTGATCTGCCCTAAGCCCACGTCTCCCGGCAGGAATGAAGGTGGCCCAACAGCGGCTGCAGTCTGTACAGCACCTTCCGGGCCCCGGGCACTGCTGAGCCGGAACACATCCTCTATGTCATCCTCTTCCCCCCTGAGGTGGGGCCAGGACACTGTCCACTTCACAGATTGTGAAAGGGAGGCTCAGGGCCGTCAGCGCACTTACTACCCAAGTCTCACGATGAGTAAGATGTGGGATTTGAATCCCGGTTTGCTCCCCGACCCCAGCCCCACACCCTGGGGCAGTGGGCAGCTTCTGGGGTATGGGGCTCCAGGGCCTATGGAGAGGACACAGTCTGCACCCAGGCCCGGGCTCCCATCCCTTCCGGCGCTGAGAGAGGCAGGTCTGAGAGCAGCTGATCCTCTGGGTTTTGTTCTTGGCACAAAGGCGTCCGGATCCAGGCTTAGTGGTAAATGGTGAGGGGCCCGCAGCCCCCTCCCGCGGGCAGGCCTGGCAGGCTCCGCTCCTGCCTGCTTCCCCGGGGCTGTGAGCCCTCAGCTTCCTATTCAGAACCCGGCTCAGCCAGCGACAGGAGTAATCAAAGGCAGGCAGATCCGGGGGATTAGAGAGACTGTGAGAGGCTGGGGCAGGCCGGAGGGGCCGGAGGGCGGGGGAGGGGGGTGGGGGGTGGGGTGGGGAGACTCACATGGAACTCCCCACTATATGCTGGGCACTTCCTGATCCTGTGTCATCCTCATGGCAACAGGTGGGATGATGGGAAATAGAAGTCCAGAGAGGGGAAGGAACTTGCCCAAGGTCACACAGCAAGTCAGAGGCAGAACCGAGGTGCAAACCCAGGTGACCCAGCCCCCAGTCAGGGCTTTTTTCATGCAACGTGGCTCCTCTGTGCTTAAGAGACTCTGTCCAGCCCTAACCAGTTTGGCTCAGTGGTTAGAGCATTGGCCTGCAGACTGAAAGGTCCCAGGTTCGACTCCGATCAAGGGCATGTACCTTGGTTTTCGGGCATGTACCCAGTAGAGGGTGTGCACGAGGCAGCTGATCCATGTTTCTCTCTCATCGACGTTTCTAACTCTCTATCCCTCTCCCTTCTGCTCTGTAAAAAAACAATAAAATATATTAAAAAGAAAAAGAAAAAAAAAGACTCTCTGTCCTGTGGTCTCTTCCAGAGGCAAAGAGGGCAAAGGCAGACAGAGAGGGGGGTGCGGCACCAGCTGGCAGGGGCTGGCACAGAAGGGAGGGGGTCTCCTGTAGGGCTTCCCCTGACCGCCTGAGTGGGACCCTCGGGGCCCAGCGAGCACTGGAGTGGCACTGCCCTGCCCCAGGCAATGCCAGGTCTGAATCTCAGAGCAGAGGGAGGGCAGGGTCCCCACCAGAGCCTCCTGCAGCCAGGTCTCCCCCTGGCAGTGCTTGGGGTGGGACCTGGGGACCCCCACAGCCCTGGGACTCAGACTGGCCCCGGAGGGAAGGGAGTGGGGGTCTCGCTGGTGATGGCTGCAGGAGGGCAGAGAGGACTGGAAGAGCAGAGTGGCCCTGGGGTGTGGCCTTGCTGTGTGGCCTCGGGGAGGTACAAATCCCTCTCTCTCTGGGGCTTCAGGCATCTCCCTTTAGGGCCCCAGAGCCGGCGGTCTCCCTCACAGGAACGTGGGCTGCATACTGAGGGCTGGTGCCCTGCGTTCTTTCATCCTCACCGCAGTTCCCCCGGGGGAGGCGGCTGCCATTTCCTCCCCACTTCACAGAGGACACCGAGGCTCAGAGAGGTCTTGTTCAAGGTCAGATAGCTCCTGGAGATTTCAGAGCCCGTGGCCTCCCTCTGCCCCTCCCCCTCCCTCAGGGTGCCAGGCCCTGCCTGTGGGCCGGACCTCAGCAGGCTGGCTGAGGGCCTGGGTGCTGCAGGGGAGCCCTGGAACCCCGTCTGACAACAGTTCCCCCACCCCGTGCCAAGGTGGCAGAGGAAGGTGCCTACCTGCCCCACCCCCAGGGGCAGGCCACCGCACTCCCAGGAATCCGGCACATTCCTGTGGTGGGGGTGTGGCTGCCCAGGGCCCGTGTTTGCCCAGGGCCGGTGCCGGTTGCTAGGCACGGCCGGCCCGCCTCCCGCGCTGAGTCAGCAGGCCGGGCAGCCGTGGCTCCCGCAAATCCCTCTCCCCGGGAAGCCCGGCCAGGCCGGAGGGAAGAGGAAGCTCTACTTCCCGGGAACGGAAGGGGGTGGCCTTGGGGTTCACACCTGAGGACACAGGCTGGGAGTGGGGGGAGGGAGGAGGAGGAGGTCTGCACGGGGGAGGCCAGACACTCCCCCTCACTCTCCCCCCCCTCACACACTTCTCTCCCCCCTGCCCCCCTGCAGACACGTGGGGGGTAGTGAGCTAGGGCTGAGCGTGAGGACTTCAGACTGGACCCAGGCCACCGCGCTGTCCTAAGTGCCTTCGCTGTGCCAGGCGCCGCTCTGGCTGCTCTGCCTGGCTCTCTTATCGCTTGCAATAAACCTGGCTCACGCGGGTCACCCTCCACGGCTCACATGGGGAAACTGAGGTGCAGGCAGGCCGCCAGGGAGCGCAGGGCACGGGCACCCTGTCCTCGGTGAGCCTGGACCGGCCCCTCCCCGGGCCTCAGTTTCCCAGCTCTGCTGCTCCCAGCGGAGGGCCTGCCCACGCCCTGAGAAGGATGGGGAAGCAAACGGGGTGCCCGCAGCTTCCACCTCAGCACTGTTTGCTCTCGATAAGGGGAGAGTCACTTCCCCTGGACGGGTCTCGCCCTGCGGCCAGACTTTGATCTCCTTGCTGCCTTCAGATTCCTTTATCTTTATGGGCACTGCCATGGGCCCCACGCCCCGCCCCCCCCAGGAGACACAAGGGTGCTGGTGGAGCCCTGGCCGGCGGCTCAATGGTTAGAGCCTCAGCCTGTGCCTCAGAGGATCTCAGGTTTGACTCCTGGTCACGGGCACTGACCTGGGTTCAGGTTTGATCCCGCCCCAAGTCGGGCATGTGTGGGAGGCAGTCAATGGATGTGTCTCTCTCACATCAATGTTTCTCTCTCTCTCTCTCTCTCCCCCAACTCTTCCACACTCCCTGCAAAAAAAAAAAAAAAAAAAATCAATGGAAACAATATCCTCACTTCTCAAGTGAGGATTAAAGTCAAACAAATAAGCCCAAACTGATTTGGCTCAATGGATAGAGCATCGGCTTGGGGACTGAAGGGTCCCGGGTTCGATTCCGGTCAAGGGCATGTACCTTGGTTGCGGGCATATCCCCAGTAGGGGATGTGCAAGAGGCAACTGATCGATGACTCTCTCTCATCGATGTTACTCTCTTTCTCTCTCCCTTCCTCTCTGTAAAAAATCAATAAAATACATTTAAAATAAATAAATAAATAAATAAAGTCAAACAAATAAAAAAGAGGGGCGGAGGGACCGTGCCAGGAGGGGTGGGGACTTGGAGGCAGGCGTCCTGGATGCTGGTCTTGTGGGGCCAGTTCTTTCCAGCCCTGTTCTCCTTGGAGCAGAATTGATGGGTCCTGGGCACTGGTGCCAGGGTGGGGACGAGGGCATAGGCAGGGTGCGGTGTGGGGGTCAGGAGGCCAGGAGTTTCGATGGCTAGTTTTGGTGGCTTTTTGATAAGAGAAATAAGGAGCGGTCAAAGTCCGTGGGAGCCGGCGGGGCAAGGGTGGCGGAGGGGGAAAGAGGGGCTGGTTCCCAGGCTGCTTAGCGGTTTTGTCCCACTGCCCTGGTGCCCTGTCAGGCTTGGGGGGAGGGGACTTCCAAAGATGACATGATTTGGGGGTCAGGGAAAAAGAGGAAGAGCCTGTGGTACTTCCTCTGAGGTGTGCATCCTGGCGCTGATGGGCTGGGACGGGGGTGGTGGTGGGAAGATGGGGGGTGGGGTCCCAGTCTGATGGGAATGTCTCTCCTCTGAGAGGGGCACATACTCCATTCCTCAAAAATCCCAATCCAGCTGGGACCAGTTTGGCGCAATGGATAGAGCGTCGGCTTGGGGACTGAGGGGTTCCGGGTTCAATTCCGGTCGGGGGCATGTGACTTGGTTGCGGGCATATCCCCAGTGGGGGGTGTGCAAGAGGCAGCTGATTGATGACTCTCTCTCATCGATGTTTCTACTCTCTATTTCTCTCCCTTCCTCTCTGTACAAAATCAATAAAATATATTTTTTTTTAAAAATCCCAATCCAGCCCGGCCAGCATGGCTCAATGGTTAAATGTTGACCTATGAACAGGAGGTCTCTGGTTCGATTCCCAATCAGGGCACATGTCTGGGTTGCAGGCTCGATCCCCACTGTGGATCCATGTTGTAGCTGAGTCTCTCTCGCCATTGGTGTTCTGTCTCTCTCTTTCTCCCTTCCTCTCTGAAATCAATAAAAAGATTTTAAAACAACAGCAGCCCAATCCACCGGTGGGTTCACCGTCTGAGCGTAGAGGCAGGCCGGCCGGATGCTCACTGGCAGGACTGCTTAGCTCCCGGCCTTTCCCCTGCTGAGCCTGGCCAGGCCCTTTGAAGATGAGGAAAGCAGGCAGAATCCAGAAATGCCCCCTTCCAGTTCCCTCAACACCCCCCCGCCGGGGATCAGCCTGGGGTCAAGCCCGGGCTGGGGAGGGGGTCTCTGTCAGACGGGCCGAGAGGCACCTTTCAGGCTGTGACATGAGGTGGATCCTCTGTGCAAAACAGTTATTACCGCTCCCTCCTCTGGGCGGCGAGACAGGGAGGGTCTATTACAGGGTTGGAGCCGCATCCCTCCCACCGCACCCCACCCCACACACCCCACCCTGCCCACCGCTCAGGCATGCACACACACACACACACACACCCCTGCACACACACGCAGAGAGAGACACATTAGTTGTATGATTTTGAGCGAGTTCCTTCACCTCCCTAAGCCGGGTGCTGAGGATACCATGAGGATCATAATGGCACGCACACCTGGAGCTACACCATCAGCCTGTGCCAGCGCCTTCCCACCCCCCACATCCCCTTCCCTGGGACATGCAGACATGGGCACCTCTGCATTCCTACACACTCCCCTGGGCACACACATGCCCATGCAGCCCTGCTCAGACCCCCCCTCACATGCAACATGCCCACACATTCTTGCTTGTAAACTGTCATGGGAGAGCACATACATTTGTATGGGAAGGTGGGGGGCTGTGGCAGGATTCCCAGGACCCCACATGGAGCCTTCACCAGCAGCCTTCTGTCTCTGGGGTGGACCTCATCAGCCAGGCCCCAGGCAGGCTCGGTGCTGACCTTACCCTCTCTCCTAGGAAAATGCCAGTTTGGTAAGGTTGTGTGTGAAAGACACAGAGATCTGGCTGCAAATGCCAACTCTGGCCCTGAGCCTCGGTTTCCTCATCTGTAAAATGGGGACATGAATAGCCATGAAGAGGTCATAGGAGAGGGGTCCAGTCTCTGAGCTGGTCTGTGTGAAGTGTGATGTATGTGAAGTGCCCAGGACCTAGTAGATGCTCAATAAATGCTGGTTGGGTTGATGGGGAGGCCGGGCCTTCCCTCCTGGAGTGTGGAGGGTAACAGACAGTATCACGTGTGCTCACCGAACCTCTTATGTTCCAGGCCGTGGCCAGACACTGGGCCTCAGATTTAAAACAAAGCAAAGCAAAACCAAACCCTCTCCACTTCCCTCAGGATGCTCATCCCCACCTGGAGACAAGGAGTCAACAGCCAGTTTCCAGTCAGAACGGGGTGTGTGGGAGACAAGTCAGAGAGGCAGGCGGTGGGGTGCCAGGGAGAGAAGTGGGGAGGCCACTGTCTGGGGGTGATCTTAGTCCAGTTCACGCCCTGATACTGAGATTTGGTTTTCCCTCTTTGAGACTCAGTTTCCCCTCTACAAAGTGGGCATGAACACAACCAGCTCACTGGACTGTTGTCCACATTTGGGGGCGCTGGGCACGGCTCACGCAGCAGGAGGAGGAGGATTCTGTGTGGCTGCTGCCCAGGAGGTGGCCCCGGGGCCCCTTTCTCCGTCTGAGCCCGAGTCGGGAAAGTCAGAGGGTCTGGGATGCGGTTGTCTGTTTCCATAGCAGAGCCTGCATTTCTTCACCAGGAACCCCCCACATGGACCCTGGATCTCAGGGGCAGGACGAGGGGCAGGGCACACCCCCAGGATGTGCTTGTCCATGGGAGGATGTGGTCAGCCACCCCTTTGAATTTCTGGCCACCACAGGCCTGGGGGAGGGGTGCAGGGTCGGGGGACAGAGCTTTACTTACCCTTGGAGGTGACTCGAGAGCCACCAGGGGCTGGGCATGGAGACACCCACTCAGGGTCACAGGGTAGGACTCGCTGTGGGGAGTGGGCGTGAAGTGCAGGCACTGGGATACCCTGGACCCTGCACGTCCCATCCAAAGACCTTCGCCTGATCGTGGTGGCTCAGCGGTTGAACCTCAGCCTATGAGCCAGGAGGTCAGGGCACAGGTTCAATTCCCCGTCAGGGCACAGGCCCGGGTTGCTGGCTAGATACCCAGCCGAGGGCCTGCAGAAGCAGGAGGCAGCTGGATCAATGATTCTCTCTCATTATTGATGTTTCTGCCTCTCCCTCCCTCTATGAAATCAATAATATATTATCCTTCAAGATCAGGATTTCACACTCTCTCCACTGTCCCAGACAAGGTCTATCTCCTGCCCTTGGCTGGTCGGCTGGCGAGGTCTCAGCACACCCTTCTTTCTACAGTTGGGAAACTGAGGCCAGAATAAGGTGGCAGTTTGCTAGCCGCGAGGCGGTGAGCGGGCTGTGGGCCGCATAGTTTTCTCCATCCCTGGGGGTTCCCAGGGGATGAGGACAGATGATGATGGACACGTGGTGACGGATGGGAAGCGCGCCATCCACCGCCTGGCACCGGGATGAGGCCCCGAAGCCAGCGGTAATAATGATTACCGCTAATTATTTCTGCTAGGAGGCCCACGGAGCCGGGACCAGGGGGTGCAGGCTCCGGAGGAGGCGGGGTGTAAGGGGGGCGGAGGAGTCAGTGGGATTGGGAAGGAGGCTGGGATCCGAGGGGAAGAACAAGCAGACTAATTGCCCGGCGTCCCCGCCCCCCGCACCAGGGCGCCCCGTCCCCCTCCCCCGCGCGCCGCCCCCGGGGCTGCCCCGTTTCCATGGAGACGGCGGCCCCGCCCTCGCCCCCCTCTTTTACAAGGTGCCCCGGCGGCTCTGCGCAGCGGGGACCGGGCTCGGCCCGGCTGTAAACCGCGCGCGGCGACCCTCAAAGGCAGCACCTGCGGGGCCGGAAGCCGGGGCGGCCGGGGTGTGAGACGGGGCGGGGGGGGGGAGGGGGGGGGCCGGGGGCAGGGCCTCGCTGCCTCCACAAAGCACTGCCCGCCGGGGCCCCTCATCCCCCCGCCCCGCTCCTGGGGCAGGAGCTGCAGCCCGCAGGGCCCTGGAATGTTACCTCCATGGTCTCTCTCCGCCTCCTCCCCCTCCCGCCTCCTGCAGGCTCGGCCCTCTCCACCTGGCCCGGCTCTGTCAGGGGCTTTTCGGGGCTCCCCCCACGTTTGCACCTCCCTGTCTCTGTCCCTCCGGGATGGGGCATGTCTCTCTGCAGCAGGACCTGGACGGGGAGAGGACCGCATGGCCTCAGGCGGGACTTCCAGGCCTGGGAAAAGCACAAGGGGCGCACGGGAAAAATACGCAGAAACATATCCTCCCCCACCCCCACCCAGCCCTGCCCCTGCCCCTGCCAAGGTTCCCGGTCTACCCCCCCATCACTCCCCACCCCGACACACACACACACACACACACACACACACACACACAGGGCTCCACAGCAAGCTTCTTAAAGCAGGGCTGTGTCCAGGTTCCTAGTCCCCTCAGGCTTAGCACAGGATTCAACACAGTGTGTGTCAGAGGTCACAGAGATACCTGCCACCTACCGATGTGAACACGTGTGTCCGTACACACATACACGCACCTCAGGGGGCCCAACCCCGGAATACGTGATTGGTGGCGAGTATGGACAAGTGACGGTGGTGTGATGGATGGGACGACAGACGGATAGATGGATGGGCCAATGGACAGACTGACAGCCGGGAGCCGCCAGGAGGTGACTACCTGGCTGGGCAGGGCTGTCTTTGAAAGTGATGGATGGGACACAGAGGACTGAGAAGGGCCCGGCAGCTGGGGGAAGGAAGGAAGTCAGGATGGCTGGATGGACAGACAGACTGACAGATGAGGGAGACAGATGAGGGGGTGGGGACAGATGGGTCGGGATGGTAAGGAGTGATGAGAGACCCTGCTGAGAGAGGGGAAGGGGTCTTGCTGGGGAGGCTGTGGCAGAGAGGAAGCATGGGTGAGGATGGATGGCTCACTGCTGGGCTGGCCGCAGGCAGACACAGGGACTCACCGATTGATGGGAGCTGGGGAGGAGTGACCAGGGCCCCGCTGGAACCGGTTGACCGGTTGATAGAGATGGAGGGAGACAGGACAGGAAGGGGGGGCGTGGTGGGGTAGGAGCCCCCACCCTGTCCTGAGGTGGTCCCTACAGATCCCCTGAGACCTGCGTGTGGGAAAGGGGTGTGTGTGTGTGTGTGTGTGTAGACATGTGGTGTGTTTTCAGCGCGCTTATCAGTGTGTGTGTAGACCCGGGAGGACATAGGCCTGGTGATGGGCGAGGAGATGGGAGCCTGGAGCGTGTGCTCCCTGCCCTTCCTCGGGGGCCGGATAAACCTATCAGGGAAGGGAAGGAGTCAGAGGTGGAGAGCCTCAGAGAAGAAACAGAACAGCTTCCCTCTCCGTCCTCCCTTCTCCTCCTGAGCCTCCCGCAGGCCCACAGCCAAACTCTCAGGACTGGGGAAGGGGGTGGCACCTGGCAGGTACTGTGCCTGCCCGGGCCCTCGGATACGGTGACAGTGATAAAATAATCACTGCTGGCATTCACAGAGGACGTGCCATGTGCCAGGCACCGTGCCAAGCGTCTCTCACACATTCACGGCTCCCCCCACACGGTGGGCAGTGCATTATTTTTACCCCCACTTGGCCGGGAAGGACACAGAAGCTCTGAGTGAGGGGGGACGCTCCGCCCTCGGTCGCACAGTAAGTGACGGCCCTGGGAAGCCAAGAGGTGCAGGAGAGCCTGAGGGCTTGGGTTCAAGTCCGGCCTGAGCACTTACTGAGTGACCTTGAGCAGTCCCTAGATCTGTCTCAGCCTCAGTGGCCTGGTCTGTGAAATGGGGAGCACGCCGCTCACAGGGACTGTGGTGAGGATGGAAAAAGACAAATGTAGGAAAAGCACCTGGCGAGGCAGAGTACCCCAGGGGACCCTGGGCCTCAGGGAAGGCCACTGGGGCCCCTTCACGCTCTGATCTTGAGCACGTGACTGAATTCTCTGAACCTCAAAATTGTCCTCTGCAGCATGAAGGCAGAGTCCCTCCTTGTCAGAGTGCCTGTGTGCATGAGACGAAGTGATGCTGCAAAGCCCTTAGTTCAGGGCCTGGCTCAAAATCGGGGCTCAGCAAGTGAGGCACTACCTGTACTTTGATTTTTATTTTATTTATTTAAAAAAATATATTGTTATTGATTTCAGAGGAGAGGGAGAGATAGAAACATCAATGATGAGAGAGAATCCCTGATCAGCTGCCTTCTGCCCTCCCATTGGGGAATCAAGCTCACAACCTGGGCATGTGCCCTTGACCAGAATCAAACCCAGGACCTTGACTGGAATCTAACTCAGGACCCTTCAGTCAAGCAGGCCAGCGCTCTATCCACTGAGCCATACGGGTTAGGGCTATAATGTTCTTTATATTCCACAAATGAGTGAGATCAAGTGGAATTTATGTACCTTGATTTGTAAAACACCTGGCTAAAGGTTGGCGCTCAGCGGAGGGAGAAAGGCAGTGGCCGGCGGTCAGGGAAGGCTTTGGGGGATGGGGAGGGGATCTGAGCTGAGTTTGGAAGGGTAGGGTGATGTGGCCAGGTGGGGAAGGGAAGACCAAAGAAGAATGGAATGAGGGGTGAAAGCCGGGATCCAGGAATGAATGGGAGGACCTGCCCCAGCGACACAGGCGGCGGAACCCCACCCCCACCCCCCAGCTGCGGGCTCAGGCTGAGGCCCCGCCCCGCCCGGAGGCCCCGCCCCGAACCCAGGCCCGGCGGGCAGGATTTGTCCGGAACCCACTTCAAAGGGTCCCAGGAAGCGCAGGAAGCTCCAGCAACCCCCAAAGGAAGCGGCACAGCCTCTAACCCAGCTTTGGGGGTGGGGGAAGCCCCGCAATTATGGGAGGGCTTCCTCCCACGCTGCCCCCCTCCAAATGGGGGAGCCCGCATTGAAGTTTCTCCTCCCGGGCCTCTCGAGGGGAGGGGAGCGCAGCAGAACTGCTCAGGCAAGTTCAAGCCACAAACCTCACCTGCAACGCTGAGCACTGAGCTTCCTTCTGCAGCTGCAATTGGGGAATGCGTTCTTTTGAGAAAAAAAAAGATGGGGCCCTGGTCGCCCCATGTGTGTGCAACCCACAAACAGTTACTGAGCGCCTGCTGTGTGGCAAGATGGGATAAAACCGGGGCTCTGTCCCTCAAGGAGTTCCCTGCCTCAAGGGGAGACTCAGGCGAAGAATCCATAACACAGTGCGAGCGCTGTTTATTCCATGGTGAATGGATTTATTAGACCTGGGAGATCTCAGCTGGTTTTTCAGAAGTGACTTTAAAGAAATATACATGGCCGAAACCGGTTTAGCTCAGTGCATAGAGCGTCAGCCTGCAGACTGAAAGGTCCCAGGTTCGATTCCGGTCAAGAGCCTGTGCCTTGTTTGCGGGCACATCCCCATTAGGAGGTATGCAGGAGGCAGCTGATCGATGTTTCTCTCTCATCGATGTTTCTAACTATCTCTCTTCCTTCCTCTCTGTAAAAAAATCAATAAAATATATATATATATATATATATATATATTTTTTTTTTTTTTTAAAGAAATATACATGGCCCTAACCAGTTTGGCTCAGTGGATGAGGGTGAGCATCGGCCTGGGCACTGAAGGGTCCCAGGTTCGATTCTGGTCAAGGGCATATACCTTGGTTGTGGGCACATCCCCAGTAGGAGATGTGCAGGAAGCAGCTGATCCATGTTTCTCTCTCATCGATGTTTCTAACTCTCTATCCCTCTCCCTTACTCTCTGTAAAAAATCAATAAAATATATACTTAAAAAAAATATATATATATATATATATAGAGAGAGAGAGAGAGAGAGAGAGAGAGTTGATTTCAGAGAGGAAGGGAGAGGGAAAGAGAGATAGAAACATCAACGATGAGAGAGAATCATTGATTGACTGCCTCCTGCACACCCCACACTGGGGATCTTTCAGCAATCGGGGCATGTGCCCTGACTGGGAATTGAAGCATAACCTCCTGATTCCTAGGTCCATGCTCAACCACTGAGCTACACCGGGCAGGCCAGAAGGGTCTTTGACGGTGAAGGTAAGACTAGCTAAGATTTAGCACGCACTTGTAGTGTGCCAGCCGCTGAGCTAGGCCTTTCCATGTATCACCTCATTTAACCCAGCAGTGGTCCTGCAGGGCGGAAACCATTCGCAGGCCATTTCTTCACCCGCAAAAACATTAGCTTGTCCTCCCTGGGCTGCGGGGAGGGTTAAATGAGTCCACAATGGTGAGAGGGGCTTGGCACACAGTAGGCCTTTAAGAAATGTGAATGGAAATAAATGGGGGGACTGGTTTAGAGCGTCACCATCCGGGGTGAGCACCTGTTGAATGACTCCTGTGTACGCGGCTGGTGCCAGGAATGCAAAGCCATGTCTGACTCACTCCTTGCCTTGGGGAGCTCAGTCTCTCTCGGGGAGACAGTTTGAGGCTCTGGAAGACAGAGTTCAGCGGGTGAGGCCAGGTCCAGGGGAGCATGTGGTATGGGTGCTCCCAGGGCTCCCGGGGAGGGCCTGGCCCCCGGGAGCTTGTCCTTAGACTGGCCTGAAGACTCTGGCATCAGGGAGCGGGTGCGTCATGCCAGGCTGGGGGACGCTTCTCTGGGTCCTGTGAGATCCAGTGCTCTGAGAGGCAGTGGACAAGCGAGATACCTGTGAGGGTGTGTGCCCGATCCAGACTGTGGGCTAGCATGCCAGCTCCCACTTTCACATGCAAGTGTGTTCCTCTGCAAAATGGGACAGTGACAGTGCCCGCCTCATGGGGGTATGACGAGAAGCAAAGGGTTCGGTGTGGTGCCTAGAATGGGCCTGGCCCAGAGGAAGAACTTTCTAAGTACTAACTATGAGGATTTTTTTTACCCCCCCCCCACCCCTCCCTTGGACTAGAGGCAGGCACAGAGCAAAGGTTGGGTAGGTGAAATTCTGGTTTGAAAGTTTATCTTTGTCCTCTGCTGGCCACAGTCCCCAGCCAAGTCCTAGACAAGGCTGGTGGGCTGTAGGTGGGGTTGAGCAGGGGAGGCCGGCAACCACACACAAGCTGGCCTGGCTCCACCTGCCTGCGCCAGAGCCGTGCTTGCTGCAGTGGCACTCAGGCCCTGAGGGCTCTTTGGGGCCTTTATGGGGTAATTCCATCTCCATTAGGGCTTATTATGTCACTATAAATACCACTGTTTGGTGCCGCGCGTTATAAGACTCACCGAAGAGCTTTCCTTCTCAGCATCTAGTCACTCAGAGCGGGAAGGCCTTCCGGTTGGAACAGGAAGAGAGGGAAGAGTGGTGTCACCAGGTACATGACCAAAGACCAGAAGCTGTCACTACCCACACCCTCCTGTCACCTCACACACTACCCTTCCCACAGGTCTCTGCTCAT
Organism: Nyctalus aviator; assembly: GCA_036971965.1. Lineage (NCBI taxonomy): Eukaryota > Metazoa > Chordata > Mammalia > Chiroptera > Vespertilionidae > Nyctalus > Nyctalus aviator. The sequence goes on from CM072923.1 coordinate 186,867,121, forward strand.
ATTGCATGCCATAGATGAGCGACACCCAGTTCTGAGCTCTCTGCCCCTAGCTGGGCACTAACCCCGGCTGCAGCATCCACACAGCCTGCAGGGTCTGTCTGCAGCCCGGGCACAAAGGGTTCAACTTCTTGGAGTCATTCATGGAAACCCGTATATGCCACACGAGGGAGGGACCAACCAACAACCAGAGACTTTCACGTAGAACCTATACTTTCATTCATACATTAGTGCATTAATTCATTCATTGTTAAACTAGAGGTTTGATGCACGAAAATTCGTGCAAGAATGGGCCTTCCTTCCCCTGGCTGCCAGAGCTGCCTTTCCACCTTCGCATGCTGCCCAGAGGCCCTGCATAAATTAACCCGCCATATTTGTTGAGTTAATTTGCATACTCACTTCTGATTGGCTGGTGGATGTTGAGAAGGTATGGTTAATTTGCATCTTACTCTTTTATTAGTGTTCATAGATACCTGCTATGTGGCAGAGACTCTCTATTTTGTTCAGACAAACATCCCTTCCCTCTTGGAGCATATACTCCAGTGACACATTCAACATGCAGAGCCTGCAAATGGCATGTAACACACAGGTACAGACAGAACCTTACATATAGCACACATGACATTTTATTTTAAGTATTTATTTATTTTAAAATATATTTTTATTGATTTCAGAGCAGAAGGAAGAGGGAGAGAGAGGAGAGAGATAGAAACATCAATGATGGGAGAGAATCATCAGTTAGCTTCCTCCCACACACCCCACAACTGGGGATCGAGCTCACAACCTGGGCATGTGCCCTGACTGGGAACTGAATTGTGACCTCCTGGTTCATAGGTCGACACTCAACTACTGAGTCAGGCACACATGATGTTTTACCCACCACATAGTGTCTATGGTCCCGAGGTCCAGCACAATATGCAAAATACTTAATAGTACTGACGCAGGACAGTAAGAAACTAAGAAAATTCCTGGCAAGTGGAATGGTGAAAATAAGACAAGATAGTTAAAATAAGGTCAAACAATTTGAACAATTTACAGTCAGCTAGTGACTCACAAGACCTTATGTTCCCCAAGACATCTGACAGCGAATTGTTTACACCTTTCCTCCCTAACCAGAGAGCACGTAGCTTAAGTCACCCTGGTTGAGCCGAAACCGGTTTGGCTCAGTGGATAGAGTGTCGGCCTGCAGACTGAAGGGTCCCGGGTTCGATTCCGGTCAAGGGCATGTACCTTGGTTGCGGGCACATCCCCAGTAGGAGGTGTGCAAGAGGCAGCTGATCAATGATTCTCTCTCATTGATGTTTCTAACTCTCTATCCCTCTCTCTTCCTATCTGTAAAAAAATCAATAAAATAGATTTTTAAAAAATTTACTAGATTTAATTAAAAAAAAAAAAGTCACCCTGGTTGAGGAGACAGAGGATAGAAACCCAATTAAAACTATTTGTGTCAGGCAAAACCAAGGATGGCTGAAGTCAGGGGAACAAATAACAAAAACCCAATTAGAGCCAGACAGACCCAAGATAACAGTAAAATAGTAAAGCCAGCCAAAGAATAATCCCAAACTCCTGTATGGGCTCATTTGGATGCATTCACATATTAAAGACGCACCTGAAAAGTTGGTGAATATTCTACTATGACCCTCCACTTAGCTTCTCACCTGCCTTCAGAAGAAAGATAAAAACCCTTAAGACAAAGACCCCATTGGGGTCTCTACAGCACCCATACCTGTTCTGGGGCATGAACTTTTAACTTTCTCCTAAACTCTAAGGGTCCCCACGAGACTTGCAACTAGGGGAGTGGCGGGCAGTGGCAGCTCATCACAGGCTTACCCCCTGAACCTGTCTCCAAGGTCCCCTTCTTCTCAGACTTTCCTACGAGCTGACAGCAACCCTGCCCAAGCTCATTTCTTTCCTATAAGGTTTCTAGGGAACCGAGGCTCTCTCCTGTTGCTTCTTCTATCCTAAGCCCTTCCTGTTTTTCACGGTCCCCAGCTTTAATAAACATGTTCTCAAAGTCACCTGGACTCATCTTGTGAAATCTTTCCTGCTTGAGGTCAAGAACCCACACACTATGGCCAGCCTGAGGCAGAGCTGCTCCAGGCCTCTTGGTCCTTGTCCAGTGACATGTACCACGTATCTCTCTCTCTCTCTCTCTCTCTCTCTCTCTCCCTTTCTCCATGTGCCAATGAGGTGCCCGTGCATACCAATGCCCCGCCCACCCCAGATGCCCAGATGCTGCTTCCTCTGGCTGCACCATGTGTAACCGTAATAGCAGCTGAGAGTTAACAAGGGCATTCTGTAGTCATGGTCCATGTGGTTTACATGCATGACCTTATTTGATCTCTGAAGTAGGTAGGTTTATACATCTTCCCGATGAGCAACATGAAACTCGAAGAAGTGAAACTTCAAAAACTTTAGGCTGACTCCTTAGTCTACGTTCACTACCGCTGCCAAGTATGGCACCCTCACCCTCACACTCATCCCCAAACCCTCTCCTGTCCACACGTGCTCACACACACATACACACATCCACCAATACGCCCACATACGCGCACACTCACTCTCACGGGCACTTGCACACTCACACGCTCTCCTCCCACCATCTTGGTCAGAGGCTTTAATTACACTACCCTCGACACTTGTAATTAACTCCCCTCCTCCCCCATCTAGGGGAGATGTCTGGACCCGTTTCTCAAGGGTAGGCATCAAGGCCAAGAGGCCAAGAAGTCCACATCTGGCAGGGAGGACCAGAGTAGCCCAAAGTAGCTCTTGGGCCAATGTCCAGGGGAGTCCAGGAGAGGATGGGGTCTGACAGAAGGAGGCGGGAAGAGGGGGCTGGATTTTCCCAGGAAATCAGGTTTGCTACAGTGGCTCCTCCCAGGCTGGCCAGGAGGCAATTGGGCAACAGCAGCCGTGGGTGGCCAGGCAGGCGGGTGAGAGGACATTTCCCGTTTGTTTCACTGATGTCAGCCGCTTCCGTCAGGAGGGAAGGTGAGCTCATGTCTGAGGAACCTCTGGGGAGAGGCCCTCGGGAAGGGGCAGGTGGGAAGCAGGTGCCCTCCAAAGTGTCAAACAGCAGCGCCTTGCCCACCCTCCCCCTGGAGGGGGCCGTGGTTAAAGCCCTTCGAACCCTTTATAGAAGGGTTTATAGAATTCTTTATAGGAGAATTTCCTCTTCTATAAAAACGGGTATAATGATGCCTACTTCCCAGATGAGAATTAAATGAGATAATGCATGTCAGACTCATTTCTAGAGGTGGCTGCTCTAAGGTTGCTGTATTCTTTCTCTTTTCTTGTTTTATGTCCAATGACCTTGGAACTTTTTATGGGCCTCCTGCCCCTCAGAGAGGTGCCCTTCTTCTGGCAAGTGCTGGTGAGTGGTGATCTCAGCCGCCAGCTGACCTTAATGTCCAGCAGGGTCTCGTACGTACTCCTGGCCTTGACTCTGCCCGTGTGCGGGGGTCTGGGTCAGCTCTGACCACAGGTGCAGCAGGGTCCCGTGGAGCTGTTCCGTCTGCATGGCAGCGCGTGTCTCCCCCTCCCCCAGGCTGTTCTCCTGGATTTCTCATCCAGTCCAGGTCGATCGCCAAGGACTGGGCCGTACGTCTCAGCTCTGTGTCCTCTCCGCAGCCCCTATCTCAGCGGTGTCCGGGGTGACCACTGGGATGCCCCCCTCAATCTGCTGGGACAGTACGTGTCTAGCTCCTCTTGGTTCTTCCGAGCCAGCTTGTCATCCTGGGCCCAGTTTGTCCGCTGTGATCTTGTTGAGGTCCTGAGATTTGGGGGCATCCAGCTCTCCAGGCAACAAAGAGTTGGCAATCTGACCATTTACTTCCTGTGTGCATGGTCCTTCTTCACGAACAGCAGCTCTTCCCTGGAAGCCTGAGCTCTGTCTCTGACCTTGGAGCAATGCCCCTAGTCCCTGGCCTGGGCTTCTTCCGATTCTGCTCTCCAGCCTCCGTCTCTGATCATCAGCCTCCAGGCTCCTCACCCTCTCCCGGTGGGAGGCCAGGCTGTCCCTGAGGCATCGTGTAGTCTCTTTCTTGCTCTGGCTGCCTCAGCTATTCCCGACGCTGGTGGAGTGGGACACGGAAATCTGAGAGCCAGAGCCCCTGGCGCCTGCATAGACACTGGCTGTGCTGCTGACCGGCTGCACGGAGCCCAAGGTCTGGTCATTGGTGGGGAAGCTGGAGCTGGGGCTGAAGCTCCTGTAGTTCAGGGAAGAAGGCAAGGGGCCGAGACTCAGGTTCAAGATGAAGGCTGCTGCATTCTTAGAGGCTCCTGAGCAGAGATGCTCTCCCCAGCGTCAGAGGTCCAGGCATCGGGGTCTATTTTGCAGCTCCCCTCCTAGGCAGGCTGCTAAAGAGGCAACTGCTTCTTCTTCTTCTTCTTCTTCTTTTTTTAAAAAAATATATTTTATTGATTTTTTACAGAGAGGAAGGGAGAGAGAGAGAGAGAGAGCGCTAGAAACATTGATGAGAGAGAAACATCGATAAGGTGCCTCCTGCACACCCCTCACCGGGGATGTGCCCACAACCAACGTACATGCCCCTGCCCAGAATCGAACCTGGGACCCTTCAGTCTGCTGACCGACGCTCTACCACTGAGCCAAACTGGCTTCGGCAGGCAACTGCTTTTTGCCCTCCATCCCACCCTGGCCATTTCAGCTCAGGTTTCAGGCCACACTGTTCAGCAAGGTCCAGAAGGCAAGGATGAGAGTAGGGCCAGGACTGGTTTGGCTCAATGGATAGAGCGTCGGCTTGGGGACTGAAGGGTCCCAGGTTAGATTCCGGTCAAGGGCATATACCTTGGTTGCGGGCATATCCCCAGTAGGGGGTGTGCAAGAGGCAGCTGATCAATGACTCTCTCTCATTGATGTTTCTAACTATCTCTCTACTTTCCTCTTTGTATAAAAATCAATAAAATATATATTTTTTTAAAAAGGATGAGAGTAGGGATGGCTCAGAACAAAACCATCCCGGTGATCCAGGCTCAGAGATCACCTAGGATTAGCCCTGCAGGCACTGGCCCTTTAAGACACTCAAACTTGGAAGGCCTTGGGGGCATCAGCGAGTCCTGAGGGCCTCCTGGTCCTTTCCAAACCTCTAGGGACTTCCTCTCCCTTCTTTCCAAGAAGGTAGCCCGGCCCTCGCCCGTTTGGCTCAGTGGATAGAGCGTTGGCCTGCAAACTCAGGGGTCCCAGAGTCCATTCTGGTCAAGGGCATGTACCTTGGTTGCGGGCACAGGCAGCTGATGGATGTTTCTCTCTCATCGATGTTTCTAACTCTCTATCCCTCTCCCTTCTTCTCTGTAGGGAATTAATGGGATATATTAAAAAAAAAAAAAAAAAAAAAAAAAAAGGCAGCCACAGCAGCTAGCCCTGCCCCTTTAAAGACATTCCTGGGGGCGTGGTTTGGGTGACGTCAGCTCGGGGCATGAATGAACAGGAGCCGGTTCTCACCCAACTTCCATTAAGGATTGGGGCAGGAGGTGCTAAGTTGCGCGCGGGCAGCGGGCGGGAGCGGAACACCGGAGCCGGCTTGCGGGCGTGCGGGAGCCGGGCAGGGGTCAGGCCAAGAGCGAGGAGCGTAGCATGGAGCAACGGAGGCCCCAGACCTGCCTCGCCCTGCTGTGGGGCTGCGTGCTGGTCGCCGCCGCGGCGCAGGGCAAGGAAGGTGAGTGTGTGTGCGCGGCGGCGCCCCGGCCCGGTTGCCGGCTTCCCGGACCCCGGCGCCTCCCCGAGCCCCCTGCGCCCCGCCGCGCGCAACTTTGGGAACCGACCCGGCGCCGCCCAGTCCCGGAGCGCTGGGGTCGGGAGGCGCGTGGGCCGCGACTGGGACAAACCCGGGACCCCCCTCCCGCACCCGGAGTTCTGGAAGCCGAGGGGCAGCGGCCCGGGAGCGCGGGGATCGGAGGCCGCGGAGAAGGGAGCGAGGCGCGCGGGCCACGCGGTGGCAGCCCCGGCGCCGGTTCGGGGACGCATCCCGGCGGGGGCGCCGGGGGGTCCCTTGGAAAAGGGGGCGTCGGAAGGGCTTTCGGGGCGCGGACTCGGCTTCTTGGTGATCTGAAGTCACTAACCCGTTTGCTCCGATGTTGCGGAGAAGGCATTCCTGTGAAGGCCCCTCATTTTGGGGAGGGGGCTCCTGGGCTGGCGGGGAGCACACTGCCGAAGCCCCTGCTCCTTAGATTTTCTCCACCCGGCCCCCCCCCCCCTTTCTGCCTCCAGTCTGGAAGAGGGCAGGAAGGGAGTTTCGGGTCAGTCTGCCCACGTAGCCTTTCCCCCTCCCCACTCCGCGCTCCCAGGCGCACTCACTCCCGGGCGCGGGGCACAGGTTCGCGGCCGCCGGTGCCGGCAGGAAGTCCCAAAGCCAGGCGTTCTGAGCTGAGCCAGCCCGGGGTGACTCAGAACGGGGAAATGCGGCAGGTGGGGGCGCGGCCCCGAGGTGTGGAGCCGTCACCCCGGGGCCACCGTGGAGTGCGGGCACCCGAGGTCGGGCACTGAATCACCCACCCCGCCCCGCGCTCCCCGCGCCGCGCTGGGTGCGGGGCCCACCGGCCGCCCCGGCGGGGAGGAGTGTGAGTGTGTGTGTGTATGGGGGCTTTGCTCCGCAGCCGGGGTCGGGGAGAGGATGGGGGCTCCTGCCCGCGGCCCGGGACCTTCCTGTCCACCCCGCAGAGGCGGCTTCTGCTCCCAGTGGCGAGGACGAGCTTTCCGCGCCGGCCCGGGCAGAGGCTTCCGCGGCTCCGCCAGGGGGAAGTGCGGAGGAAGCCGCCCTGGCCGGCGAGAAGTTTCCTTGAGCCGTGCCTTGGTTTTCCGCCTCCCCAGCCGAGGTCGGAGGTTTTGCTCCTGCGTGTTGGGGCTGGGGCTGAGGCTGGGGCTGGGGCTCTGGGGGTGGAGGTGTGGGGTGGCATTCTGTCCCAGTCTCTGGGTCAGCCTAGGCTGCTGGCTCCAACTCGCAGGAGGGAATGGATGGCAGGGATTTCTCTGGCCCTCGATGCGCCCACCCCCTCAGCGTTTGGTCCTCCCCCTTCCTTGGGGACTGCGGTTGCAGAGAAGGGGAGAGACAGCTGGAATCACTACAGCCCCTTTTCAAAGGCGGCCCGTGGGGGCTGGGGGATTAGGCTGCACGGGCGCTGCTGGGTGATTGTTATCCCGCAGCGGCCTTGTCCCCGCGCTCCCACGTGGAGCCCTCCGCAGCCTGAGTGGCTTCCATCGGATGGGGGAGGGAAGGGGTGTGGGGCAGAGTCCTGGGATGGGGGATTATTTATCTGTAGGCTCCCGGAGTCCCTTGGAGTCTCCCGTAGGGAGTTGAGCCTTGGGGTGAGGTGGGGTGGAGGGACGGATGGCCCAGATGGCAGCTGCTAGTGTGTTATGTTTTGGGGGATCTGCCTAGGGGTGGGTTGGGGGTGAGAGAAGGACACACATGTCCCTTTCTCCCTTAACCCAGGCTGTGGCTCAGTTCCGTCCTTCCTTCTCGCCCCCTTCCCCGTGGGTAGCAGCCAGGCTGCATTTGGAGTCTCAGATGGAACCTGCTGGATTCTCAGAAGTCACTGAATCTTTGCCACAGGAGAAACTGAGGGAGGGCCCTGTGCACAGCGGGGGTCAGGTCCGAGCATCTGGCTCCTTGAGCTGCCAGCGCTCGGGGCCCCTTGCCTGGTGGTTTCACGGTGGATTTTCCGGGGAAGTGGGAATAGCTGGGCAGGGGTGCGGGGCTGTGGTTTGAGGTGCTGATGGGAAAAGGCCTGGCCAGTGCTCAGGAGGCCTGGAAAGTTCTTGGCTTCTTGATTCTGTAGGAGCTCAGCTCTATCTCCTTCCCTTTTTCTTCATCCCCCCCCCCCCCCCCCAAATCACACTAGAATCTCTTGCACTGATGCCGGAACTTAAGTTCCAGGAGGCTTTCCTGGCGGTGGAGGAGGGACCCAGGGCTCCTGGCTGAGCCCCGCCCAGCCCAGGCCTCTCTGAGGCCTTTGGGGGCAGCGGAGGGCCCCCCCCCCACCTCCAGGGAAGCAGGTGCCTCAGCCCTGGAAGAGCAGATGGGGCTGGGCTCCCGTTCCCGGTGATCGGTCAGAGGGAATTTCCCGGGAGGGGAGGGGGCTCCTTCCTGAGTGAAGGTTTTTCTCCTCCTCAGATTGAGCCCTGTGATATACTTCCAGAGCCAGGCCTGAGGGGTGGAAGGGGAACCCCGCTCTGGCAGGGGTTGTGGGGTTCCCGCTGTGTCAGGTGAACCCTTCAGAGCCTGGGAGCCATGAGCCCCCTCCCTTGGCATGGACTGCGGCTTCCTACCCGTCTGTGGAGGCGGGTGTGCGCTCACCATTGTCCTGCACCCCCCCTCCCCCCCTACTCCCCCCCACTTCCCCCCAGCTGCAGCCAGGAACCTCCGATTTCTTCCTGTGAAGCCCAAACATTCCATTTGCAGAGGAGTTAGTGAATTTTCCAAGCCCGGGCCCTGGGCATGTCTGAACAAATCCCTGCCCATCCACCCTCCACCCCCCCTCCCCTCCCCTCCCCACATGGTCCTGGGGCAGGTGCCACCTCGTATTCTCTCACCCCTGCCCCTCACCCCTGTCCAGGCTGCTGGGCTCTGCCTTGGGTCAGACGGCAGTGCCTCACACCCGGGGGAGCGGCAGTCTTACCTTGGGGGAGGGTTTCGAAGACTTGTCGGGTCCCTGGTTTGGCCACCCCCGGCCCCCATCTCTGACCCAGGCCCCTCTCAGTTCCCTGCTGCCTGGAGTTCCGCCCTCTGAGCAGTGCTGCTTCTTGGGGTCCTGTTCCTCCTGCTCCGGGGCCCAAAGGCACGGGTGCTTGGTCCCTTACCTCTCCCCTTAGGGCTTACCCTCTGGATGCGTGGACCTATCTTAGGTCCCATGCCTCAGTTTCTCCAGTCTCCTTGCCCTCCAGGGTGGGTGGCACCCGTTGGCAGCTACCCCGGCTTTCCTTGGAAGTGGAGGAGGAGGAGGAACAGCACCCATTGGTCTTGGCAGCAGCCGATGAGCCAGGGTGGATGGGTGGGAGCTGCCCCTGGCGGCGAGCCCCTCCCTCAGGCTCAGAGGCCGCCCTGGGGCCAACGTGGTCCCTCTGGGCCTGGAAGTCCCCTGCCAGGCTTTCCATCCCCGCTCCCACGGGCACCTCTGCGGGGCGGTGGCCAGGGGATGTGGGGCAGGGCGGCGGGAGAGACTTGCCTAAGGAGGGGACCTCGCCAGCTGTGTGTGTCTTCGGGCTCCTCCTCCAGGCCCCGTGGGTTCCGGGCTTTATCCCCCTGCTCTGCGGCTTCTGTGGTGGGAAGATCGGTTTCCAGACACCCCCTACCGGGTCCCCCTCCGCTCCCTGGAGCCGCTCCCACCTGTTAACAGCCCTCTCTCCTTGCAGGACCGCGAGACGTGTGTGCACATATGTGTGAGCATACATGTGTGCTATGTGGTTTGAGAATGGGGCAGGAATAGATACCAGGGCCCCCAAGGCCCACGTGCCCGTGAAGTGCTGTCCAGAGGCCTTGGCCCAGGAAGCAGACAGGACAGCGAGGTGTCACCTAACAGCTCAGCCTGACAGCCCCAGCCCTGCCCAGCTGCTGTCTCCCCGCTGGGCTAAGCTCTGCCCCGCTCTGCCCAGCTGGAGGCTGACCGAGAGGGTGGTGGCTGGAGCCGTGGCCGACGAGACAGGAGGCTTGTCCTCACGCATCCCGCCGTGCAGCGTTGACGGGGTCCCGTCCCTCCGCTGGGCCTCTGTGTCCCTGGGTGTTGAGGGACGGGCCTCATGGACATGGTGACCCCGTACACTAGGGGGATCTCTCTGGGCTGAAGAAGCCGACAAGGACCCTTGGGGTTCCTGGAGGACTCTGACCTTTCCCATCATGGCCTGACCCCCGGAGATACCCCCCAGCTTACTGGCCTCCTCTCCTGTCTCTTCCAGTTGTTTTGCTGGACTTTGCTGCAGCCAATGGGGAACTCGGCTGGCTCACGCACCCGTACGGCAAAGGGGTAAGCTTCGGGGTCGGGCGGGGGCATGGGAAAGGGGGGCGCTGAGACCAGGGAGCATGAGGCCAGTCTAGATCAAACAGCTCAGCCAGGGTTCATACTTAGTGTCCTGCTTCTCACACCACTTGCAGGGAGACATCCCAGGGTGGGCTGGGGACCAGGAGGTGGGAGGGTGAAAGATGGAAAGAGCGGGGAGACAGCTGAAGGCCCTGGCGGAGCGGGGACCCTTGGGAGTTCCCTTTAGCCTAAGGCTGGGAGGGGTGGTGGCAGCCGCCCGGGGCTTGGATATCCCCAGGGCCGGGGGTCAGGGGGACTGTCTTGGGAGGGAAGGGGTTAAGGCCCCCCTGTGTTCCAGGTCCCAGCCCAGGAGGTGCGGGTGTGGGTGCGGGAGAGACAGGGAACAGTGCTCCCAGGTGCCCGCAGCCCCTGCCTGGGAAAAGGATCAAGTTCCTTTCTGCTCCCCCAGCTGCTGCTCCCTCCCCCTTCCTGCTCGGGGCTGAGTTGGTTTTGCCTCATCCCCATCCAAGTTGTCTCCCCTCTGCCCTGGCCTGTGATGACCCAGTCTGGAGGGCAAGACGCTGGGGTCCTTTCTCCAGCTCTGGGCATCCCTGCCATGCGGTCTCCAGGAAGACATTTGCTGCTCCCGGAGCCTCAGTTTGCCCTGCTGTACAATGGGCCCTTGCTGAGTCTGTCCTGGGGCCCGGAGCCATGGAGAAGTGTGTCTCCAGGGGCCTAGCGGGGACAGCGCCCGTGCTGGGAAGATCTGCGTGAGTGAGGTGCTTGGCCCCGGTCCCCTGAGCTTCGAGGAGGCCTGGATGGTCACTCGAGCGGATTTCCTGGATCCTGGAATGTCCAGCTGGGAGGCATCTCAGATCATTTCATCTAACCTAGTCATTATGCCGACTGGGAAACCGAGGCCCAAGGGCACTGGCGGCCTTGGGTTCTGTCACACGGTGCGGCCCAGGCTTCTCTCCTCAGCCCCTCTGCTTTCATTCCTTCGTGCACTCATTCATTTCGCAAATACTTTCCCGCGTACCTGCTCTGTTCCAGGCAGGCCCTGTGCATACAGAAATGCATTAGGCCCAGTCCCTACCCCAAGGAGCTCAGAATCTAGTGTGGGAGCCAGACATAGGTGTTGCCACGTAGGTGCCAACTACTTGGACGCAGGGGACGGGAGCCTGGGAGCCAGAGGGGGGCACGTGGCCCTATCTTGGTCCAACCTGGGAAGCCTTCCTGGAGGAGGCCACGCTGTGTGCTGAGGAGGGAAGAAGACGCGCTCATCTGTCCCAAAGCCAAAGCCTAGATGGTGGGAGGTCAGCCATGGTTTCTGGCTTAGCCTCTTCCCCTGCCGCTCACACGCGCACACCGTGAAGAAGAATAATGACGACGATGATGTTGATAATGCTGATGACACAGCTCTTTCATCTTAACCCTGCCAGGCAGCGTGCTCAGCAGTCTGTAGACATTCTGTCATTTGCCTGACACCAGTTCTGTGGGCTAGATCTTGTCCCCAGTCTACAGATGTAGACTTGGAGGCTCGGAGAGAGCTTCAGTGCTCCCCGTGAGGTCACACGGAGTCCTCTCCCCCTTCCCCCCTACCCTCCCAGCTCACAGTCTAATACAGAGGTTCAGCATCCTGACATTGGGATCTGAAACAACAGGGGACAGCTCCCGGCTCCCTCGGTACTTCTAGTGTGTGTGGGGTGACACGGAGTAGCTCTCTGGGCCTCAGTTTCCTTCCCTGTAGGATGAGGATAGTGAGAACCGAAATGTGTCTTCCCTGGCGCCCAGGGCAGTGCCTCTGGGCCTCGGTTTCACCCTGGGGGCCTCCCCGCACTAACTCGTTGGCCCCCTACAGTGGGACCTGATGCAGAACATCATGGAGGACACGCCCATCTACATGTACTCTGTGTGCAACGTGGTGGCCGGCGACCAGGACAACTGGCTGCGCACCAACTGGGTGTACCGCGGCGAGGCCGAGCGCATCTTCATCGAGCTCAAGTTCACCGTGCGCGACTGCAACAGCTTCCCGGGCGGCGCCAGCTCCTGCAAGGAGACCTTCAACCTCTACTACGCCGAGTCGGACGTGGACTACGGCACCAACTTCCAGAAGCGCCAGTTCACCAAGATCGACACCATCGCGCCCGACGAGATCACCGTCAGCAGCGACTTCGAGGCCCGCCACGTGAAGCTGAACGTGGAGGAGCGCTCCGTGGGGCCGCTCACCCACAACGGCTTCTACCTGGCCTTCCAGGACATCGGCGCCTGCGTGGCGCTGCTCTCCGTCCGCGTCTACTACAAGAAGTGCCCCGAGCTGCTGCAGGGCCTGGCTCGCTTCCCCGAGACCATCGCCGGCTCCGACGCCCCCGCCCTGGCCACTGTGGCCGGCACGTGTGTGGACCACGCCGTGGTCCCCCCCGGGGGCGAAGAGCCACGCATGCACTGTGCCGTCGACGGCGAGTGGCTGGTGCCCATCGGTCAGTGCCTGTGCCAGGAGGGCTACGAGAAGGTGGAGGACGCCTGCCAGGGTGAGTGATGGGGTAGGAGGGGCAGGGGAAGGGGGTTCTGGGGCGGAGCCTGTGTTCCCAGGACTGGGGGATCTTGGTAAGGTCATCCCTGCGCGGATGTGGTTCTCTTAATGGAAACTGCAAAGTCTTCCTAGACTTCAGGTTGTTTCTTTAAAAATATATATTTTTATTGATTTCAGAGAGGAAGGGGAAGGAAGGGAGAGAGAGAGAGAAACATCAGTCTCACAGGCCTCACACTGGGGATCAAGCCTGCCTCCCAGGCACATGCCCCTGACCAGAATCGAACCTGGGACCCTTCAGTCTTCAGGCTGACGCTCTCTCCACCGAGCCACACCAGCCTGGCTAGACTTCAGGTTTTTTATTTCATTGAGAACGAATGAATTGTGAAACGAATGAATGGAGTCTAGTTTGGAGGTTACAAGCAAGGACTCCCGGGTCAGGAATGCCTGGCTTCGGATCCCAGCTTTCTATTTATTTAGCCCTGTGACTTTAAGCCCATTCCTTAACCTCTCGGTGCCTGTGCTTTCTCACCTGTAAAGTGGAGGTGAACATAGTGCCCATCTTGTAGAGTTGTTATGATAATTAAATGACTTAATGCTCATAAACCGATTAGGTCAGTGTCTGACACGTAAGTGCTTTTACGTGTGATTGTTATTTTTGGTTCATCCCACAAGAAAATCTTGGGTATCTACTCCGTATAGATCAGCACTGTGGGCATCTAGTGCGGTCCTAGGAACTAGTTCTATCTCTGTTCACTCACTGTGTGGCCTTAGGCAGGTCACTTAACCTCTCTGGGTCTTGAGCTCCTTTTTCGTACGTGGAGGAGGTAAGCGATTTGGACTCAGGATTCACATCCCCTTGGTTTCCCAGAAAAAAGTTATCTGGGAGCTTTGGAGAAATGCCTCTGGTGTTGGGGGAAAGGTGGAAGGAAGATAAAAGATCTGTGTGCGCCGTCTCTTCACCTGACCCTCCACGGGCTATAGACCCAGATGCTGTCCCAGGGGCTTCTACTGATGGCAAATCAAACCAGAGAAGAGGCCAGTGAACCTCGACACTCTGGGCATTGGTGAGCTCACGTGGGGCGGCTGTGGCTTGGCACGGCCAGGGCCTGTGACAGCGGAAATCGCTACGGCAACATGGCCTTTTTCAGCGGGCGATTTTTTTTTTCTCTTCTGGAAACGGCCGTGGGGCAGGGCATTTGTGGAATGCAGGCCGACCTTTGGAAGGGCAGCTCATCCCCTTTCTCTGGGCGCTTCTCTGCTGAGGTACGCGGGGCGTTGAGAAATTGGGGATTGAGTCCATGCCGTTGCACATCCCCCCTGGGTGACCTTGGGTAAATCTCTATGCCTCTCTGGCCTTGCCGTGTCAATAAAATGCGGAATTCACGTGTTACCGCTGACCTGGTACCTGGATTTTAGCCACGGGTCCTGCGGCCTGGGAAGCGGGGTGACGTGTCGGAGGGGCCTGAAGCCCTTTCTGACAGGCCCCCCCTTGCCTCCTGAGACGGATCCTCAGGACCCTGCCTAACACAGCCCTGACGCAAACCCTGGTTGGGAAGTTCCCCGAGAGCCTCTCAGGCCACAAGCCTGTGGTGCGGTCTCTGTTCTGGCCGTTCTCAGCACCCCGTTGTCCTCCCAGCTCCCCTCTGCTGAGCGAGGCGGCCCCTGATTTAGGTGACCTCAAGTGCACACTCCCAGTTTCAGACAATGACGAGGGGGTGGGGGGTGGGGGGCTGAGGCGGCCCAGTGGGTTGAGCAGACTCCTCCCACATGACATCCTCACACAGGAATGCGGGGGTGGGGGTGAGGGGCAGCTGAAAACTTTCCACAGGCTGGTGATTCAAGCGCTGGAGAGATAAGTGGATGGTTGGGATATGGGGTGGGGTGTGGGGGGGTCTCCAGCCAGCAGGGCAGCCTTCCCTCCCCCGGAGGTGGCGGGGGGGAGGGGGGGGCGGTCAGGATTCTGGCAGGCTTTGTTTGTGAAGAGCTAGCAAGCCCCGGGGAAGGAGCACTGGTTTCTGAGAGCGAAATCTTGGACTCTGCCGGAGGGTCCCTCTCAACTGTCAGCCACCTGTTGCCTGCTTTTCCCTCTTCGGGATCCTTCTTCCAAAGTTCCCGTCAGTGCTCAGGGGCCCTCTCGATGGCTGTGAGCCTGCAGCCTGGCTTCCCGGTCTCCCTCCAGGCTCTTCCCGGCAGCCCCTGACCGTGATGCCGATGGAGAGAGTACCTTTCAGGGACAAGTGCTCTCCGAGGGCAGGCACCGGCCAGGCAAGCTCTTTATCCAGACACTATTGCTGAGTTCAAACCACCTTCCTGCCATTCCTTTAAAAAAAAACAACAACAAACCATATATATATATATATATATATATATATTATTGATTTCAGAGAGGAAGGGAGAGGGAGAGAGAGATAGAAACATCCATGATGAGAGAGAATCATGGATGGGCTGCCTCCTGCACGCCCCCTACACTGGCAACCGAGCCTGCAACCCAGGGCATGTATCCTGAGTGGGAATTGAACCGTGACCTCCTGGCTCATAGGTTGATGCTTAACCACTGAGCCACACCAGCCGGGCTGTGCCATTCCCTTTAACAGTCAGGGGTTTGAGGCTCAGAGACTTGCCTAGAGTCACACAGCGGAGATGTGGCTGCATCAGGGTTTGGATCCAGGCGGCGCAGCGGCATCCGGGCTAGAGGATGGATCAGGAAACGGGGCGGGAAATGACCAGTTCCTTTGGAATCCCTGACTCAGCTCTTGGCCTTGGGACCAGCTCTCAGGGCAACCCCAGGATGGCAGGTCCTCGGGCAGGAGAGGGGGTAGTCAGGGGGGTGTTGGCTGCGCATGTTGAGGGAGAAATTGAGAGAGTGTCCTCTGTTCCTGATGGGAGGACCCTGTTGACCTGGATTCCCCCCTTGGGGCTTGTATAGATGACAATCTGTGCCCAGAAAAGGGGCGTGCGTACCCCGAGGTCACCTAGCAGCTGGTCCAGGTTATTCCCAGGGTTTGGTTCTCCTCAGGGGTCTTTCCCCAGGAAAGCCCCGAGCTCAGGAAAGAGTTAAGCGGACAGCGGAAGGAGGCACCTCCCAGGTGCGGTGTCGGACAGGTGGGCACGCTGCCCGGAGAGCTCCCGTGAGCTATGTGAGGAATGAGCCAGCTTCCCTCCAGCACCCCGCCCCCGGCCCCGCCTGGAGGACAGTGGAGTCACTCAGGCTGACCGTCATCTCCCCTGGGGCGGCTTTGTCTCCCTCTCGGCTCCGCTTCCTGTGCTGGCATTGGCCGCCGGGCTGGCGGGCCCCCGGCTGGCGCCTCGGCCAGGGGACTGCTGGCCAGGTGAGCAGGTGGCCAGCGGCTTTGGCCAGAGGCTCAGCCCGGCAGCTGGGAGGCCAGAGCTGGGGGGGGGGGGGGTGAGATTTGGGAATTCCCTCCTTGGAGACTCCTGCTCCCTTACGGGGCTCAGGACCTCGGGAATGCCCCCTCTCTACCTTAGTTTCTCTATTCCTGTCCATAGGGACACCCCATGCCAGACACCATGCTAAGCATTTCATAAGCAAGGTTTTCTTCCGTCTTCAGTAACAACCCAGAGGGGCCGAGGATTTTATTCCCACGTTACAGAGGAGACTGAGGCCCAGAGAATGGAAACAGTGACCCAAGGAGCTGGGGCCTAGAATGAGGAGGGCGGCACTTTGTCCCCAATTGCCCCTGGTCCGTGTCCTTCCATCTGTAGCTGGTGACCTTGGTGGGTCCCCTCTGGGCCTCAGGGTCCACTCCTGTGACTCTGTGTGTGCTGTGGCTCAGGCTGAGAACCTGGGCTGCTCTGCCAGGCTGTTGACCGTGGGTGGGACCTCACCATGTGCCGAGGAGCAGGGTCCTAGCACTGGCACCCCCAGTGGCCCCAGCCTCGTCCGGGGTCCCTGGCTGAAGGGAGGCATCCCCTGGGCACAGAGACTCCGGTGGAGGTGGGTCTTGGGCAGGTGGCCCTGGGCCTTGGCAGGAGCCCTGCTTTGTCAGGACATGGCTGGGGGCTCTGGGGGCCCCCCAACCCTCCTCTCCATACCCTGTCTGCCCCACCCTCAGCTCACACTGGGGCAGATTCAGGTGCTGGCAGCTCCTTGGGAGCGGCCCCTCCCTCCCTCACCGGAGGTGAGTGGGTCCCCAGAACGGAAGGAAGGAAGGAAGGAGGTGAGGGAAAGCAAACAGAAGATAAAAGGCTGGTGGTGGGGAGAGAGCAGGAAGCTGGGAGGCTGGGGGTGGAGGGAGCCTCGCTTATCACGGCCAGCCCGGGTGGAGGAATGCCCCCAAGATAATGCCCCAGAGCGCGTGTGTGTGTGTGTGTGTGTGTGTGTGAAAGTGTCAGGTGCTGGCAGCAATCACCTTGCGGGCAGCAGCTGGGGCCATGGAGGACACCTGCTTCTGTGGGGACCCCCAGGGCCCGGAGCTATCCGGTTCCATTTGCTGGGTCAGTAACTCTGGGTTGCCTCTGGCTGCCTGTGAGGGCAGGAGACAAAGCCCGCACTCTGCCTTCCTGGGTGGGGCGGAGGTCACGCCAGCTGGGCACGGCTTGAGGAGGTGACGGCCCCAGGGGAATTGCTGCGGTGACCTCCTGACCCTGTGACCTCCCCACCGCTGGCCTGAGAGGCGGTTGGGCCCAAGGAGAGGAACGAGGAGAGGAGCTCTGCCAGGGGCTGGATTTGCGTCACGCCAGAGGGCGTCTGTCCCTGAGTCACCCCACGCTGCCACCTGAGGGGCGGGTATCGGGAACTGGAAAAACTGGGGTACGGCCCAGGGTGCAGCCACCGTGCCCCAGTTCCCCTGCTCAGAGCGATACAGGCCTGCCAGGTGAGTGGGGCCAGGGAAGGTCTCCGCAGGTGTGCCAAAGCCAGGTGCGTGCCAGGCGGGTAGGCAGGTGGATGCCCTAGCACGCCATCCCCACAGGGTCTCCCTGGGCATCGAAACACTGCTCACTCCTTGGTCCTAGACCGTGTGTTTAATGTGCACGTCGTAGGTTTTGCCATTTACTCATTCATTCATTCATTCATTCATTATCTCTCCATCCATCCAGCCCACAAATAGTAAGTAGCTAAGCACCTACTGCGTGCCAGCCCCTCTGCTGGGCCCTCAGACTCAGATAACTTGGCCTCGCTTCCCGCTCTCCAGGAGCTGCCAGTCTCAGAGGCTCCTAATGTGTGCAGAAATAATTTCAGCCGGAGCATGCCCGCCAGGCCGTGAACGCCCCGGGAGCAGAAATGGTGTTTACCTCTGGCCGTGGTCTCCCAGCACCCAGCCTTGTGCCCGTGTAGGAAGTGCTCCGTGTCCGTTTGGTAAATAAAAGATTGAGTAATGGATGCCCTCCTGGGGCAGACGGAGCCAACAGCTGGGCAGTGTGGAAGCGCTGTGCAGAGGCGCTCTGTAAGAGCCAGGCTGGGTTACTGACGGATGCATAAGAATCTGTCGGTTGGCTAAGGGGCAGGGAGCATTTTGGTATGTGCCTCTGTGCGTGTGTGTGTGTGTGTGTGTGTGTGTGTGAACACCCAGCGTGTGACCCCCTGTCCCCGCTCGCTGGCCCAGAATGCCAGGAAATCCAGTCGGGCAGAGTGAGGAAGGCACAGGAGCCTGCTGGTGCCTTGCCTGTGAACTCCGAGGCCCCCCGCGCGGGCACGCTCCTGCGCGGCCCCGGCCCCGGGAGAGCCAGCCCCTCGGAGCGCGGTGGTGGGAGGAGGGGGCGGCACATTCTCGTCAGGCAGGCACATGCCCCGTGGATGCTGCCTCTCCACCCTGTTATCTGGCACATCCGCAGCGGAAATCTCTCCAAATTCCCTCTTTCCTGCCGGCAGCGGGCGGGCCACCCCCAGGCTCTGGGGCCAGAGAATGGAACCCGACGCTTCCCCCACTTCCTCCCCTTGGCACAGGGCTGGGGGGCTGGGGGGCTGGGGCGCAGCCACGTGGGTGTGCAGTGTGGGGGCACGGTGGGGGGTTTGCAGGTGGCTGAAGCCTTGAGCAGAGCCAAGCCCGCACTGTGGAGGCTCACGGTCCCCCCCCTCAAACCTCACCCCAGCCTGAAGCCGGGACCGGAAAGATGCGATTGAGATTCTAGGGGCCCCGAGCACCCCCCTCTGCTGGGACGAGACCTCCTGCAGCACCACTCGCCCAGGGGGTAGACCCCGGGCAGACACATCCGAGCTTCTGGGGGAGCTGAAATCCCAGGATAAACATGGCCCAGCTTTCTGGAGTCCCATTCTTACCCGAAGATTTGGGAGAGGAGGGAGCTATTTTTGTCTTCTCTGAGACAGGATGAATGCGTAATACCCAGGGATTTCCCAAGGACGTTAGGACACTTGAAGGAGACTTTGGCCACCCCACCCCACCCCGGGTTTGATCCCGCCCTTCTCATCCCAGAGGACATGAATGTGCCCAGTGTGAGAAGCCCTGTGTCGGGG
Organism: Nyctalus aviator; assembly: GCA_036971965.1. Taxonomy (NCBI): domain Eukaryota; kingdom Metazoa; phylum Chordata; class Mammalia; order Chiroptera; family Vespertilionidae; genus Nyctalus; species Nyctalus aviator. Next base: position 186,886,053 of record CM072923.1, read on the forward strand.
ACCCCCCTGCACCCTCCTTCCCAGCGGCTCTGAAGTCAGTCTTGGGATGCTCTGGCTGCGGACCAGGCCATCTCCGCTTGGGGCTTGTCCCAGAACTTGAGATGCTCGTGGGAAAGAAGAGGGGCCCAGAGTCCAACATGCCGGGCTTCGGTTTTGTTTTTGTGTCCTGGGAGCTTGCTGAACGGGGGCAGGGTGTCCGCCTCTCTGCACAGCCATTTATTTCCCCGCCCCCACGCGGAGTGAGTGGTCGCAGTGCCCACGTTTAACAGGCTTACCGTGAGGACTACACGAATGTCAAGCGCAGGAAGTCGTTGTCCAAGGCCGCGAGGAACTGGGTGTTCTTAGAGTCCTCTCCCCTGACCCCTGACCCGGTCCCACCTCTGCTCACACAGGGGACGGGGCAGGAGGGAGACTTGGGCAGTGCCGATCGGACTGCGCCATTATTCTCTACATCAATCCTTCCGTGTCTCGTGGGCCTGGCATTAACGGCCTTTCTCAATCTGGTTCCCAGACACCTCCCGGCCTTTGTTGCCTGATGCTCCCACCATTGGTGCCCACAGAGCCAGCCACTCATGCTGCCTGTTCGTCTTGCTGTTTCTCACCCCTGACTCCTCCCGATATTTCTGCCCTACCGAACTCCTACTCAGCCTTTAAACCCCCAGCCGAAATTTCTCTTCTCTGACTCCTCAGACCTCTGGCCAAGGTTGTTCCCACCCCCTTAGCCCGTTGCCCACTCCTTTATGGCAGACTCTGTCACATGGCCCTGCTCCCTGAGGTCAGGGCCTTTGTCACACCTTGGCCCACGCCCACCCCGGGGCCAGTAAGTGTTTGATCCACAGATAAGCCGAAGGAGGGCCCTGGGAGGTGTCCCTCGGATGACCCCTCTCCACTCTGGCCACTTCAGGCCCTTGGGCAGCCCCACACAGTGGGCCTTGTGTCTGGGCAGCTTCCTGCCGGTGGGGCCGGGAAGGGGCTTGGGGCAGGGGCAGGAGAGGCCAGTGTGAGAAAAAAAGGCTTGGGAGTCAGGTGCCTGCGCCCCTCGCCGGCCTTGCCAGGACAGGGCCTACCAAACGGGGGAGGAAGAACCGCTTCCTGGCTGCCTTTGTGAGCGGCGGAAATGACTCGGGCCTGGAAACAGACCCAGAGAAAATGCTGGGGGCCTGGCCTTTCCTGCTCTCTGGCCGGCCAGCCCTGGAACGGAAGGACGGTCGGATCTGGGCGTGGGGGGAGCACCTGCAGGGTGGCATCCTGAGCTGGGGTGCCTGGCTGAACAGTTGAGGTGGTGGTGGTGGTGGTGGTGGTGGTGATAGTCATCAAAACAAACAGTGAAGACGACGCAGTTATTGCCCTGGGCAGCCTCCCGTCCAGGCGGGGACCCGCCAGGCTGGTTTGCACAGATGAAAGGAGGTGCAGCAAGCTCTGTCCAGTGCTGAGCAGGGGTGAGAGAGGGCTCTCAGGAAGCTGAAGGGTGAGACGTGGGCCTTGAATGCCGAGCTCAGGGGCATGGCTCTTCTTGCAAGAGCCGGTGGGGCGTGAGGCACAGGCTTGGAGCATGCAGAGGAGGTATTTCCTCAGTGTCCAGCATGAGACACTGTGTTCTCACATCGCAAGGCATTTCACCGTGAGAAAATAGGCCCATAGCGACTTAGGGACTTGCGGGGGGGTCCCATGGCCAGGGAGTGGAAAGGTCGTTGCCGTGGGAACGGGTGGACCTGACCGATGTCTGTCCCTGTGCCCACCAGCCTGCTCGTCTGGATTCTTCAAGTCGGAGGTGTCCGAGAGTCCCTGCTTGGAGTGCCCCGCACACACGCTGCCGTCCTCCGAGGGGGCCACGCACTGCGAGTGTGAGGAAGGCTACTTCCGGGCGCCGCAGGACTCGCTGTCCATGCCCTGCACGGGTGAGTGTGCAGCGGGTCCGGGAGGCTGGCCGGCGGCCGGGGCCTGGTGGTGGACCTGTCCAGAGCTACCTGGGTTCGAGCTCCGCCCTCTGCCCCCTGCGCAGGCCCGCCCTCTCCCCCAAGCCACCTCACGGCCGTGGGCATGGGCGCCAAAGTGGAGCTGCGCTGGAAGGCGCCCCTGGACAACGGGGGCCGCGAAGACATCACCTACAAGGTCACCTGCGAGCAGTGCCTGCCCGAGTCCGGCGAGTGCCGGCCCTGCGAGGCCAGCGTGCGCTACTCCGAGGCCCCGAGCAGGCTGACCCGCACCAGCCTGGTCGTCAGCGACCTGGAGCCCCACATGAACTACACCTTCGCCGTGGAGGCCCGCAACGGCGTCTCGGACCTGGTGGCCAGCCGCAGCTTCCGCACCGCCAGCGTCAGCATCAACCAGACAGGTGAGCGCCCGGCGGTGGCGGGCCGGGGGGGGGGGGAGGGCCGCCGCCCAGGGCCCAGCTGCGTTCGGAGAGAGAGCGGCAGCAGCCAGTAGTCAACGGCACAGTCTCTGGAGCCACTTTCCAGCTCAGTGACCGTGGGCACGTTGCCTAACCTCCCTGAGCCTCGGTTTCCTCACCTGTAAAATGGGTACCGGGGCTACCGAGAGGATGTAATACATTCATTCTCCTGTATGAAGCCCTTAGAACAGTGCCCGGTCCGTAGAGAGGCGAGAGCAGGAGTTGGCTGTGACTTTGCTTTTATTGTTTACACATTCCCAAGTGCTCTCGGGGCTCTTGTGAGGAGCTAACTGTGTGGGGCCGGGGTCTGGGGATCTGTGCTTAGAGCTGGACGTTCAGAATCCCAGGTGGGGGTTTAAAATCACTTGCCCCCCCCCGACCCCTGGGTGGCTCCTCACACCCCTCCCCCGCCCGCTGCTCTGCCAGAGCCCCCCAAGGTGAAGCTGGAGGCCCGGGGCACCACCTCGCTGAGCGTGTCCTGGAGCATCCCGGTGCCGCAGCAGAGCCGCGTGTGGAAGTACGAGGTCACCTACCGCAAGAAGGTAACTCGCCGAGGGCCGGGGAGGGGTGCGTGTCCTAGATCCTCACCACGCGGCACAGCCGTCTGGAGAAGCTCCATTCTGCAGATGGGGAAACTGAGGCCTGGGCTCTTCCTGAGTCACCTGTCCCAGGCCAGCACAGCGAAGATTTGGGGGAAGGGAGGCACAGCGTTCTGGAATTCCCAGACGAGAGTTTGGGGTGGGGGAGGCGAGATCCAGATCTTGGGGGTCAAGCCGACCCGGGTTCTAGTCCGGGTCACATCACGCCTTTGCTGGCTGTGACCTTGAGCAAGCACTTGGCTTCTCTGAGCCTCAGTGTCCCCCTCCGTAAGGAGAGCATTGAGTTTGCTGCAGACGTGAGCTGAGCAGGGGTGGTCCCTGCGGGCAGAGCTGACGCCCCTGCCTGCCCTCACCGCCTGCCTCTGCCCCCGTGCCCCACCCCCAGGGCGACACCAACAGCTACAACGTTCGGAGCACCAAGGACTTCGCCGTGACCCTGGACGACCTGGTCCCGGACACCACCTACCTGGTCCAGGTGCAGGCGCTGACGCAGGAGGGCCAGGGCGCTGGCAGCAAGGTGCACGAGTTCCAGACGCTGTGTGAGTCGGGGGCCCGGGGCGGGAGCCAGGCCAGGGCCCTGACCCGGAGCCGCTAGGACATCCTGATGGGAGGAACTGGGTCAACAAACTCAGACACCCCCCCTTCTGGTCAGCCTGGCTCTAGGGCGGCCCAGTGTGGGCTGACGGCTTGGGGAGAGGGCTGAACTTAGAGCGGGGGGAGGGGACCCCGTGATATTTGTTCGGCGTAGAAGGGGGGATCTGAGCTCTGGCACTGGCAGGCCCAGGTCAAACCCTGCATTATAGGAAGATTCCCACACCCCGGAGTGCCTGCTGCATTCCCGGGGACGGCCTTTTATTGCCCATCTGTGAAATGGGGATAAGTGGCATTGTGACCATCACACGTAAAAATACCCAGCGTGTACTTTGGGTCCCTAAGGTGGGGGTGCAACGGGGTGTGGAGTTTGTGGGGGGAGGGCGGCTTCCTTCTTATCCGCTGGTCTCCCCAACAGCCACGGAAGGATCTGCCAACATGGCGGTGATCGGCGGAATGGTCGTGGGCGTTGTCCTGCTCCTGGTGCTGGCAGGGATCGGCTTCTTCATCCATCGCAGGTTCATTGTGGGACACAGAGGGGCGGGGGCCCCGGTTTCCCGTCTGGAAAACGGGCTGATAGGGATCTCCGCCTGCCGCGGGCGGGGGTGAAGGTGCCGTGAGCTACGAGGTGCTCGGCACGCCAGGCGGCCCGGGGACACGGCGGGCATCCTCTCGGCCTTGTTGTTAACTGCTAACGGTGTGTCCGCACTTCCTCTGGGCGCGCGGGCAGGAAGCGCCCGGGGAGCGCTAATGAGGAAAGCCCTCCTCGTGGCCGCGACGGGCACGGATCCCAAAGAGCGAGCCCACTTCTCGCTTCCTGTCTGCCCCGCCCCGGCCCGCCCTCCGCCCTCTGCCCGCGGAGCAGGGCGCCGAGCACACGTAGGCCCCGCTCGGGGCCACCGCGGGGTCAGGAGGCTCCTGGCCGGAGCGGCTGCTGACCCCTGTGTTGGGTTCCTGTGGGTTCTCAGGAGGAAGAGCCAGCGGGCCCGCCAGTCCTCGGAGGATGTTTACTTCTCCAAGTCAGGTGAGATGCCGCCCCCCCGTGTCCCTCCCCCTGACCCCACAGGCCCCCCGCCCCATCTCAGCCCGCAGTCCGGGCATCCCAGGACTCTCCCTGGGCAGCTCCGAGGGGCTGAGCCAGAAACTCCGTGTCCCATGGCCTGGTCCTGGTCCCCTGGTCCCCTGGTCCCCTGGTCCCCTGGCCCCTGGTCCGCTGGTCCGCTGGTCCCCTGGTCCCCTGGTCCCCTGGTCTCCTGGTCCCTGGTCCCCTGGTCTCCTGGTCCCTGGTCCCCTGGTCCCTGGTCCCCTGGTCCCCTGGTCCCCTGGTCCCTGGTCCCCTGGTCCCCTGGTCCCCTGGTCCCCTGGTCTCCTGGTCCCTGGTCCCCTGGTCTCCTGGTCCCTGGTCCCCTGGTCCCCTGGTCCCCTGGTCCCTGGTCCTCTGGTCCCCTGGTCCCCTGGTCCCCTGGTCCCTGGTCCCCTGGTCCCTGGTCCCTGGCCCCTGGTCTCCTGGTCCCCTGGTCCCTGGTCCCTGGCCCCTGGTCCCCTGTTCCTGTAGCTTCTGCTCCCTCCTTGAGGGCAACCTTCCCAGGGACCCTCCCTGGCCCGTCGCTGACCAGCCCCTCCCCGCCTTCCAGAACAACTGAAGCCCTTGAAGACATACGTAGACCCCCACACGTACGAGGACCCCAACCAGGCCGTGCTCAAGTTCACCACCGAGATCCACCCGTCCTGTGTCACGCGGCAGAAGGTGATCGGAGCAGGTGAGGCCGGCGCGCCCGCGAGGGGCCTGGTGCGGTGGGAGCGCCCGGCCCCGGCTGACTGGGTGCTCCTCCCGCCTTGCCGGCCCGCAGGAGAGTTTGGGGAGGTGTACAAGGGGACGCTGAAGGCGTCCGGGAAGAAGGAGGTCCCCGTGGCCATCAAGACGCTGAAAGCCGGCTACACGGAGAAGCAGCGGGTGGACTTCCTCAGCGAGGCCAGCATCATGGGCCAGTTCAGCCACCACAACATCATCCGCCTGGAGGGCGTGGTCTCCAAATGTGAGGCTTGTCACCCGTGCGGGGGGGAGGGGGGACCCTGAGGGGCCTGACCTACAGGGGGGTGGAGAGGGCTGCCCACCAAGACTACGATACAGGGGCTCTGTCCATAGCTGTACCCACCACTCCCCCATCTGTGCCCACACCCCCATCTGTGCTGTCCCCTTACACCTGTGCCCACCCCCCCATTTGTGCCTCTCCCCCATTTATGCCCCCCATCTGTGCTGTCTGTCCCCTTACACCTGTGCCCACCCTCCCATCTGTGCCCCCCCCATCTGTGCTGTCTGTCCCCTTACACCTGTGCCCACCCTCCATTTGTGCCCCCCCATCTGTGCTGTCTGTCCCCTTACACCTGTGCCCACCCCCCCATCTGTGCCTTCCCCCCATTTGTGCCCCCCATCTGTGCTGTCTGTCCCCTTACACCTGTGCCTGCCCCCCTGCAGACAAGCCTATGATGATCATCACTGAGTACATGGAGAACGGGGCCCTGGACAAGTTCCTTCGGGTACGTAGGCGAAGCGGGGCGGGCTGGGACCCTCGGCGGCGGGCTTGGGGTGCCCTGCGCGGCTCCGGGTGGGCGGGCGGCTGAGGCCTGTGCTCTGGCAGGAGAAGGACGGCGAGTTCTGCGTGCTGCAGCTGGTGGGCATGCTGCGGGGCATCGCGGCCGGCATGAAGTACCTGGCCAACATGAACTACGTGCACCGCGACCTGGCCGCCCGCAACATCCTGGTCAACAGCAACCTGGTCTGCAAGGTGTCGGACTTCGGCCTGTCCCGCGTGCTGGAGGACGACCCCGAGGCCACCTACACCACCAGCGTGAGTGTCGGGGCTGCGGCCACCGGGGGCCACGGGCTGGGGGGTGCGGCAGCCTTCGCCTCGCCGTGGGGTCCTCGCACCTGCACACCTGGAGCACGGGCCTCAGGAGGCAAGAGCACCCGTAGGGAGCACGGAGGAGGGGCCCTGCCCACAAAGTCTGCAATGGTCCCGAGGCCGATCGGCGAGGACAGTGGTGACTGGGCCTGGGTCCCCCACAGGGTGGCAAGATCCCCATCCGCTGGACAGCCCCGGAGGCCATCTCCTACCGCAAGTTCACCTCGGCCAGCGACGTGTGGAGCTACGGCATCGTCATGTGGGAGGTGATGACGTACGGCGAGCGGCCCTACTGGGAGCTGTCAAACCACGAGGTAGGCCCCCTCCTCCTCCCCAGCCCGGCCTGCCCTGAACTTAAAACTCTCCTCATCCCTGAACCCCAAGGCTGGGCAGAGAAGAGATCTGGGTGCCAATCTTCACCTGGTACAGACCATTCCTGGGGTTTGTTCAGTCAGGTTTCTTGAGGGCCTACTGTGTGCTGGGTTCCAGGTCCAGTCTCTTACTACAGTCAGTGGGAAGACAAGGAAACCAGTTAGTGGTGTGTGTGTGCACGTTTGTGAGTGTGTCTCTGCGTGTGCATTCATGTGCGTCTGCCCGTGGGTGTGTGTGCACATGGCTGATGCCTCTTCCGGCCTGGAAGTCTTCTCAGAGGAGGGCACATCTCTGCTGAGACAAAACACAGCAAGGTAGCCGGGCGAACACGAGGAGGCGAAGAGTGCTCTAGGGCAGTGGTCGGCAGACTCATTAGCCAACAGAGCCAAGTATCAAAAGTACGACGATTGAAAAATTTCTTTTGAGAGCCAAATTGTTTAAACTTAAACTTCTTCTGACGCCACTTCTTCAAAATAGACTCGCCCAGGCCGAGTTATTTTGTGGAAGAGCCACACTCAAGGGGCCAAAGAGCTGCATGTGGCTCTGGAGCCGCGGTTTGCCGACCACTGCTCTAGGCCAGCCATGTCAAATTTGCGGCTGGTGGGCCGCATGCCGCGGGTTTGACATGTTTGCCTGGGCGAAGTGGGCAGCTTGGAGGGGGGCTGGCTGCAGGGCTCACAGCGTGGCTGCTGCTGCTGCCTGTGAGGGGCCAGGTCAGAGTCCCTTTCTCCATGGAGTCAGCCCCTGGACGCCGGCCGTTTGTCCAGCCCTGAGGGCTGTGTGTGGGCCCACGAAAGGAGGCCCAGCCTGTCTGTTTCCGGGACACCCCGTTCGTTCCTCCCTCCGCTGCCCACCTCCATGTACCGGCTCCCCGGGGAACCTGCGTGGGGTGAGGGCCGTGAGGGCACCCTGACCGCCTTGCCTCCCCTGCCCCACCAGGTGATGAAAGCCATCAACGAAGGCTTCCGGCTGCCCACGCCCATGGAGTGCCCCTCCGCCATCTACCAGCTCATGATGCAGTGCTGGCTGCAGGAGCGCGCCCGCCGCCCCAAGTTCGCCGACATCGTCAGCATCCTGGACAAGCTCATCCGCGCCCCCGACTCCCTCAAGACCCTGGCTGACTTTGACCCCCGGTGAGTCCCGAGTCGCGCACAGCTTTGTTTAGACTGGACAGGGGGTGGGTGGCGAGGGCCACGCTGGTGAAAGCCATCAACCCATGTGCTGTTCTCGGCCTTGACATGTTTTAACTAAGGTGACCAGATGTCCCGCTTTTGGCGGGACAGTCCCGATTTTTAACAATGTGTCCCACGGCGTTTTAAAAAAGTCCTGATTCTTTCCAAAAATCGGGACTTTTTTTTAAAACGCCCGGGACGTGGGACACATTGTTAAAAATCGGGACGTCTGGTCAACTTAGTTTTAATTCATTTAAACAACCTCCAGGTGGGTCCTAGAGTCCTCCCCCCTTTTGCAGATGAGGAACTGGGAAGGGCAATTAAGTAGCTTACGTGCGGGCACGTGGCCAGGCTGGGACTGTGACGCCAGGAACCTGAGTCTCGCTCTTAAGGTTTCGCTATTTTGTGGTTATTGGGGATGGTCTTGTCAGGAGGGGCAGAGGGGGCAGCAGTAAGCTTCCAACGCCGAGTGTTCCCAGCATGCCAGGCTGCCTCCCCGAACCCACCTGACTTGGCTTTCCCCGTGCCCAGGTGAGGGAACCAAGGCCGGGGCAGCTGGGTGAACTGCCCAGTGAGGGAGCCACAGGCTCAGGGCCTCGGGCGGCCCGGTGTGCGGCCCTGACCCGAGGGTGGGTGCCCGTGTTGCAGAGTGTCCATCCGGCTGCCCAGCACCAGCGGCTCCGAGGGGGTGCCCTTCCGCACGGTGTCCGAGTGGCTCGAGTCCATCAAGATGCAGCAGTACACGGAGCACTTCCTGGCGGCCGGCTACACGGCCATCGAGAAGGTGGTGCAGATGACCAACGAGTGAGTGTGGGCTCTGCCCGTGCCGCCCGCCGCCGCCTCCACCGCCCTTCCTCTCTCCTCCCCGCCCTCCTCTCTCCTCTCTCCCTCTGCTGTGGGGAGGAAGGGCAGAACAAGGCTGGCAGCCAGCAATTCAGCTTGGCTCCCTCTTCTTCCGGCGCCTTTTTCCCAGAGCGGGAGAGTCATGGTCACACGAACAGGGGCATTTTTCGAGGGAGCCTGTGGACCAGCACCTGGGGTTAGTCCTCTGCTCCCTGGACTCGGTCCTCCTGCTAACTCGGCGGGTGGGGCCTGTCCGTGTTCTCACTGGGCAGGTGAGACGTGAGTGCAGAGAAGTGCAGTGACCCGTCCAGGGTCCTGCAGCCACTAGGGGCAAAGTTAGGATTCCGGTCCTGGCCAGTCCGGGTCCAGAGCTCAGGGACCCTGGAGGTCATCAGGGGAGGAACTGAGGCTCCGAGATTACCTGGCTCACGTCAGGTCACAGCGTTTATAGCCGGGCTCCTGGGAAAAGAGTGACTTCCCTTCATCGCCATTGCTGATTGAGTTTTGTTTGCCTTTGGAATAGGTGCTCTTATCACTTCCCTGTTTTACAAATGGGGAAACTGGGGCCCAGAGATTACAACGCTTGCCTGGGGTGACAGCCTGTCAGGGGCAGCCTTCCTCTCCAGGATGCCGAGAAGAAACGGGCAGGGCCCTTAGACACCCTGGCTGATGCCCAGGAGAAAGGGCCCAGGCCAGCCCCTCCCACGTGGTTCCTGTCATGGGGGCACCTCTACCCACATGGTAACTGGCAGAGAGTGCCAGTTCCCCTTGTCCCCCAGCCCCGCTTCTGCCCTCCGACAGGCTGTCCTATGGGAGCTCAGCGCCCCTCCCAGCTCCAGCCTCGGGGGGGACCTTTCCCAGCAGGGCCTTGGCAGGGATACCGCCTCCCACCCCGGAGGGAGAAGACACTATCCTCTGAGCCTCTTGTGCTTCTAAAAATAGCGTGGTGTCCTCCAACAGCCCCACTTGTCCAGGGTTCAAGGCCACGGCAGGAATGGCGCTGGGGCTAGGAGGTTTTGGGAACCACATGGAGGGGATGACCCCGGCCTGTCACGGTTCTGGGTCACAGAGGTTCTGGGACTTGGGCCTGTGCACGAACATACTCCAGATCCTCGGAAAACCGCTCCGCTGGGCTTCCAAACTGCTCATCAAGGCCTCCCTGACCAGGCCGTGGCCCATCCCAGGGGACGGCCGGGGATGGGAGCCAGGGGAGGACAGACTGAGCAGAAGGAGGCACGGAGATGTGGAGAGAGGAGACGGGTCCTGGGGTGTCTCCTGTTGCAGCCAGCTGCCAGGGTCCCAAGCCTGGGCTCTGCCGTCACACCTGGGCTCCAGTCCCACATCTGCCACTTGCTAGCAGGAGACCTTGTTCAAATTCGGTTTCGTCTTTGAGTCTCGGTTTTGGGTTCCCCCTGTGGGGACTGCGTGGGCACCATGCCTAGGACACGCCTGGTGCACAGTAAGGGCTCAACCCTCTATTCCTTTGCTTTCCGCCCCAGCCGTGGGCAGATGCCCGGGTGCCTGGGTCCCCCCGCCTTTTCCCTGGGAACCTGGACCAGCCCCCTTGGCCCCTCCAGGGGCTCCCCTGAGGACAGAGGACGGCACAGCTTCTCTTCTGGGTGAGCGGGGCTGAGGGCAAGAGAAGTGCTTACAGGAAACACGCTCTCAAAGGCTTCCCGAAATAGCCCGGGGTGCTCCGTGGCCAATTCCTTTCCCATGAGCCGGGACACGGCTATCTGGGATGGACGGGGGCTGTGTGTGTGTGCGTGTGTGCTGTGTTTTGAAAAGGCCTGGATAAAGGCAGGAAGTCATTCCACACTCCTTCCCCCTCCCACCAACCCGCTGGTGCTGGGAGCTGGGGTCTGCGTGACTCACAGCACCGCTGCCTCCTTCTTTCCTTCGAACAAAGGAGATGGATGGGGATCGCGAGCACTTTCTCAACCTGAGGGCCGTGTCTGCACACGCGTGGGCCCCGGGGGAGGCCCTGAGCAGGGCTCAGGAGAAACCCGCTCTGTCTCCATGGGGTCTAGATTTAGGCCTCCCCGGTCCCTTGGCCTCCCTGCTTCCTAGGCCTGTCTGTCCCGAGGGGCTGGCTGCATGTTCCCCGGGGTCCCACGGTGGCTGCCTTTCCTCAGCTTGAGCCCTCGGTGGGTAGTTATGTGGGAGCCACTGAGTTTCCAGCTGGACCAGTGGCTCTAAATGGTTTTGAGGCGCAAATGAGATGGTGGTTTTGCACCCCAGAAAAATGTCCATCCTCACCAAAAGGCCCTGCCTGTATCTGAGGCTGCTGCCCACAGCGTCCTGTGAGGGTCTTCGCGTGCCCTCAGCCTTGGCCTGGCGCTGATGGGATGTCTGCTGCATGTATGACGGGGCCGAGACTCGAGGCCATCTCTCATTCCCCGCTCCTCGCTCCAGGCGGCACGAAGTAGGAGTTTCCCGGGGAGGTGTGGCCTCTGAATCTCCAGGGCCAGGGCTGGCCTTGCGAGTGCCCAGGAGAAAGGCGGCCTCGGCCCTGCGTGTCCCCGTTCTGGATCCCCAGGGGGAAACGGGAGCCGTGTGTCTCTGGTTAGGAAAGGAGGCGGGGAGGCTTGGGGGCATGGTATTGAGAGAGAATGGGGTGGGGCAAGGGGCTCAGAAGCATCTAATCAGAGCCTCCCATTTACATGTAAAGAAACTGAGGCCCGAAGACAGGACAGGAAGGCCCAGGGCTTGGGTGGAGTCCTGGACTGGAGTTTGGCCTCCTGCCTCCCAGCCCTGTCACATGAACCACACACCATGGTGGGAGACAGGCCCAAGGTGGCCTGGGCAGTGAATCAGCATCCACGAAAGCATTCATCCATCCATCCATCCATCCACCCATCCATTCATCCATCCATCAGACACTCCTTGAGGACCTACTGTGTACCAGGCCTATCCTAGACCTCAGGAGGGCATGGGGGTGAAGGGGTGGGCCCAGCCATTGCCCTCCTACAGCTCTCATGTCTCACTGTTGTTGTTTGTTTGTTTGTTTAAAAAAATATATTTTATTGATTTTTCACAGAGAGGAAGGGAGAGGGATAGAGAGCTAGAAACATCGATGAGAGAGAGAAACATTGATCAGCTGCCTCCTGCACACCCCTTACTGGGGATGTGCCCGCAACCAAGGTACATGCCCTTGACCGGAATCGAACCCGGGACCCTCAGTCCGCAGGCCGACGCTCTCTCTATCCACTGAGCCACACCGGTTTCGGCTCATTGGTTCTTTCCTTAGTTTAACAAAATGTCTCGCCGGTGGGACCTGTTGTTCCTGCATCTTCCCCAGCTGCTGGGGCATCCCCACACCTGGCGTTCCTGGGGTACATGGCTTGAGCTCTGTGCTTGGAACTAGTTCAGTGAGTCCTGCACTGAGGGCCCTGCAGGGCTGCCCCGGCCAAGGAACTGGGGTCTCCGTCTCAGGGACAGCAGCTGGGTCATGGCTGATCGCTGGGAACTTCCCTACGAAGTTTGTCAGAGGTGGCTGTGTCTGACAAGACCAGGTTATTGAGCTTGTCCCGAACGTTGCCCTGGGCCCGCGACTTCTTTTTGGCTTTGCCCCAGATTTGTTCTCTGGTCTCTGTCTGTCTCGGCCGACTTTCCGGAGCCTTCCTGCTTCTTATCGACTTGGGCGGCAGCAATGGCTGCCGCCGGTGCCTCGATGAGATGGACTAAAAGCAAACCCCGGGCTGTTAAACCGTGCACCAGGGTCTCTGAGGGCCGGCAAGCTGCAGGCTCCCGGCCCCCTGCAGAGCTGCAAGGCCAGGGCACCTGGAGGTGGGCCCGGGACCCTCCCTCTTTGCCCCGTGGTGCAGATGTTTCTCCGGGAGCCACTGGGAAACCTACAGGGGCGGGAAAAACGGCTCCTGTTTGTAACACCCCTCAAATGTTTAGATTAGAAACGGGAGCCGGGGGATGGGAGGACAGACTGAGCGGAGGGAGGCACGGAGATGTGGAGAGAGGAGATGGGTCCCGGGGTGTCTCCTGTTGCAGCCAGCTGCCAGGGTCCCGAGCCTGGGCTCTGCCGTCACACCTGGGCTCCAGTCCCACATCTGCCACTTGCTAGCAGGAGACCTTGTTCAAATTCGGTTTCGTATTTGAGTCTCTGTTTTGGGTCCCCCCCCTGTGGGGACTGCGTGGGCACCATGCATATGACACGCCGGTGCCCAGCAGTGACCCCTGGCCTTCCTGCCGCAGTGGGAGCCGCCAGTCCCTGAGCCGCCCGCTCCCCCACCCGGGTCTGCTCTCCCCGCTCAGCCCTCCTCCGAGGGTTCCCAGGGCCAGTGGGAAAGTCACGTCTCGGGATTGCAAATAGGAACTCGCACCATATAATTAGCCCCGGTTACAGCCAGGAGACGGGCCCGTAAAAACCTGGGTGTTTTCATGGGTTTGGGCTGGTGGGTGAGGACGGCGGAGGAGAAAACTCCCAGCGTGAGCAAGAACCGTCCTGCTCCAGGGCCCGGGAGCGTACGTGGTTTTACGAGGGGATGGAGGCTGCCTGGGAAGGGCTGTCGGGCGGGGAGGGGGGCTGTGGGCTCCTGGGCACACCCTGCCATCTGGGACCCGTGCCGCCTCCCCCCGCCACCGGTTTCGGGGTCTCCTGCCTCCAGCTGGACACTGTTATTTATTTTATTTTTTTTTAAATATTTTTTTTTATTGCTGAAACTGGTTTGGCTCAATGGATAGAGCCTCGGCTTGGGGACTGATGGGACCCAGGTTCGATTCCGGTCAAGGGCATGTACCTTGGTTGCGGGCACGATGTGCCCGCAACCAAGGTACATGCCCTTGACCGGAATCAAACCCGGGACCTTTTAGTCTGCAGGCTGACACTCTATCCACTGAGTATCCACTGAGTGTCACCAAGGTACATGCCCTTGACCGGAATCGAACCCGGGATCTTTTAGTCTGCAGGCTGACACTCTATCCACTGAGCCAAACCGGTTCGGCTGGACACGGTTATTTTGTTTTACCCATGGGACGTTGAGGGTCCTGAAGGGGAAGCACCTGCCTCTGGTGACCCGTAAGCCACTCCTATTAGAGACTGGCAGGGCGCTAAGCCTTGGTGGTCCCTCAGCAAGTACTTCCTTGGTCGGTGAGCAGCCGTAAGGACTTGGAGGGAGCGGGGTGAATGAGGTGGGGGCTGGGGAGAGACCGCGGAGCAGCAGCCTTTGGGCAGGAGGCCTCAAATGGGTAGACGCGGGACGGACCCCGGGTGGGGGAGGGGATGCAAGGTTCACAGCTGGTTTGGTTTCCAAGCTCTCCCACCTCCGGGCTGTGTGACTTTGGGAAAGTCCCTTTACCTCTCTGAGCCTCAGTTTTCCAATCTACTGAAGGAGCGTGAAAAGAGCACCTACTCAGAGTACTTCACAGATAATCCTGCAGATTTGATTTAAAGGGGGAGAAAAACTTCACCGAGTTAGCTTTTCTGTCATTTTTAATATTTTTTTTTTTGTCAAATCAGCATGCTTTCAGGAGATAGATTTTTCCTGTCAGGCCTCTGCCCTGCCAGATCCCCAAGGTTCCCCTCTTCCCCCTCCTCAGCCCCCCTTCCCACAGCTGCCCGCCTGTCCCAGCCCCTGACGCGCCCTCTCTCCCTCCCGCCTGCAGGGACATCAAGAAGATTGGGGTGCGGCTGCCCGGCCACCAGAAGCGCATCGCCTACAGCCTGCTGACCCTCAAGGAGCAAGTGAACACGGTGGGGATCCCCATCTGAGCTCCGACAGGGCCCCGCGCCCCCCTCGGCCCGGAATACTTGAAGCAGCAGCGGCCTCCCTGCCAGCGGTGCGCCTGGCACGAGGGACCTTATTTATTTCCAGGCGTTTCTTACGGACGCCACCCTGAGGCCTCTGCCGGGGGGCAGGGCGGGGTGTCTAGAGGTCACCTTGGCCTGAACTGAACCGAGGAGATGGACGCTCAGGGATCCCGAGCCGGGGGTGCTTCGCCCACACAAAGGACAGCAGCCAAGCACTTAGCAGCGGGCACCGCCGTGGTCCCGGCCTCCCGGGCAGGAGTCCCGCCGAGGCCGTGGGACGTTTCCACATCTCCCTTTCGCTGTCCCGGGAGGTGAGTGGCCACGGGAACAGGGTACCTCAAACCCCAGCCACTCGCGGGAAGAGGACTGACGGCCCAGCCGCTGGGGGAGGCCCCGAGCTGTTCCCCGCCTTCTAGTGCCTTCCGCAGGCCCTGTGCTCCGCCCCCAGGGGCCAGCCCCTCGCCTGCCCAGGGCCCTTGCAGGATGCTCGGTCGTGTTGAGGTTTTTTTAAAAATATATATTTTGTACTTTGTGGAGAGGATGCGTGTGTGACAGGGGCCCCGGCCACGGCCTGGGGCAGAGGACGGGGTGTGTGTGTCAGACATTCCCGGGCAGGGGGGCTGGTCCATCCATCTGTCGCCTCTTCGGACAACATTCGTGACTCCGTCGTCAGTGTTAACGATTTTGTTTTGTGGGGAGCTTTTTTTTTTTTCCTCGAACCTTAATTTATTATTATTTTTTTTTATATTTATTGTTAGGAAATGACTTATTTCTGCTCTGGAATAAAGTTGCAGATGGATCAAACTGGCCTTGGTGTTTGAGTTTTGGGGGGGCAGAGGCGCAGAGAGGCCCTCTGTGATGGAAGTGGGGGGTGGGGGTGAAGGGTCGCCCCCACGCTGGGTATTTCGCAAAGCACACATGCCATGTAACCCTGGGAGTGGGGGTGGGTGGGAGGAGGGCAGGGAGCCAGGGAGCAGGCCCAGCCAAGTCCAGCCTCCATGCCAACGGGCCTCTGTCACCTTTGATCCGAGGGCTTGAGGAGGGGCTGAGAGACGGGGAGGGTGGGGGACGGCGAGAACAGCCATGGGCCCCTCCTACACATCTCCGCAGAGCTGATGAAATACATTCTTCCTCTGCCCGTGCTGGGCTCTGAGTTTTACGGAAGATTTTCACAAGTGTTGGCTTGTTGGGGCCTCAGGGCTCTGAGTTTTATAGTTGGCCCCATTTTACAGAAGAGGAAAAGTGAGGCTGGGTCCAGGGACGGGGCTTGCCCATGGGCCACACAGCAAGTCGGGGGCAGGAGCCAACATTGAAAGCAGGGCCGGAAGTCCCAATTAGAGGCCTTTCTCACAGCAGGGGAGACCAAGGCTCAGAGCCGTGCAGGGACTTGCCTTAATCACACAGCGGGAAGGAGCAGGGGCCTTGAGGGAAGCCAGAGACCTGGCTTCAAACCCTGGGCCCTCTCTGCTACAGCAGCTGGCTGCCCTGAATGCCAGGTGTTGCTCACCCCTCAGGAAGGTGTGGCCCGCAGGTGAGCGGAGATGACCTGGGCACAGGAGGAAGGCTTCCTGGAGGAGGTGACCTGGAACTGAGACCTCGGGGATTAACTGGGGAAGCAGGAGAAGAGGGCGGTGCAAGTTGTGGGGAACCATGTGATTGTGTAAGGGGGAGGCACAAACAGTTTGCTATTATTAGGGTAGACGTGAGTGCTGGGGGATCTCCGGGGCCTCGTAAGGCGAATCCAGTGGCGGGACTGTTAAGCTGGGGCAATGGGGAGCCATGGGAGGTTTTAGCCAGGGTGAGGCACCATTGCCGTGCCCCAGACAGAAGTCACTGGGAGAGGCCTGACTCCCCGCCTGTGGCGAGACAGGAGACAGGCTGGGCCCTCCCTCAGCTTGCCCTGGGGTCTCAAAGACGGCCTGAGCCTCTGCGGACCGCCCTGCCACTCACTGCAGGAGGGGAGGGCTGCTCTTTGGCCCCGGCCTACTGAGCATCAGTGAGTTGTGCAGTGGCGGGCAGGGCTGGGGTTAGGGAAGGTGAGGGAGTTCAGGGACCAGCTCGCCAGGCCACAGAGGTGCGCTGGGCATGTGGCTGAGTCAGGCCTGCCCCGTGTGAGACGTGGCTCTGTTATGGGCTGTGGCTACTGCCACCACCACTGACAGAGCTGTCCTTCCAGCAGGGAGCAAGCCTGCAGTCCACAGCAACCTGAGCTGCAAGGGTGGTGAGGCCAGGCCGGAGACCCATTGCCAAGGCATCTCAGCCACCCGTGGCCCCACGGTGAGCAGGAGTGGACACAGGCCGGGGCTCAGCAGGGGGAAAGTGACCTCATGTGCTCCTCCCTCAGAGCCCCAGGAGCCAGAAGGCCCTCTGAGGGCACGTGAGATTACTAAGGCCTGTGGGCTGAAACGGGGTCTGTATTTGAAAGCCGGGCAGCTGACGGAGCTTCCAACAGACCCCACAATTGCTGAAAGGGGAAACTTAATTTAAAACAAACTTAAAACAAAACAAAAAAAACTTCGCTCTGTTCCCTAGAAGCAGTGACGCCCTGGTAGCAGATCTTGGTTCCTAAACACCACTCTCCACAGAAGGAACCAGGGCTTTTAGGGAAATGACTGATCCTCCCACCCAGGCAGGGGAAATAGACAAGGAGTCTAGAGCAGCGGCCGGCAAACTCATTCGTCAACAGAGCCAAATATCAACAGTACAACGACCGAAATTCCTTTTGCGAGCCGAAAACCACTTCTGCGCATGGGCCACCAAGTTTCCATCGCACTGTCTGTGCGCGGCTGCACGTGGTATTTTGTGAAAGAGCCACACTCCAGGGGCCAAAGAGCTGCATGTGGCTCATGAGCAGTTTGCTGACCACTGGTCTAGAGCATATTGTAGTTCTAGAGAGGATGGAAACACTCGAAAAATAAGCCAATGGGGTGTTTGTGGGGGGGGGGGCGGGAGGGGGATGGCAGACACAGGAGGCAACCTGGAAGCGATTCCACATGGCCACACCTAGACCAGATTGAACAACAGATGACACAGAATTGGATTATAACCCACAGTAGGAAATAAATAGCCACACGTCCATACTGCTATACACGATGACTGAAGAAATGCATAAATGGGGAGACCAGACAAGCCTTCCTTTCAAAGCGATTCCAAATAACCACGGAGTGTGGGCTGGGCCTAGCGATACCCTCTGGAAGGAAGGATGTGCAGAAAGGGTTAAATGTGCATGTGTGCGTGCCTGTGTGTGTGTGTGTGTGCCACATTGCAGAAACATGGCCAGCACCACAGTAACGAAGTTAACATGAAAAAACACAAGGAAAAAAACAAGCAAACACACCCAGAGCAGCAGGAATGGGCTGCTCGCATTGAAGATCAGGTATCAGCAAACACACAGGCCTTCCTGGGCGCCACCCACCGCTCTGCGTGTTGACTCACTTAATCCTTCCAGCAGCCCTTCTAGGCGGGCACTGATATTAGCATTTGACAGATTTGAACACTGAGGCCCCCAGAGGTCAAGTAACTGGACAGAGGCCCCCAGCTCAGGCACGGCAGGGGCAGGGGCAGGGGCCCGGGCCGCAGAGGCCCTAAAGCCCAATGGTTTTCCACCTGCCGCTCTCCACGGCCAGCACAGGGCGTGCTGCCTCTCTGCCCCGGACGCCTCCGAAGACGCAGTCTGAGAAGCACTGGTTCTGGGGGAATCGAGGCCAGGGAACCTCCCCGAGGTCTCCAGATGCCCCGGTGCCCCAAGACCCAGGCCCCCAGAGTGAAGAGGGGGGAGGAGAGGATGGAGGCGAGTTCACCACGTCACCGCTTTCCACAGTGGGCATCTGCTCCGTGCCAGGTGGGCACAGGGGCTCAGAGAGGAGGACGCTCTCTCTGCCCTCCCGGAGCTCTCAGGTGGGGGGGGGGGCAACAGTAGCAACGGGGCCCAGACTAGGAGGGGGAGGGTGTCATAGGAGCCAGAGGAGGACACTGGTTCAGCCTGGAAGGTTCAGGTGGGCTTCCTGGAGGAGGAGGAGCCATCCACGCTGAGGCCTGAGTCTAGGAGGAGCCCACCAGGGGAGGGGAGGGGTGTCCCCGGAAGAGCCTGTCCCTGCCCCCCGGACTCCAGACCTCTGTGGATGGGGCCCGAGTCCCCCCGTTTGACCCGGACCAGCCCGAAGCCACCCTGGCCCTGACTGTCCTGTCCTGAGCAGCCCCAGGACTCCAGCCTGGCTCTCGTTCCCTCGCCAAGCAGACAGAACCTTACTCTCTGACCTCAGTCGTCCCGGCTGAGAAGTGGGCCTGGGCTCCGAGCCGCCGGGAGTCGCCCCTTTACCCGCTGCTCCCCGTGTGGGTGGCAAGTTAAAACGGCATCACCAGGCAGCAGCCTTGGGTTTCCCATTTGATCAGCCAATCCTGGAGGAGTGGGCACACTCCCCGCCCCTCCCCCGCTCCCGGCTGTGGCCCCGGTGGGAGGGCAAGGCCTGGCACACCGCGGGGGCTGCCAGAGCAGAGGGTGAATGTGCGGGTGCCTGCTTCATCTCTCCGTCGCCCTCTTCCCCGGAACAGTGCCTGGCAGCCAGTAGGCCCTCAATGAACAAAGGAATGAGGGGAGCCTGAGGGCCCAGGGGGCCACACGAAGCCAGATGGTTTAGGATCCCGAGACGCTGGTGGTGCCCGGGGGCGGGGGGGCACTTGCTACTTGCTCCCCCTGGCTGGAGGGCCGGCCCCGCACAGACAGTGAGGGAGAAGGGACCCAGGGTTTCTGAGTACCTACTATGTGCCAGTCCGTGTGCCAAGCCCGACACCCACATCTGTCTTATGGAAGGATCGTGATGACCTTGCAGGACTTGGGTTTATCCTCGTTTTACAGATGGGGACACCGAGGCTGTGGGTTATGGTATCAGAGCGGGATCCCACAGCTGGGAGGGACGAGCAGCTCTGCCTGCTGCTGTGACATCTGGGGGTCCAGGGGGTCTCGGGAGGCAGGGCAGCAGGAAGGCTCTGGGCTGGAGGAGGCGGGCTGGCTTTTATGGGTACCTTCCATTGACTTTGCTGTGGGATCCTCGGTGTCTCTGGCTCTCAGTGTGTCCCTTGGTAACATGGAGGCTCCAGGAAGTCCATCCTGGCGGCCTGAGGACGCCTGCCCCACACCGACGCGCCTGCTCCCCACGCCTGACGCCCTCTCCCCGGGCAGCAGGCCCCGCTCCAGCCGCTGGGGGTCCGGTTTCCAGGCAAACCTTGTTAGCCAGTCTCTGTCGGCAGAAGCAGACCCGGTTTCTGAGAAGCTGTGGCGTGCCCGCCCTGCCAGGGGTGGGGCCCCCGCCCTCTGGGCCTGGACCCCGTTTCAGCAGCCTCATCACATTCCCCGGCAGCCTCGCGGCCTGGACAGACGGATGCAGTTTCCACAGTGGTCTGGCACAGCGAGGCAGCCCGTGACCAGGTCTCCTGCTGGGGAGAGGGGACCAGGCCTCGGGGGCCAGGCAGACCCATCTCAGCATCTGGGCATGAGCAGTTACACCCCCAAATCCCCTGGGGTTACAGCTACCCTGCCCACTGCCCCCAAATCCACATACCTCCCATTTCACTCCTGTTCCATCCAGACCCCCTCCCCCCCAACGTGTGTTCACTTCCCATCGGAGCCCTCCCACCCCCACCCTGCCCTCAGTTCTCCTGTAGAAAATACACTCACCCTCCCAGGCCCAGCTCAAACCTCCCACCCTCCAGGAACCCCCAGAACCACCCCTGCTGCCACTGGTTTGGGAAAATCAGTCCCACCCCATCCCCATGTCCCCATTTCAGCACCCGGACCCTCGGGGCTGGAGCAGAGGTGTGTCCGTCTGTCCCTCTGCTCCTCTGAGCAGCCCCAGTCCTACTCTCCCTAGAACTCTCTTCAGGAACTCTATGGCCCTAGCCAGTTTGGCTCAGTGGATAGAACATCAGCCTGTGGACTGAAGGGTCCCAGGTTCGATTCTTGTCAAGGGCACATGCCCGGGCTGAGGGCTAAGGTCCCTGGTAGGGGGCGTGCAGGAGGCAGCTGATCAATGACTCTCATCATTGATGTTTCTGTCTCTCTCCCCCTCTCCCTTCCTCTCTGAAAGCAATAACATTAAAAAAACAACAACAAAAAAACAGAACTCTATGCACCGGCATGCTTATCATCCATCCCATGGGCTGGGGGACTGTGTACCCCACTGGCTCAGTGCCTGCTTTAGGCCCATTGCTCTGTATACTGAGTAAGAGGGTCCCCTTCCGCCCCCTGTCCCAATTGGGATGGCATTTTACTTGGTCACCCAAACGGGAGGCCTAGAGAATGAAGGGTTTGCCCCAAAGCCCCGAACCTAGAGAGAGGCAGAGGCAGGATTTGAACCTGGCACCTAGCCCAAGCCCTCCTCCACGCGGATGGGTTTCAGAGTGAATGAGCCCAGGCCCCTAGGGCCTACTGTGT
This sequence comes from Nyctalus aviator, assembly GCA_036971965.1. Taxonomy (NCBI): domain Eukaryota; kingdom Metazoa; phylum Chordata; class Mammalia; order Chiroptera; family Vespertilionidae; genus Nyctalus; species Nyctalus aviator. The sequence continues at coordinate 186,907,119 of CM072923.1, forward strand.
GCCACCACAGCCCCTCAGCCTCGGCACAGCCCACCAGCCTCCTCCTGCCTCTCAGCTGCTGTGTCTCAGCCTGAGAGGGTCCGCCCACCACCCGTCTTACAGGCACCCTGACCCTCCCGTGTGTCCTTGGTGCACGTTTGACTCCCTGCAGCTATGGGCCCACATATGATAACTGTCTGTCCTTGACCCCCACCTTCTGCTGGTGGCCAGCTCCCTGAGGGCAAGGACAGACCTGTTTCGTGGCTCCTGGACCCCCCAGACCTGACACGGGGTGCCCCACATTCTTGAAGATGGAACCAAAGAACGGTGCTTGGTGCCAGAGAGAGGGTGGGCGAATCCAGGTGGTGCCCTCACCGATTGCCCAGCCTGCCAGGGAGAGAGGCCCATGGGAATGTGGAGATTGCTCAGGAGATAAATGCTGTGGCTTGAGCAGCACGAGGACTGTGGGACCCAGCGAAAGAGCGACTCAGCCTGGGCAGGTCAGGGAAGGCTTCCTGGAGGAGGCGGTGTCTGAGCTGAAGGATGAGGGGATAGGGGAAGGACGAAGGGTGCTCAGCTTGGAAGCCGAAGGAAGGCCAGGGCAGCTGCCCATTTGAGGGCAGGACCCAGGCAGCAGGGACGGTCAAGGCTGCAGGGGCGGGCAGGGGTCTGAAGCAGAGGGCCTTGTTATAATGCTGAGGGTTTTATTTTTAGCCTGAGGGTAAACTTTTTTTTTTTTTTGCAAAATTGTGCTGTCTCCTTGTAAAAAAAAAAAAAAAAAAAAAAAAAAGAAGCTATCTAAGTGTTGGCTTCTCATTCGCTAAGTGTTATCTGAGTGCTGCCAGCCATCTGGGAGACCGAGCCACCGCGAGCCTGGCCCTCCACCAAGGACGCAGGTGCTCCTGCCCCGCCCCCACCCACCCCAGGCCCAGCCATCTGTCTGGAAAGGCCCATTGTGGTGGCCTCTGACATCACAGCGGGGGGCAGCGTGATGTCACAGGGCCCCTTTGTGGCCTGGGAGCGGGAAGTGCCCCACCAGAGGCCCGCTTCCCCGCCCCCGCCCAATCCTGTTAAGCACGGACCCGGGGACAAAGGCGACCGCTTTGTGTGTAGAGCCCAGTCTGAAGCGAAGGACAGGCGGCAGAGGGAGGGGCCGGCGGGAGGCCGTGCATTCCGGAGCCCGCCACCTCCCCCAGCGGGGGCTGGAAACCCCGCCGCCCCCACCAGTCACTGCCCCCGTGTTCCCAGCCAGAGGGGCAGCAGAGATAAAAGGGCCCAAGCACCATGCTCCCCCCACCTTGTCCACCCTCACCCTCCACCCCCGCCACCATCACCCTCAGATCTCAGGCGGCGTCTGTGATGAGGGGCTGCAGGCGGAGCCCTCCGGGGTCCTCGGGAGGGCCTGACCGGCAGCCTGTGAGCTGAGGATGGGAGACCGGGAGACCTCAGGGCCTTGTGGGGGGCAGCGGGACCAGCTGGAACCAGAGAAGGCAAAAGCCCCCAGAGACAGGCCTGAGCAAAGGGCTGGGGGCGCCGATGGGGGCTGAGGCCCAGAGAGGAACAGGCCTGGTCGCCACGCGTCAGGGAGCGCGATCAGACGCCGCCTGAGAGCCACCTGGTCCGCGCTGTGGCCGTCAGAGCCTGAAACCTGGAAGGTGGTGGCCTGCAGCCACCCCAGACCCGGCCGCGCTGGGCGGGCACTCAGAGGGGGCCCGGCTTGGGGATGGCCAGGGGGCCCTAAGGGAGGAGGAGGGAGCAGGACTCCCCCAGGCCCAGGCTCCGAGGCCAGGTGGCCGGATTTGCCACCAGCCTGCATGGCCTCCCCTCGCTGAGCCTCTGTTTATTGGTCCATAAAACGGGATTAGCAGTAGCCCCTCACGCGGTGGTGTGAGGGCTGAACGAGATGGTGTGAGGGGCCCCAAGTCATTAGCCCACCCCTCAGCTTATCCCAGCTGCGGGGAGGGGGGACAGGGCCTGCCCAGCCCTAACGCCACCCCAACCTCCATCTGTTCCGGGCCCTTTTGAAGGGTCTGCTGAGGCCGGGAGGAGGCTCAGCGGACGGGGGACAGCTAGGTGGGGGAGGCCGCGTCAGGAGAGGCCTGGCACCCCCACTGGCACCCAAGTGGGTTTCTGCATCACTGGCAGAGGGCACGGGCATTCGAGGAGGCCGGGGGTGGCTCAGCTTCAGGCAACAAAGCCCCCTTTCTCCCCAGCTTGAGGAATGCTTGGCACCCCCTCCCACCCCGACCCCGATCCATATCTGCTCCCCATACCCAGATACCCCCCCAGTGTTCACGGCGGGGGGAGGGGCCAGGCTGGGCCCCGGCTCTGCCCTGAGCCTATACGGTGGCCCTGCCCCTTTATGGGGGGGAAGCGCATCCCTGCTTCTCTCTCAGTAACTCCCCCTGCCCGCCACACGCAGGTGTGCACACACATACACACACCCACACACATGTGCACGCATGCATACGCGTCCTCCAAACAGCCCTCAGGTCCCAGCCCTGAGCCCAGCCCAGCACCGGAGCCGCCGGCTGGGAGGGAGAAGCTGAGAGTCGGGGCCCTGCCTCGCCTTGGCTGTTCTCGTGACTGGGTGCTGGAGGGTGTTTTTAAAAATATCCTAACGTGGCAGAGCGGAGTCACAGCCCCACCCACACCTGCCCCACTTTTTGAACTGATAGTGGCCTTGAAGTCGCAGAGTCAAGCCTGGCTGCTCAGGCCCCTCACTCTTACAGAGGACGGTGCAGGCGCAGCGTGGCCGGAGGCTCACCCAGGGCCACGGGGCCTCCTGGGCTGGCTCCAGGGGGCGGCGGGGGCTGGTGCCGGGCACGCACGGGCTCTGGTGGGATCTCATTGGATCCTGGCCAGGGGCAGGGGGACGTGGCCTTCCTGGTGACGGTGGTGCCCTGTATTCAGAGGAGAGCACTGGGGCTCAGAGAGGAGAGACCGAGGTCGCCCCGTGAGGAGCAGAGCACGGATCTGAGCCTCAGCCCTGGGTCCCCGGGAATGCTGAGCCCCCGGGCCCCACCCTGGCCACCTGGAGGAGAGGGCTCAGGCCCAGGCTGCTTGCTGCCCTGGCCTTGACCCCTGGGTGGGATCTGCCCCTCCTGCCATCGCCCCGGCCAGACTCCGCCCAGACACCTCGGGAAAGGAGGGGGGTGACTCAGGGATGATGGAACCTGGGGTCTGGGGGTGGACGGGACAAAAAAGCTACATGTCTGGACTCTCCCTGCACCCCTGGGCTGGACCACAGCTAGCACAGGGGAGCCCCCGAGGGTGGCTCAGGCATGTGTCCCTGCTTGCCAAGTGACCCTCGGCATGCAACGGCCTAGCTCTGGCTGCCTGGGCTGCTGAGGCTGAGGCTGAGGCCGAGGCTGAGGCCGAGGCTGGGGCTGGGGCTGGGGCTGGGGCTAAGGCTGAGGCAGAGGCAGAGGCAGAGGCTGAGGCAGGCAGAGGCAGAGGCAAAGGCTGAGGCTGAGGCAGAGGCAGAGGCTGGGTCTGGGGCTGAGGCTGAGGCTGAGGCAGAGGATGGGGCTGAGGCCGAGGCCGGGGCGGAGGCTGGGGGCGGAGGCCAAGGCGGAGGCTGAGGCTGAGGCTGGGGCTGGGGCTGAGGCTGAGGCTGGGGCTGGGGCTGAGGCTGGGGCTGGGGCTGAGGCTGAGGCTGAGGCTGAGGCTGGGGCTGAGGCTGAAGCTGAGGCTGAGGCTGGGGCTGGGGCTGAGGCAGAGGCTGAGGCTGAGGCTGGGGCTGGGGCTGAGGCTGGGTCTGGGGCTGAGGCTGAGGCTGAGGCTGAGGCTGGGGCTGAGGCTGAGGCTGAGGCTGGGGCTGAGGCTGAGGCTGAGGCTGGGGCTGAGGCCTGGGCTGAGGCTGAGCCGGCAGGGGGCAGAGAAGCGGGGCCAGCCCTGCGGTGGGCTCCTCTCCCGGCCTCCTCCCGCAGCCTCAGGAATCGCCTTAATTACAGCGTCCGCTGGGCTGCGCTTCCTGCCATAAACCCAGGAATCTAAATTAGAAGGCAGGAGGCCGGCTCCCCCTTCCCTCTGACCCCCCAAGTCTGCCGGGAAGTTCTCCTGGAGACAGGCCGCCCGTGGGGGGCTAACTACAGAGTGCCCAGGGCTCAGGCTGGGGGGCCCGCGGGGCTGGGCAGGCGGGTGACTCGCCACAAACTCCGTGCCTGTGCCTGCCGAGCACCCGCTGCCTGCGGGCACCAGGCTGAATGAGCCCATCCGACCTCTCCCCGCAGACAGCGAGGCTGACATCAAGATTCCCTTTCTCTGAGGAGGACCCTGAGGCCAGAGCCCACGGTCAGCCCGGGTGCTGGTGGCCGAGCCAGCTGGACCCGGGTCCCCGGCTCCCAGGCCCGGGCCGCAGCCTCAGCAGAAGGCTCAGGGGAGGGTGGGGCAGTAGTGAGGGCTGGGGGCAGGGGAAGGGAGACCCTCAGTTCCAACAGGAGAAGGGAGGGCTGTGATGGGAAGGGCTGAGGGGCTGCGTGCGGTGCAGAGACCAGACCCTGCGTGCCTTCTTCAAGCCTGGCCCGGGCCTCCCCCTGCCCGGGGCCTGGCCGGGTGGACCAGGGCTGGGGGTGGGGCCCTTCGGGGTCAGGGTGAACCCCAGCCAGAGACCTGAGTGTGTGAGGACTTGAGTGTGACAGGCAGTGTGTGTGCGCATGCATGCGGTGGGGAAGTGAGGTCATCTGGGCAGAAGGGAGCTGAGCTCGTCCAAACCACTGGAGCCACTGGGGGAAAGAGAGACAGACTAGGGGGGGAGGGCGGGGGAGTGGAGGGCGGGGGTGTGTGTGTGTGTGTGCCAGGGCCTGAGGGAGGGAAAGAGACCAAGGCAGAGAGGAGAGAGAGAGCAAAAGACAGAGACAAAGAGACAGAGGGACAAGGTGGGGCAAGGGCAGACAGACAGACAGACAGACATGATGATGGAGGACGTAGGGTCAGGGGTTTGAGCAAGAGGGAGCCAGAGAGCAGGGCGGGGCAGCCCTGGAGGGGAGAGGACTTCCTTATAAGGGGTTTCCTACGCAGGCACCTTTGACAGGGGCTGAGGGGAGACCCCTCATGTTGCTTTTTGTCCTGGTCAGGGGTTCTGCGATCACCCATCCCTAAGTCAATGCTTGGAGGACCTGTTACATGTGCCTCCTAGGGGTGAGGTCTTCTTGAAGAAGCCAAAGCTCAGAGGCTGGAGAGCCCAGGGGGTAGTGCTGGGGTATGCCCTGAGAGCACGGGACGGGGGGGGGGGAGGGGGGCGCGGGAGGGAAGAGGGGAGGCAGGGAGGGCGACGTCAGACGAAGAGGCCTCACCGAGGCCGCTGTGTCCAAGGAAGCCGGTCCAGAGCTGGTAGGGCCCACACCCAGGCAGGCTCCACACTCACCAGCCCCGGCGACCTTCCCGTCACCATCTCCCCTCCAGGGGCTTAGATCCCTGCCACCTGCTGCCTCCTCCCCCACCCTGCTCCCCGCTACCCGGTGGTTCTCAACTGTAGCGGCCATTTTCTTCGTCCTAGCTGGAGAGGCATGCTCTGGTGTCTAGAGGGCCGAGGCCAGGGATGTTGCTAACCACTCTATAATGTGTAGGACAGTGCCTGCAGAATCCAGCACGCTCACCGCCTTCCTTTCCCGAGAGCGTGCCAGGTTCCCCCTGCCCCAGGCCCTTTGCACTTGCTGCTAGCCCTCCCTGGCCTGTGCTTTCCTCAGCTCATCACACAGCTTCTGCCTTCTCATTCCCCCAGAATCCGCTCAAATATCCCCTCTTTAGAGCCGTTTTCCCTGACACCCTTAATCCCTCCCTCACGCTCCATCCTAAACCTCGGACTATTTCCCTCCCAGCGCTTATCTCCACATCAGGACAATCTCACTTATTCATTCAAATCCCTATTGTCATCCGTCTACCCTCCGCTTGGCTGGGAGCTCCGGTTCTCAGAGATATTCAGATGCTAAGTGCGTGGTGTGAAGATTAGGGCTTACTCAGAACAGCCAGGGGCTCTTTCAAACACTTTGCCGGGAACACATGGCACGCATTAGCTCATTTCGGGCCTGTGAGGTATACGCATTGTTACGCCCATTTCACAGACAGGGAAACTGAGATTCAGGACATCCAGTGGCTCGTCAGTGCCTGAGCGGGAATTCAGACCCAGGCAGGCTGGCTTCAGGGCTCATGACCTTAGCAGTGCCACACGGCTGTCTCCCCGCAAACGTGAGCTGAGTGACCCCAGTCCCTGCATGTGAGCTGAGTGGACAACCACAGGCCCCCGTCTTCCTCGGTGAGAAAGCCCCGCCTACCCTGCCCTGGCCTCCTCGTCCCCCACCTAGAACTGGGGTGCTGCTGTCCGTAGAGCTAAGGCGTCTGGGAAAGAGAGGTCCGGGTGTTCCTCATATTCGCCCCGCGTTGTTCACAGGGAGATAAGCCCTGTTGGCAGGTCCCTACGAGGAGGAGGCTCAGGCACCCAGAGAGGCGGGCTCCTCACCCTGGGGATCCCCCATCAGTCACTGCACCGGGGCCACCTCTGCCGCCCTGAGTCACTGTTGACTTTCCCAGACACTCCTGGCGCGGGGGCAGAGACCCACCCCTTCCTTGTGCCTCCTGGCAGGGCGGGTGGGCCGAGCCGGGGTGAGTCTGAGGCCTGCGCCCAGGCCCCTCCCCCCGAAGAGGAACCACAACCCAGAGGGGTCCTCGCTGCAGGCCCAGGAGGAAATGGTGGGTGCCCCGGCCTGCTGGGGGCGGGAGAGGAACACGGAAGGCTTCCCGGAGCTGTGTGCTGCCCGGGTTCCTGGCCGGGAGCCCCCTCCCAGTCCAGAACCCGCTGGCCACCCCTCCTTCCATATCCCGGAGTCCTCTCTGCCAGGCATGGTCCTGTCCCAGTGTCCCCAGAACTTCTTTGCGTGGCCATGGCCTCTCTCCCGGCGTCTGTGGAGCCAGTCAAGTGGCAATCTGGACCTAGGCTCTGCTGGGAACTCCACAATTCTGCATGCATTCATTTATTCATTCATTCGTTCATTCACCCACAGTGTGGTGGTTAGGGCAGGAATGCCAGTCTATACGGCTGGGTTAATATTTTGCTTCACCACTTACCAGCTGTGTGTGTGATCCAGGGCAAGCCCCACCATTCCTCTGAGTCCCCAGTTTTGCAACAGAAAATATGAAGAAGGTAAAAATGGTGTGAATCTATGTTTTTCACTGGGAGGAAGAAGAGGGGTGAGCACAGCACCCAGTTTGTGGTGAGTGTTTAATTCGAGGGAGCCTTTTTATTTTTTATTTTTTAAAATATATATTTTATTGACTTTTTACAGAGAGGGAGGGAGAAGAATAGGGAGTCAGAAACATTGATGAGAGAGAAATCTCGACCAGCTGCCTCCTACACACCCCCTACTGGGGATGTGCCCACAATCAAGGTACATGCCCTTGACCGGAATCAAATTTGGGATCTTTAAGTCCGCAGGCCGACGCTCTACCCACTAAGTCAAACCAGTTAGGGCTTAATTTTTATTTTTATTTTATGTTAATCAGCTTAACAATAACCCACAACCTTCGGACCAACTTTTATTTTTATTTTAAATATATTTCATTGATTCCTTATAGAGAGGAAGGGAGAGGGACAGAGAGTACATTTTTAACGTGGTGATCCATCAAAATGAGCGTATTGGGGAGTTTGGGATTATTCTTTGGTCGGCTTTACTATTTTACTTTTGTCTTGGGGCTCTCTGGCTCTATTTATTTTTTTGTTATTTGTTCCCCTGACTTCAGCCATCCTTGGGTTTGCCTGGCACAAGTGGCATTACTTGGGTCTCTGTCCTGTATCTCCCCGACCAGGGTGACTTAAGCTATGTATTCTCTGGTTAGGGAGAGAGGTATAAAGTATTTACTCTCAGGTGTCCTTTTTTTTAAGACGGTCAATGGGGGGAAAAAAAACCTTAAGGTTAGTGAACTTAAGGTCTTGCAATTCACTAGCTGGCTGAAAAATTGGTCAAATTATTTGGCCTTATTTAGTTATCTGGTCTCCATTTCCCTCTTTTACTTGCCCAGGAATTTCCCTAGCTTCTTACTGTCCTGCCTCAACCCTCAGCGCTATCTAATTCCAGATTATTTTCATCATCCTAAAATGAAACCCTGTGCTATTAGTCATTCCCTACCCTCCCTCCGCCTCTGCAACCACTAATCTACTTTCTGTCTCTCAGGCTTTGCTTAGTTTGAACAGTTCTTATAAGAGGAAATATGCAGTATTGGGTTTGGCTTCCTTCACTTAGCACAATGTTTTAAAGTTTGGTCCATGATATATTGGTATTTAATTCCTTTTTATGACTGAATAATATTCCATTGTATGGATGGGTGTACCGTATTTGTTGACAAACCATTGGATTGTTTCCACTTTGGGGCTATCCTATATAATAAAAGGCTAATATGCAAATCGACCAAATGGCTGAACAACCAGTCACTATGATGTGCACTGACCACCAGGGGGCAGACGCTCAATGCAGGAGCTGCCCCCCTGGTGGTCATTGAGCTCCCACAGGGGGAGCACTGCTCAGTCAGAAGCCGGGCTCGCAGCTGGTGAGTGCAGTGGCGGTGGTGGGAGCCTCTCCCACATCAGATATCCCCCAAGGGCTCCCGGACTGTGGGAGGACTCAGGCCAGGCTGAGGGACATCCCGCCCCCCAGTGCATGAATTTTGTGCACCAGGTCTCTAGTTATGAATAATGCTAGTTATGAACAAGCAAGTATAGGTTTTGGTGTGAACCTATGTTTTTCATTTTCTTGAACACCTTCCTTGGTGTGGAATTGCCAGATCATCTGAGAACTCCATGTCTAGCCTTTAAAAAAAAAATCATTATAATCATTACAGTAAAAGGAGAAAAATCATATGATCCTCTCAATAGATGCATTTGATATAATTATATATCCATTCATTATCAAACAAAGAACAAACAACTTAGGAAACTAGGAATATACAGTAACTTCTTTAATCTAAGAAAAAAACAAACCTCTTCAAAAACTCTAATAATCTCCTGCCCCCAGCAGGTTAAATTATTATTATTTTTTAATATATTTTATTGATTTTGTACAGAGAGGAAGGGAGAGAGATAGAGTTAGGAACATTGATGAGAGAGAGTCATCGATCACCTGCTCTTGCACACCCCCTACTGGGAATGTGCTCGCAACCAAGGTACATGCCCTTGACCGGAATCAAACCCGGGACCTTTCAGTCCCCAAGCCGACGCTCTATCCATTGAGCCAAACCGGTTTCAGCTTTGGTGTTTATTTTTTTAATTTTTATTTTATTTTATTTTTAAATCAATCTTTATTGTTCATATTATTACAAAAGTTCCTCATTTCCCCCCCTCCACCAGGTTCCCACCCCACCTCTTCCTTTTCCCCACCCCCCATTGTCCTCATCCATAGGTGCAGAGTTTATATTCAGTCTCTTCTTGCATCCACCAGGCTTTGGTGGTTAAATTAAACTTTTTTCCAATGAAATTGCAATCAAGGTAAAGATGACATAAAGGAAATCTAACTCTAGTGTATGACAAGGACTGCTTTTCTCTAGTGTTTCTAGACCAATGACTCATTTTTATTTATTTATTTTTTAATATATATTTTTATTGATTTTTTACAGAGAAGAAGAGATACGGATAGAGAGTTAGAAACATCGACGAGAGAGAAACATCGATCAGCTGCCTCCTGCACACCCCCCTCCGGGGATGTGCCTGCAACCAAAGTACATGCCCTTGACCAGAATCGGATCCGGGACCCTTTGGTCCGCAAGCTGACGCTCTATCCACTGAGCCAAACCGGCTTTGGCCAATGACTCATTTTTTATTTCCAGTGTTATGTACTGTATCTTCTCTTCTTCTCATGATCTGTTCAGATGAGTTTGTCTATTTCAAGGAAACAGCCTCTCGTGTTTTGATCATTTTTAGTTTTTGGTCTTCTATTTTATTAATTAATTTCTGGCTCTATTTGAAATATTTCTTAGCTTTTTTTTTTTTTTTTTTTTAATCCTCACCCAAGGATTTTCCCCCCAGGCATTGACCTTCAGAGAGAGTGAAAGGGAGGAAGGGGTGAGGGGATAAACATCAATATACATGCCCCACCTGGGCCAGGGAACAAAGCTGCAATCCAGGTACATGCCCTTGACCGAGAATTGAACCCAAGACCCTTTGGTTCACGGGCCGATGCTCTACCACTGAGCAACACAGGCCAGAACTTAGCTTCTACTGTTAAATATTTCTTCGTTTTGTTCTGCTGTTCCTTTCAACTTCTAAATTTAAGTGTTTATTTTCACCTTTGTTATTTAAAAATGCAGATATATAAGGCTTTTCACTTTAATTCATACATTTATTTACATGAGCCCTTTAGTTGTATCTCAACCTTGTTGATCTGTTATATTATGTTGTCATTCAGTTCTAAATACTTTTTATTGTGATTTCTACTTTAACCATCTGTCATTTAAGACTGTGGTTTTTAATTTCCAAACCTATGGTTTCCTTCTTTAAAAAAAAAATAATTGGTTAGGTTTTTTGGTGTACTGGTTTGCCAGTTAATATATTTCTAAATATTTTGAGTGTGTTTGAAAAACATGAGTATTCTCTGCTTATTGGCTATATGACTCTTTACATATATTTTGGATAGACCTGCTAATTATATTGTAGGGAGGGTGCTCTAACACAGTGGTTAAGACCATAGATTCTGGGTTTTCATTATTCACATCTGTAAAATGTGAATAATATAATAGTACCTTCTCATTGAGCTTTTTTTTTGAGAATTTTTATGAGTTTATTTGAGCCAAACTGATGACAGTTGCTCAGAAGCATGATCTAAATGGATTGAGAAAAGACCTCAGAGAATAGCAGTTTTGCAGCTTATTTTATACATTAGAATCAAAGGAGGGTTACATGAGATCCATGGGTGGTAGATTGTGGGGGCGGGAGAAAACAAAGCAAGGAAAACTCTTGAATCGGATAAAAAGGCAAAATAGAGAAACACATACTTCTTTTGCACCCGTGGTTTTTACAGGATAGCTGATTGACAGCACGTAGAGATGGTATTCAGGCTTCTGCGGTCTCCTGCCCTGGTTCAGAGGTTGTGCCCTGAGGGGTCTGGAGAGGGGATTCCTCTGACATTTCAAAGTTCTGTGATCCTAGATGCAAAAAGATCATAGACATGTTCACTGAAGTTCAAGACTGGCCTCTGTCAAGGAAGCTACAGGCCTCCATGACCCACGCTTAGTTGAGAATTTTTTATGCTTAGACCATCCTATGGGGTTACTTTCAGCCTCTGAGTTTGTAGGGACTGCCACGCAGGCCTCCCCTGAGTTTCTCGGGTTTAGGAGGTGGCCCTTGGTTTTTTTTGTTTGTTTGTTTGTTTTGTGTGTGTGTGTGTGTGTATGTGTGTGTTTTACCAACAATTCCCCTTTTTGGTCATAAGTCTTTCTGAAGGATGCATTGATGACCAACCACTTGGTTGGATAAGGCGGTCCCACGGCGCTAGGGAGGCCCATTCCTAGGACGTCTCAGTGTTGGCCTTTGTCTTGCTGAAAGGGTGGGCCACTGGGGATGGGGCAAGACCGCAGCCTTGGGTGGAAGACAACACTAAATTTTTCTCAAAAAGGAAAGGCAGGCACCTGGGAGGCAGGAGGGCCTCAGAGGCCTTCATTAAGGAAAACACTGGATCGTTCTGACCTGCAAGCTATCAGGATCCATCTCACTTTTCTGTATTTTGCATCTATAGTTTGAGGGCACAATTGTCCACCTCTTCGGTTTTCACAATCTGACTGTGAGATGGGTTTCCCTTGACTATGGCCCCTCTACTTCCCATGGAAAGCACTCAGTGTCCCTCATTATTCATCTGAGTCCTGCTAGTTGGACTAGTGGGAGCTGTAACTTTAAGGTTTAGTCAGGCTCAAAGCTTTGAGAACACAATGGTGTGTCTATACTAATAAAAGCCTAGGTGACCCTCACTCACAGCGTCATCGTAAGATGGCCGTCACAAGATGGCCACCACAAGATGGCCATGTGCATAGCAGAGGCGGGGGCCAGGCAGCCACTCTGCATGGTGAGGCCTGGGAGTCCAGCGGCTCCACGCAGCGTGGAGGAGGCCAGTCCTGGCGGAGGAGGTGGGTCACAGCAGGGGAGGGCGATTGTGGGCAATCGGGCTGGCAGGGAGGGCAGTTGGGGGTGATCGGGCTGGAAGAGGAGGGTAATTGGGGGCGATTGTGGCGGCAGGGGAGCAGTTAAGTGTCAATCAGGCTGACAGGGGAGCAGTTAGGAGCCAGCGGCCCAGATTGTGAGAAGGATGTCCGACTGTCTGTTTAAGCCCTAAACCGGCAGTCAGACATTCTCCTGAGGGGTCCCAGATTGGAGAGGTTGCAGGCAGGGCTGTGGGACCTCCACCCCCTCCTCTGTGCATGCATTTCATGCACCAGGCCATTAGTATTATAATAACCATAAAAAATCTCCAGAGGCCAGGAGGACGGTAAGAGTTTCATAAGTAAGTGTCCTGTGCCTCAGCAGCCTGATAGAGGGCCATTTTTATGTTTTTTTTTAATTTTTTAATTTTTTTTTATTTACAGCCATGTGGCTTCCATCTGAATTAACGTGGTCAGTAGTCCTTGTTGGGCTGGAGGTTAAGGCACGTTCCCATAATTGGGTTCTAGCGTTTGTACCTCAAATTCATTTCTCATGATTCCTTTTCCACCAACTTTCTACCACTTCCTCTGTCCTTCTCTGTCTCTTTTTACTCACTCAGAAATAGCCAATTTATAAGGACAAACTAATTCTTTTTAACTTCTCTAAAACACACACACACACCTCCCTCCTTCCTTCTGCAATCACATTCTTTCTAAACTTCAAAAGAGAAACCATAAAAAAAGGAGAAACCATAAAAAGAGTATTACAGGTATTACAAAAGCTATCTGATACACCTTCAGCAATCATTAACAGTTGGGTTATATAAGAACAAGTTTTGAGAAAAGCCCAGAGAACAAGTATAACTATTATGACTAATCGTATTAGTCAGGTTAAGACAACAAAATAAACGGCTTCTCAAGTTCAGATCTTCTCGGTGTCTTGGGAAAGCTGTTTACCTCTCATATTGGAGGCTTCTCATCATCCATCATCTTGGATGTCCCCGTAGGTGGAGGTGAGTGTCCGAGACTGGGGCAGATGTCCATTCCCCATCAGGCACCTGATAAGGTCCCTTCCGACAAAGTTAGCATTTTTTTAAAAATATATATTTTATTGATTTTTTACAGAGAGGAAGGGAGAGAGATAGAAAGCTAGAAACATTGATGAGAGAGAGAAACATCAACCAGCTGCCTCCTGCACATCCCCCTCAGGGGATGTGCCCGCAACCAAAGTACATGCCCTTGACTGGAATCGAACCCGGGACCTCTCAGTCCACAGACCGATGCTCTACCGCTGAGCCAAACCGGTTTCGGCAAAGTTAGAATTTTTAATGGATGTCTTTTCCAAAGGACAAAATCTCCTGATTATAAGTTGTGGTCTTTGAAGTTTCTGTCTCCTAGGATCAGAGGTTACAGGAGGCTGAGGCCCGGAGAACTGGACAGAGGATACTGGCTGCAAAGGGGCACCTCCTCAAGTCACCCCAAAAGGCCAGGGGCCTCCTTCAGAAGCTAATCTTTGCTTCTTCTCCCCCAGCCCCCCAAGTGGGGCAGACATGGGTCATGTGAATGCGGGGGCCACTCTCAGGATCGAGCCAGGCCAGTATCAAACCAGAGAGCCAAACTTCTGACACCTGCCAGCAGTTTGTGCCCAACAGGAGCACACGAGGGAATCTGGCCCTGAGAGGCCTGGCGATCGGGCAGGGAGCCCGAGGGGAGCAGCCTGGCACCCCCTATGCTGGTGGCAGGCGGAGGAGGGGCAGCCAGCACAGGAGGCACCCATTCCACTCCGCGAGGCGCTCACTCGGCCGCTGCCGCAGAGCACAGGCTGGGACCCGTCACCGGGGCTGGCTCTTTAAGAAACTGCCAAACTGTCTTTCCAAAATGTCTGCACCATTTTCTCTTCCCACCAGCAAGGTGTGAGGGTTCCAATTCCTCCACACCCTTGCCAGCACTTGTTAATGTGTGTCTTTTTTATTGTAACCATCCTTGTGGGCGTGAAGTGGTAGCTCCTTGTGGTTTTGATTTGCATTTCCCATTGGCTAATGGCGTTGAGGATCTTTTCATGTGCTTATGGGCCATTTGTCTATCTTCTTTGCAGATTCAAATCCCTTGCCCATTTTTTTTCTTTTTTTTAAACTGCATTGCCATTTCAGTATTGAGTTGCAAAGAGTTCTTTATAGATTCTGAATTCTAGGCCCTCATCAGGTGTTTGAGTTGCAAATGTTTCCCCCATTCTGTGGGGTGTCTTTTTACATTTTTATAGTGTCCTTTGAAACACAAAAGTTTTGAACTTTGATCAAGTCCAATTTATCTATCGTTTTCTTGGCTTGTGCTTAGAGGTCATATCAAAGAAACTCTTGCCTAATCCAAGATCACAGAAGCCATATGCCTGTTTTCTTCTAATAGTTTTATAATTTTAGCTCTTTGATTTAGCACTTGGATCCATTTTGAGTTAGTGGCATATGTGGTGTGCAATTGTGTGCCATAAAGATCCAATTTCATTCATTTGCATATGGACGTCCAGTTATGCCGACTTTATTTGTTGAAAAGACTGTTTCCCCCAATTGAGTTTTCTTCACACCCTGGTCAGAACTCAGTCGACCATGGTGCACGTGTTTATTTCTGGATTCTGCATTCTGTTTCATTGGTCTATGTCTGTCCTTGACTACTATAGCTTTGTGGGTAAGTTTTGAAATTAAGCAGTGTGAGTCCTCCACCTTTGTTCTTCTTTTTTCAAGATTGTTTTGGGTATTCTCGGTTTCTTACACTTCTATATGCATTTTAGGATGTGCTTATCCATGAGGATCTTTGAACCTGTGATTCTAAGGCCATAGTTTTTGATAATTACAATAACTAAAGTCATCATGGTTTATTTCTGTGGTCTATTTCTGTTATCTTTCAAAAACTGAAATATAACTGACCTTGTAACATGGTGTAATATAAAGTGGACACATGTTAATTTAGCACATTCATATATTGCAATAGGCTATGTGGCATAGTTGTTACTTCTATCTTCTTTTGTGCTGATTCTTGCTCATGGCGTCTTGTTTTCTTAGGTGCCAGGTTATTTTTGACTGAGTGCTGCTCATTGCACTTGAAAGTTATTTGTGAAAAGAATACGAGGCCTAGGCTAATGACACCTCACCTCCCTCCAGACATGTTTTTCGTTTGCATCTACCAAGCACCTAGAAATACTTTAATTCAAGGTCAAGGCTTGAGTTTTTTGAGTCACCCAGGTCCCTATGCTCAAGGCCTGGTTTTCTTCTGGCTTGGCCCAACCTTATTCTGAGACGTCTTAGCTTAAAAAGATCTGAGGTCTCTTGGTCAAAGATCTCTCCCTATCTTGGACAAAGGTCTGGGCTTGCGGAAACTGGTTTGGCTCAGTGGATAGAGCGTTGGCCTGCAGACTGAAAGGTCTCAGGTTCAATTCCAGTCAAGGATTGGATGTACCTTGGTTGCGGGCACATCCCCGGTGGGGGGTGTGCAGGAGGCAGCTGGTCAATGTTTCTCTCTTATCGATGTTTCTGTAAAAAAAAAAAAAAACCAATAAAATATGTTAAAAACAACAACCACAATGACAAAAGTCTGGGCTTACCTTTTGTCCCGCCTCCTCCCCAGCTCCCCAGGAGGCCATCAAACCACAGCTCAGTCTGGAAGCCGTTGCTTCCAGATTGGCAAATGCCCCTGGACTCAGGCGGCCTCCCACACGGGCTCTCCGCCTCGGATGTGGCCTTCTCCTGCACTCTTGCTGGGGAATTCTTCGCCGCCCTGGTAACTGTTCGATTGTCTTAAGATGATCTTTTTCTTTTTACTATAGTTTTATTGATTTCAGAGAGGAAGGGAGAGGGGACAGAGGGATAGAAACACCAGGGATGAGAGAGAATCAATGATAAGCCGCCTCCTGCACGTCCCGCACTGAGGATCGAGCCCGCAGCCCAAGCATGTGCCCCGACCGGGAATCAAACGGTGACCTCCTGGTTCACAGGTCAGTGCTCAACCCCTGAGCCAGGCCGGCCCCAAGAAGATGATCTTCTTAAACTGGATCTAAGGACGTCAGTTGTTTTCAGGAAGAGGGCTGGTCCACATGCCCTATCCCACCGTCCCTGGAGGCAGAAGCCGTCATTTCCCACTGGCATTTCCCTGCCTTTGCCCAGACTGTGCCAGGCCAGCCAATACCCCCTCTCTGTTCATCTCAGACACGCTCAAAGCCCTGCTCATAGCAATTTGCCAGCGGAAGCTCTCTCAATCCTTGCTCTCAGCCCTGGTCCCTAGAGTGCACGTCTCCGTTGCTGCATTGAGTCACCATTAAACATTTACGTGGCCCCTCAGTATGCCAGGCCCGCCCCGGGCACTGGGGACCACCCACGTACAGCACAGAGGCTGCCCCTTACCCTCAAGAAGGATAGGATTGCCAAAACTCGTTTGGCTCAGTGGATAGAGCATCAGCCTGTGGACTGAAAGGTGCCAGGTTCGATTCCGGTCAAGGACCTGTACCTTGGTGGTGGGCACATCCCCAGTAGGAGGTATGCAGGAAGCAGCTAATCGGTGTTTCTTTCTCATCGATGTTTCTAACTCTCCATCTCTCTCCTTTCCTCTCTGTAAAAAATCAATAAAATATATTTAAAAAAGAAGGGTAAGATTGCAATCCAGTGGGGTCGAGCTTGGGATGGGGAGGCGGAGGGAGCCATGGGGTGCATTGCAAAGAGATCCAAGAAGAAGCTTCCAAGAGGAAGTCATCTCGAAGCCGAGCCTGAAGGACGTGTGGCAATCGCCCGCACACAGGGCTGGGGTGTGTGTGTGTGGGGGGGGGGGCGTTTCAGGCAGAGGGAGGATCACCTGTGAAGCACCGAGTGGAGCTGGTGGATCAGACGGCGCCTGAGGGGGGAGGGGGCGGAGGGTGACGCTGGGAGGTGGATCCAGCACCCCCTGTCTGACTTTGTGGGATCCCCTCGTCCCCCTTCCCCTCCTAGAGGTGGGGCTACCAGGAAACGAGGACCCTGCGCTGGAGGGAAAGCAAACTTCCTTGACCTTCGGCGCTGAACAATTCCTTTCAGGAAAGGTCGCCCGCCTTGGCTGCCTCTGTCCCTCCGCTGCGCCTCCTTCCTCCCGTCCTTCCTGGGGCAGCGCGGGGCCCGGCCACATCCCCTGGCTGCCGAGAAGCAGGATGTGGGGCTGAATAAGGCTACAGACACGGCCTTTTTGAACTGCCCCTGCCAGAGCGGCCGCGGCCCAGGCCCCGAGGCCCTTCCTGCAGCGCCGTCCACGCCGTCCTGTTTGGCTTGGCGCGGTCCCTGGTGGGGGAGCGGGCTGGGATGGGGTGCAGAGGCACCGGGGCCTGAACCCTCAGGCACAGTCCTAAGTAACACCGCCCTGCCCAGCCGGGACTCACTGACTGGAGGCATGGAGGACCTCCGGCCCCGCCCCTGCTCCCCGAGTCACCCCAACATCAGCCCAGAAAAGAGAAGATGGCCGAGACCGGTGTGGCTCAGTGGATAGAGCGTTGGCCTGCGGACGGAAAGGTCCCGGGTTCGATTCCAGGTCAAGGGCATGTACCTTCTGCGGGCACATTCCCAGTAGGGGGTGTGCAGGAGGCGGCTGATCGATGACTCTCTCTCATCGATGTTTCTAACTCTCTATTCCTCTCTCTTCCTCTCTGTAAAAAATCAATAAAAATATATAATAAAAAAAAAAAAGAAAAAAAAAGAGAAGATGACCAGGAGACCAGGAGTTGGTTTCTGTCTGCCCCCTGAGAGGTGGGTGGCAGGGAGTTGGGTGGGTCATTCTAGCTGGGGAGGGAGGGAGTCCTTTGCTCATGTATTCCACTCAGCCCCCCCCCGCCCCCCCGCATGGAACCGATGGACAAACTGAGGCTCAGCTCACAGGGCAAACGAGAGAGGCAAGACCTGAACCCAGGGCTCCTGCCTCCTCCCCAGGACGCCCATGCCCAGCCGTGGCGGCGGCGGGGGCTCAGGGTTCACCGTTGGGCTGCGGTGGGTGGGCAGCCAGGTGCCCGGAGCTGACCACGGAGCTCGCCGACCTGCAGCCCCGGAGCCTGAAACCCGGCCTCCGGGGAACCGAGGAGATGAGAGCTCCCCCACCGTCACTCTCCCACCGTCACGCTCCGCGGGAGGCTGACACTTTCCTGGCCCGCGGCTCGGGGCACCGGGGGCCCGGGCGGAACAAAGCAGCCTTGTTCGGCGGCCTGAGCCTTTGTCAGCGCCTCCCAGCCCAGACCACCGGGCACACACCTGGGCAAAGCGGGGGCACCGCGTGGTGGGGGGCAGTGCAGGCCCGGGGCGGGGAGGGGCGCGGGCTGCGGCTGGCGATGGGGGAGGGCGAGGGAGCAGGGCGTTGCCCCGGGTCGGATGGTCAGGAAGGGGTAATTCTGCGATCGCCTATGGCAACTTCAATCTGAAAGGGAAGAGAAGGAATGGAAGCCAAGGCTGTGATTAGCAAAGAGGCCGCTGTGGCCCGGGAGCTGGGCCGAGGGTCGTGTGGTCCTCTCAGTGGCTTGGACCGGGCTCACGCTTCTCTGCGTGCAGACAGGATCGCACGGCGGTCTTGTTGTCGGCCCTGATCCGTCACGGTCGCCTCGTGGCCCTGTCTGATGGTGGGGACCCGACATGTGGTGCCCACGGGAGCACGGCCTCGCGGGGCGGGCCTCCTCCTCCCCGTCCCCCATCCCCCGTCCCCCTCCTCCTCCTCCTCCTCCTCCTCATCCCCCTCCTCCTCCCCTCCTCATCCTCCTCCTCCTCCTCCTCCCCCTCCTCCTCATCCCCCTCCTCCTCCCCTCCTCATCCTCCTCCTCCTCCTCCTCCCCCTCCTCCTCCTCCCCCTTCCCCTCCTCATTCTCCTCCTCCTCCTCCTCCGCCCCCTTCCCCTCCTCCTCCTCCCCTTCCTCCTCCTCTTCCCCCTTCCCCTCCTCCTCCTCCCCCTCCTCCTCCCCTCCTCCTTCCCCTCCTCCTCCCCTCCTCATCCTCCCCCTCCTCCTCACCCTCCCCCTCCCCTTCCCTCTCCCCCTCCTCCTCTCCCTCTTCCCCCTCCTCCTCCTTCTCCCCCCCTCCCCTCCTCCTCCTCCGTGTGAAAGGAAACACGGAGCCCTGGAGCGCCGGCCGCGTCACACAGGGTCACGGGGTCATGTCCCCGGGCCTGGTCTGTGGGCCCCGAGGCTGCAGAGGAAGCTCAGCGGAGGACGGGAAGCTGGATCCCAGTCCTCCCTCCGCGCAGGCTCTGGGACAGTCTCTCCCAATTGCAGCTTTACCCACAAAGCGAACGCAAGGCTAGGATGGGGGCCTCGGGCGAGTGCCTGGCTCTCCGGGGCCCAGCTAACTCCTCCGGGAAACCGGAGCCATGTGGGTCCCTAAGAGGCATGAGTGCCCTCTCCCAGGCTCGCTGACCCAGGGGGCCCTGCCTCCCCGACCACCCTGCCCGTGGCCCTTTTTCTTTCTTTTTTTAAAAAAATATATTTTATTGATTTTTTGCAGAGAGGAAGAGAGAGGGATAGAGAGTAAGAAACATCGATGAGAGAGAAACATCGATTAAGCTGCTTCTTGCACAACCCTACTGAGGATATGCCTGCAACCAAGGTACATGCTCTTGACCGGAATCGAACCCGGGACCTTTCAGTCCGCAGGCTGATGCTCTATCCACTGAGCCAAACCGGCTTTGGCATGCCAGTGGCCCTTTCTTCGTGGGGAGGCGGGAGGGTGCGGCCTGCGTGGGAGTGTGAGTCCCCCGCCCGCCGGCCCAGAGGCCTGAGGCCCAGCTGGTCCCTGGGCAGGACCGCGGGGGCACCGGGCACCGGAGGTTCCGCTCTGACTCCCAGCGGTTCCTGCGGCAGAAGAGCTGGGTGGCACAGCAGGGAGGGGCCCCCCGTGTCGGAGCTGCCCTGCAGGTGGCCAAGCCCCCGGCTCTGCCCAGGTACCAGCTCCACCACCACGGCCCCAGTCTGACCATCCGGGCGCTGCGGGTGCCCTCCCAGCACGGGCAGCCCGTGGTTTCCCGGCCTCCAGAGCGGTGGTGCCAACGTGGTTCTGGGGCCGGGGGAGGCAGACAGGGCGCCAGGGCTGTGGGGGTGGCAGAGGCATGCACCGTCCTGCTCTCTCCAGGCGCGGAGGAGGGTGGTGACAGGAGGGCGTGAGAGCAGCGCAGGGAGAAGCTTGTGTACCTGCGGGAGGCGGTTGCTCGGGCTCGAGGGGTGTGGCGGGCGGGGCTCTCGGCGGAGGGCTGTGCGTGGAGGTGGGTGCAGCGTAGCAGGACCCTGGCAGCAAGGTGGGTGCACGCTCACGTGTGATGCCCCTAAGCTTGGGCGGTGGGCCTCAGAAACAGCCTGCGTTTAGGACTCACACGGGCTTGGGCCATTTCCCAGTTGGATGACTTTCTGGCTGTGTGACCTTGGCCAGGTCGCTCGCCCTCTCTGACCCCCATTCATCTCCTTCACAAGGGCACCTTGAGCTCTCGCCGCGTGCCCGGCATGGAGGAGACAGGGGCAAACAAGACAGAGTCCAATCGCTCACTCAACTGCTGGTCTCGCCTTAGTTTACCCATCTGTAGAGTGGGCTGGCCATACCTGCCTCCTGGAGAATGACCGGAACGTGCAGGGCATCGGGGTCAGTGCGGGTGGAAACCGGGGTTCCTCCTGGGAACCTTGGATGTGCACCTTTTTTAAAAATATATTTTATTGATTTTGTACAGAGAGGGAAGGAGAGAGATAGAGAGCTAGAAACATCGATGAGAGAGAGTCATCGATCAGCTGCCTCTTGCACGCCCCCTACTGGGGATATGCCTGCAACCAAGGTACATGCCCTTGACCGGAATCGAACCTGGGACCTTTCAGTCCCCAAGCCGACGCTCTGTCCATTGAGCCAAACCGGTTTCGGCGGATGTGCACCTTTTTCAGCGGGGGCTGGGGTGGGGTGGGGGAGGTAGGGGAGGAGTAAGAGCCAAGATCCTCCCCCTCCAGGCACGGTCAGCTCCCAGGCTGCCCTGGCTCAGCTCTGTTGACGTGGGCCCGGGAGTGAGTGGCAAAGGCATCTGGACGGGGAGGGCGAGCTGGGGGCCTCGCATTCCAAGGGCCCGTGTGTGTGTGTGGGGGGATGTGTGGGGAGGTCTGAAGGACAAAGATTCTCTGTGGGCCCCCTCCAGTCACCCCCCACGCTCACCCAGTGGGCACAGGTGTGGGGTGGAAACTCCTCCGACAAGTCGGAACACCCTCTTTCTGTGGGCAGGGCTGCTGGGGAGGGGGCAGGGGAGAGGGCCGAGGCGGCGCTGCCAGCTTCCCACTGGGCCGCTGTGTACACACAGGTGATGAGCTGGCCTCTGGCTCCGCGGCCTGCTCCCCGGCCAGGCGTGCCAGGGGCAGCTGGCGGGCCCCTGCCCGGCTCCGGGCGGCACTCTGTGCTCTGCCCCGCTGGGTTTGGGCACCAAAGGGCCCGCCGGGGGAGTGTGGCTCCAGACCCCTGCTCGGAACCAGGCGTCTGATTTCCTCCTCCACCTGATTTCTCTCGTGGGCCCACAGCCGCTCCTCTGGGCCAGAGCGGACCCTGCCCTGGAGAAGGGGTGGGTGACCCCTTTCTCTCTCTTTTAAAAAAATAATTTTTAGTCCGCACCTGAGGATATGTTTTTATTGATTTTAGAGAGACAGGAAGGAAAGAGAGAGAGAGAGATTGATGTGAGAAGGACATCAATCAGTTGCCTCCCATACACACCCAGACTGGGGATCAAATCTGAAACATAAGTATGTGCCCTGACCGGGAATCAAACCCGCAACCTTTTGGTGTACAGGATGACGTTCCTTCCAGCCGAGCCCCCTGGCCAGGGCCATGACCTCTCTTTTTTAATTTGTATTTAAAATATATTTTTATTTGATTTCAGAGAGGAAGGGAGAGGGAGAGAGAGATAGAAACATCCATGATGAGAGAGAATCATTGATCGGCTGCCTCTTGCACTCCCCCTACTGGGGATCGAGCCCAAAACCCAGGCATGTGCCCTTGGCTGGAATCGAACCTGGGACCTTTGAGTCCGCAGGCTGATGCTCTATCCACTGGGCCAAACCAGCGAGAGCCTACCTCTCCTTTTTTATATCACTGGCCTGGGGTTGTGTCTCAGTGAGGGTGGCTGACTAATGGCAGGAGGGGAGGAAAGAGGCTGTCGCTAAAATGGGGAAGGTTCACCCTAGACGGTTTGGCTCAGTGGATAGAGTGTCAGCCTGTGGACTGAAGGGTCCCAGGTTCAATTCTGGTCTGTGGCACTTAGCTCAACTGCAGGCCCAATCCCCAGCCCCCGTCCGGGCATGTGCAGGAGGCAACCAATCAACACGTCTCTCTTACATCGATGTTTCTCTCTGTGTGTCTCTCCCCCTCCCTTCCCTCTCTCTAAAAGTCGATGGGACAATAGTGGACCTCTGAGGTACCCATTTTACAGATGAGAAAACTGAGCCCAGAGAGTACAAGGGGGACACGTGGTGAGCAGGGAAGTATTCGTTCCACGGGGATGTGCCTGACCGGGAAGCAGAGAGCAGAGAGTGAGGCGAGGCCGGGAGGGCGGCCTGGTGCGCGGCAGCTTGCAAAGGCCCGTGGCTAAGCTCAGGGCTGCAGCTGGCCCCACCACAGGGGACGTCTTAAAAAAACTGTTTCCATTTCTTATTTCTGCACAGGGGAGCTCTCGCCATCCAGGCAGGATGTTCTCTTCCTGTTACCTTCCTGTTTCATTTCCTTAAGCTGCACAGCTGGCTCCCCTGATTGGCATCCAGGCGCCCCCCCCCCGCCCCCGCCCGGGCTGAGGGTCTGCCCGGCGCCAGCCACCCCCCAGTGCACGGGGCCACCCTGGGCCTGCCCTGGGAAGACCAGCTTCCTCGCCTGCCCCAGCTGGCCAGGCCAGAACTCCGCCTCCCTGGGAAAGGGTCCGTATGTCCTGGGGAAGTGCCACCCCTCCTTTCTCCCACCCCGAGAAGATCCAGCTCACGGTCAGGCCTGAGCTCCAGGCTTTGGGTTGGACCGCCGGGTCCAGATTTGGCGATGAGCGAGAGGCTGTCCGGGCTGAGGGGACTGGCGAGCGAAAGGGGAAGGGGGAGTGGGAGGGGGAGCTCACCTCTGTAGGACCTTAGGGTCTCAGCCTCTGAAACCCCCTAACGTGGAGCTCGCCAGTTGATCCTTGATCCCAGACTGGCTGGCTCCCTCCAGGCCAGCCCGCAGTCCCTCTCGGGGCTCAGTCTCGCCCCCCAACACCTCTCCTTTCCCCGTCATCAGTTCATCTCCGTGTCTCCTTAGCCCAGGGGTCAGCAAACTGCGGCTCGTGAGCCACATGGTGGCTCTTCGGTCCCTTGAGTGTGGCCCTTCCACAAAATACCATGGCCTGGGTGAGTCTATGTTGAAGAAGTGGCGTTAGGAGAAGGTTAAGTTTAAAAAATTTGGCTCTCCAAAGAAATGTCAGTGGTTGTCCTGTTGATATTTGGCTCTGTTGATGAATGAGTTTGCCGACCACGGCCCTAGCCCTCTCCCCACCTCCAGCTGCAGGCCTGGACCACTGGGCCCAGGTGCCTCCGAGCTAACGTGGACCTTTGAACACTTCCTCTAACCGGTTCCTGCCGGCCCAGGCCAGAGCCTCCGGGGAGGAGGCGGGGAAGCCAGGGGCCTGGCGGTTGGGGTTGGCGAGGGGAGCCCTCAGAGCAGAGGTCAGGGAGGAAGAAGCTTTGGGACGCTGGAGAGAAAAGGGAGATTCCACTGTGGCCCAGGGAGCCTGGCCCTGCCCCGACCGTGGGGGCGGCTGAGAGGATTCGGGGTGCAGCACCCTAAGTCCTTGGAGCTCAAGGAAAGGTCGCTGTTGTCATTACTGACGCGTGGCCTCACCTGACCTCGTCTCACCTCCTCACCTCCTATGGGGAAACTGAGCTCAGAGAGGGCGTGGGCCCTGCCCCGAGTCACACAGCTCCGGACGGGGCGGGCGCCTCCCCAGGGTGGGCCCCTTGGGGCAGGCCCCATTGTGCTCTCCCAGCAGGAAACCGCTGTGCTCAGCAGCCTGGGCCGCCCGAGGAGAGGAACGAGTTTGGCTACGTGACCGGCCAGCAGGCCCCGGAGGCTGAGCCAGGCCCAGCTCCGGAACACAACCTGCTGGGGCGGCCCGGGCAGAGCCAGGGGGTGGGCAGCAGGGCGGAGGCCTCCTGCCTGGAGAGGGAGGACTGGGAGGGGCCGCAGGGCAGCAAGGGGGCAGCTGGCCCGTTCACTGCTCCCGGACAAGGCTGCCTCGGCCAGAGTGGGCACATGGGTGGGCAGCGGGGCCAAAGGGCACCCGGGCACGTGGGGGTGATTTGCATCGGCTGCCCGTCTGCTCATCAGCTCTGGGGTACCGGGATTTGGGTGGGCATCCAGGTGTCGGGGGACCAGCCAGGGGGAGGCTTGGAGCCTCAGTTCTCCGTGGGGACTCCTCAGGGCCCACGGGGGTGGCCCTCACTGCAGACGGAGGCTGGCTGGGGCGGGAGCCGGTGTGGCCGGCCAGGCAGGGAGGGCGCTGAGTGCCAGGCAGCAGTCAGACTTCTCCGGAGGCAAAGAGGCGCCGTGGGAGGACTCAGCGGGAGCACTCAGCCGTGGGAGGACTCGGCTGTGGAAGGGTTCAGCAGGGTGGGCGGTGCTCAGATGAGGCCGCTGGGAAGGGCTGGGCCGGAGGCTGGAAGTCACTAGGGGAGCAGCCGGGGCAGCAGTAGGGCCTGCGAGAGGCCACGTGGATGGACGTGAAGTGCCTCCCTGGGCCTGCCGCCGGCTCCCCCTCACCTGTGTGCCAAATCCTCTGCATCTTTTATCATTATTATTTTATTTTCAATCTCCTGCATCTTGTTCTTTGAACATAAAGTAAGTTTGGAACGAGGTCAGAGCAGAGAGCCTCTGCCAGACACCCCGACGCCACGCTGCTCCCTGGGAGAGGACGGCGGGAGCCGGTGACCCCTCACCCCTGCTCCTGCTCTCCTAGGCACATGGGTAGGGGATCCTACCCATGTGCCTAGGAGACCTCTGAGCCTCAGTTTCCTCATCTGCACAATGGTCCTCCCACTTCCTAGGCTGGTCAGGGCGCAGCAAAAGGCAGGAGGCCTAAGGACCTTCACCCACCAAGGCCTGAGGATGTTTATTTTTACCTGGATTTGCTGCCATCCATCTGTGTCCCCGACCCTCTTCCTTCCTCGTACATCTCCTCCCCCAACACCTCTCCTGCTCTGACTTCCTTATTCTCAAGGCTGCGGCCGCCTAGCCTGCTGAAGTGTCCCCATCTGCAGACAGGCCCCGCCCAGCCCCTTCCTCCTCCCCACCCGGCCCCCTCCTCCGAGTGGCCTCTGCCCTTCCCAGCAGGTCTCAGAGCCGAGGCTGGGCCTCCCCCATCAGACCCCGCATGGGGTCCTCACCGCCGGCTGGGACAGGGACACCCCTCAGGAGGGTCCTGGGGGCCCTCTGTCGGCCTCACCCTGACCTGGCTGCCGTCCCCCCATGCACCCACCGGGAGAAACGCTTTCCCATGAGCGCCGATCTCTCCCCACACCCACCCCACCCCACCCACCCACGTCTCTGGCGGGGAAGGCGGAGCGGGAGGGCAGGGCCGGGCAGGGCTGGGCAGGGCGGCGGGGATCAGCTCGGGTGTGTTTGTTTTTGGGGTTTTCCTCTTGGGCTGGTTTTCTAAACAGAAGGTCTGGGTGATGGAGGGGACAGAGCCCCCCCCCCCAACCCTCCAGGGCAGTGGGAGCTCCCATGGGGGGCCACATACACCCCTCCCCGAGCCAGGCTCTCTGAAGGATCCCTGGAGATCTGTGATGCAGGAGCTATTTCCCCATTATACAGAGGAGGAGACTGAGGCTCCGAGAGGCCCAAGGTCACACAGCTGGGGAGGGGCGGGAGGTGATGAATGTGGGCTACACCAGGTGCCCGGCTGCTCTCTCCTCCTCCCAACGCCCTCCCCCCAATGTTGTGCTCCCCTCCCCCAGGTCTCTCAGGCTGCGCCCCTCTCTCCTCCTTTTCCTTCTCCCTCAGCCCCCATCACAGTCCCGTCCTCATCCCTCTCCCCCCGAAGTGGGCACGGACCCTTCCCGGCTCCAGCTACCCACGTCCAAACCATGGACTTCCGGCCACAGGGGCAACACGGAAGGCCTTGTCCGGGTCAGGCCCTGCTCCAGAGCTGTTACCCAAGAGGAGCTCAGTCATCCTCGAGGCAGCTGGGAGGTGAGTGTCCCTGTTGCTCCCATTTGACAGGTGAGGAGCGTGAGGCCCAGGGAGGGGTAGCCACTGCCTGTTGGTGGCGGTCAGGACGGGAGGCCAGGCAGCCGCACGCTTTGTCCATGTTCCCCCACCCGGCTCTCCAGCCCAGAACCCGGACCTGAGCTGCAGGCCGGGCCTTCCTTCCTGATTTCCCTTCAAGGGGTACCATCCCTGCCTGCCACCCCGCCCCCATAGCTCTCATCTGTGTTTAGGCCTCTTTGTCCCATGTCCCCGCTCCCAGCTCTATGGCCTGGCGCACAGTAGGGCCTGGGTCTGGGTCTTAGGAGGGACAGAGTGATGGCAGCTCAGGATCCTGCCTCAGCTTCCCCACAGCGCTCTCTGCTGGTCAGACGGAGCACCACCCCCGGGGCCTTCGGACTGTCAGCCCAAGCCTGGATCCCCATCACCCTAATAACCCCCTGGGTTTATAGAGACACTTTCCTCCTCGGAGCTCAAAGCTCATTCCCGTGTGTGATCTCCCTGGCCGGGGGCCCAGAGCGTGGGAGGGCCGAGCCTCTCTCTCCCCATTTTACAGACCCAACCCGAGGCCTGGAGAGAGACGGGCGAGCCCCAGCGTGCGGGCAGGCCCGGGAAAGAGTTTACGGGTCCGTCCTCCCACCGGCTCAGGGACCGATGGACACACCGAGGCCCCGAGGGGAACCCATTTGCTCCAATGAGTCCTGGGCTTGAACCGCGGGGTCCTAACTGCAGTCTGGGCTTCCCCACGACATCACGGTCTCTGCCTGCAGCTCAGCAAGGCCTGGCCGAGTCAGTCAGCATAACGAGCCTCTGTTGTCCTTTCTGTAAAGAGCACTTTCCTTTCGGCCTGCCTCTCAGAGGGGCTAGGAGACCAGGGACCCGGGACGCCAGGCGAGGTCAGGCAGTGGGAGCAGGAGAACGGTGGCCAGAGCCGCAGGTTTCAGCGGGACCTCACTCCTGCCTGCCGTGACCACAGCCCAGAGGGGCCAGCATGTTGTCAGGCTCAGGAGTGGGCGGTGAGAAGGAGTGGTGGCCAGTCTAACCCTAAGTCCCAGGTCCCGCGCTTGCTGTCCTGTCCCTTCCTCCCGGCATTCCTCGCAATTTGTTGATTCATTTATTTATTCCAGTGACTTGTTAATACCTGTGTTCTCTCTGACTGACGGCAAGCCAGGTGCTGGCAGACTTTTTTTTTTTTTTTTTTTTTTTGCAAAGGGTGAGATCGTAAATATTTTCATCTTTCAGGCCCATATTATTTCTGTTGAAATTATGCAACTCTGCCATTGGAAGATGAAGCGGCCAGAGACAGTAAGGAAAAAAAAAAAAAAAAAAGAGCATGGATATGTTTCAATAAAACTTTATTTACATGCCCTAACCAGTTTGGCTCAAGGGACAGAGTGTCGGCCTGCAGACTCAAGGGTCCCAAGTTCGATTCTGGTCAAGGGCGTGTACCTTGGTTGCAGGCACAACTCCAGTAGGGAGCGTGTAGGAGGCAGTTGATTGATGTTTCTAACTCTCTATCCCTCTCCCTTCCTCTCTGTAAAAAAAAAAAAAAAAAAAAAAATCAATAAAAAATATATTTTAAAAACGTTACTTACAAAAACATCCTAAGGTCTGGATTTACCCATGCTGCCACCTACTCTAACCACCAAATAGTTGGGACTTGTCTGGTTACTCTCAACTGTATCCCGTTGTTTGGGCAGACAGCACATGACAGGGGCGGACTCTATCCATGTTTGATGAGTGAGGGAGTGAGACAGGGAGGACCTCTGTGGGTGGACTCAAGGGACGCGTGTGAGGTGGGTGGATGGATGGAGGGGGAGTGCCCAGCCTGTGCCAGCACCCAGAGGCAGGAATGGAGGCGATGTGCCTGTCCCCAGAGCGACCAGGCTCGGCACCACCCCAGAGGTCAAGAAGGAGGGGGTGCCGGGAGACTGAGTGCGGCCCCGGTGTTCCTGGAAGAATTAGACAGGGCAGGACAGGTCTCGGCTCAGCAGCTGGCACATGGGAAGGTCTCAGCTGCCATGATCATGATTGTTGCCATTTTTAACACAAACGCTGCAACTGCCCCCCAAACCCCCACCAAGGGCCACAACTGGGCCAGGAGGGCTCTCCCCTCCTGAGGATGGGCCTATGGTGACTGCGAGAAAGCCTGCCCCTCGAGGAGCTGCAAATTTCTGTCTGTGCTGGGGACACCGCACCCCTATTTGCTCAGCAAGCTGGCAGCTTCCCAGGGCAGGGAGCAGGGGCAGGTCTTCCCTAGTCTCTCAGTGCATGGTACTTTTTGGGTCACTTGGCTGAGGGAGAAAGGAAAAGGAAAACAGTGAAGAATAGTGCTGTGTCATGCTGCCCCCTGGTGGCCGGATGCTGCATGACACTCACTGCTCAGGAAAAGCAGCTCAGGTGAGTCTTACTTGTGTCTGTGCCTTAGTCCTGGCGGAGGGGTGTGTGTGTGTGTGTGTGTGTGTGTGTGTGTGTGTGTCTCCTCCCTGCCCAGGGATACAGCCTCTGAACCCTGAGAAAGGGATTCTGTCCAGACGAACCACAGTGCATCAGGCCTGGCAAGACATTTTATTTTATTTACTTATTTTTAAACTAAATCTTTATTGTTGAAAGTATTACATATGACCCCTTCCCCCTCAATAACCCCCTCCAGCTCACCCTGTTCCCCCCCCCCGCCCCGCCCCAGGCCTTCAGCATCCTATTGTCTGTTCCATAGCTTGTGCATATATGCATACAAGGTCTTTGGTTGGTTACCCCCTGCCTACCCACCCTGCCCCGCCCTCCCGCTGAGATTCTGCAATTTGCTCCATGCGTCCATGTCTCTGGATCCTCTCAGTTCATCAGTTTATTTCGTTACTTGAATTACACATATGAGTGAGATCATGTGATACTTGTCTTTCTCTGAGGACTTACTTCACTGAGCATGATACTCTCCAGGTCCCTCCAGGCTGTCTCAAAGGGAAAGAGATTCTTCTTTTTCACAGCTCCACAGTATTCCATGGTACAAACCTACCACAGCTTTTCTATCCCCTTATCTACTGATGGGCACTTGGGCTGTTTCCAGATCTTAGCTATTGTGAATTGTGTCGCTATGAACATAGGGAGTGCATACCAGGGACATTCTTTCTGATTAATGTTTTGGGTTTCTTAGGATATATTCCTAGAAGTGGGAGCCCTGGGTCAAATGGGAGCTCCATATTTCATTTTTTGAGGAAAGTCCATGCTGTTTTTGATCATAGCTGCACCAGTCTGCATTCCCACCAGCAATGGACCAGGGTTCCCTTTTCTCCACATCCTCACCAGCACTTGTCATTGATTGATGGCAGCCGTTCTGACAGGTGTGAGGTGATCCCTCATTGTCGCTTTGATTTACATCTCTCTGATGGTCAGTGACTGAGCGTTTTTTCATGTCTCTTTGGCCAGGCATTTTAGAGACTAACTCGACGCCCCTGCTTACTCACCGGGGTGGACGCTTCCCCAGGGCAGGGGCTGGCCTTGCCCCAGTGTCCCCTGTGTGTAGCACCATGGGGTGTCTCCTCCATCAGACTGGGGCTCCTCTGTTTCTCCCTCTCTCCCCGGAGTCCAGCTGCTTCCTAAGAGAGACTTCAGCTGGAAGGCCAGTCTCGAGCCTAGAGCTAAGAGTGAGCACATTCTAAGGTCAGCCTGTGGCCTTCTTTCTCGGGCTTCTTGGGAAGGCCCCAAGCCCTGGGCCTCTGGACCCCAAGCTAGGCTGGGCCCCCAGAGAAACAGGAAACCGGACTGGGAGCCTCATCCGGGCCTTAGCTCCAGCGGAGAGCGGCTGGAAAGAAGCTTGGTTTGCGGATGAGCAAACCGGGGGGGGGCCTCCATCGCTCTTTAGAGGCCAGATCCGTCGGGAGGCCCTGGCTCCTGCCACCGCCTTGCTCTCGTCCTCTGTGCTCTGGCCATCTCGGCCCTCTCTTCCTCCCGGGAATGAATCCCTTCCTCCCACCGCCAGACCCTCGCCGGGCTGTTCTCTCTGCCAAGCCAAGTCCCATCACCTGTCAGCTGTGGGCTCCGTCATTGTCACTCCCGCTGGATGCTCCCTCCACACCCGAGAGCAGACCAAGGCCTTCTCCCCCACACTCCCCAGGACTGTGGTTCTCAGCTTACCTGGGCCATTGTTGGGTTAACGCCTTCCTCCCCCGGGGACCTTGTCTGTCTCAGTGCCAGGCCTACAGTAGGTGCTCAATTAGCATTAGCTGGATGAATGAAATTCTGAATCCGTTATGAGTGAGATCATGTGATATCCGTTATGAGTGAGATCATGTGATACTTCACTGAGCAGATGTTCGGCGTCTGATTGGAGAAAGACAAGTATCACATGATCTCACTGGCTATAACCACTATCTAGATGTGTGACCTTGGGCAAATCTCACCTTCTTCCATTCAGTCAACGAATATTCATTGAGCCTACAGTGTTTCCCAAACTTTTGACGTACGTGTACCCCTTCTATAATTTTCGTAACGCTGAGTACCCCTCGTACTCAGGAGAACGTAGAATTAGGCACAGTTAAGCACGGTGCAGTGCCTATCCCCACCAAACTCCGGTGCAACGCGTACCCCCACCAAACTCTTCCCGTACCCCTGGGGGTTCGCGTCCCACACTTTGGGAAACACTGTTCTACTAGGTATGGAGTCAAACCCAGGTCTGTCTGGCCACCACCCTGTTCTGCACACCCAGCTCTGCCTCTCCTGGGAACGCCAGTGCCGAGATGCTAGAGGCCTGGAGGTGACAGTCCCCGTCTGAAGTCTCGCCCTCTCCCACTGGTCCCCCAGATGTCATATATGCCAGTCCCCTGGCGCCCCCCACCTCCCTGCCTTCCGGCCTCTGTGTACGAGGAGCCCTCCACCATCTCTGCCTGTACATCCCACTCCCCCTGCAAAATGCCGCTGCAGCTCTCCTCTCACTGCACGGGCTGGCGTGGGAGGCTTTGCTGGCATGTGACCCCAGTTCCTTATGCCAGGCCTCCCCCCGCCGCTCCCCGCCCAGGACTGCCCGGGCCGGGCTGAGTCTGATTCACGGGAACGGCTCTGTGGATTAATCTTTCTCCGATCAGACGCCGAACATCTGCTCTGCACGCTCCACTGCCCCGCTCGGGGCTGGGCACTGAGGGCGAGTGTCTGCTCCTGGGAAGGAGAGTGGGGGCAGAGCACGGGGCTGGGGGCTCTGCCTGGATCCCCCAAAGCATGACAGGAGAATGGGATTTGGGTAGTGAAGGGCACAGCTTGGGCACTCTCTCCTCTGACCCCTTCACCCACCGGAGGGCCTCTCTCTCCTGTCCGCCGTGGGGCGGGTGGGGCAAGGAGCATGCTGGGGGAGGGTGGGGGAAGGTCAGGGCAGACCGGCTATGGGCTGAGCTGGAAGGACGGCCTGCCCGGGGGAAGACAACCACACATCTTGAGCTGTCTGGGAATCGTCTGCTTCAGCAGAATTCCAAGGACTGGGAAGGTGACTGTGGGCATCCAAGGAGGAGCTGCCCACCCCTGCATGGCCCAGTCTCAGGCCAGTGCTAGGGCTGGGCAGCCAGACAGGAGACCTGGGCCCTGTCTCCACTTTGCTCTCAATTTGCTGTGTGCCCTTGGGCAAACCCCTGTCCCTCTCTGAGCACCAGGCTGAACAACGAGAGACGAGTCCACGTGAAAATGACCAGCACGAATGCCAGAGGACGGGATTGCCAGAACCCCTCCCCCTACCCCAGGGACACCTCTGAGTGGGTGACTGAGTGGCTCTGGGTGGGGCTACCGCCCAGCCTCACCCACCTGTCCCTGTCTTAGGCTGAAGGGGGTGCAGTGAGCTCCCCAGCATCATCTCTCTCCTCTGTGACCTGTCCCATCCTCTCTTTAGGGGTCTGTCTCCCGGTCCCCTCTGCCCCCAGAGCCGCCAGACTGGCAGCTGGGAGCACTGGCAGCGGTGACGAGCATCCTGCATCATGGTGAGTCAGAGCCCTCCGGCCAGGCCAGAGCGAGTCCCTCCACGGAAGGAAGAGAGCAAGGCCACTCTGCCTCCCAGCCTGGGGTTCGCAGCCCAGGACCCGGAGCCTGGCCACGGGCAGACCCGTCTTTCCTCCTCCACACCAGGCAGGCGCACGGCTGGCCCCGCAGGCACTGGGCACCCGTGGTGATCGGGACAGACTGTCCCCTCAGGACCATCCCTCCCCCAGCCAGGCTCAGGAGGCGGGGCTGCTCCGGTGGGGACGGAGCATGGGGGTACCTGAGCACCAGCTAAATATAGTACTGACTCATACAGGCACATAGTAGGTGCTTCATACACATCCATTAAAGCGAGTTTCTTCAGGTTTCCCATGGGTGTGGGAAAGCTTGGTGAGGTCATAAGTCATCATACCTTGTTCAATCACTATTATTTATTTTTAGCCCTAAGTTAAGTACATGGTATGTGCCAACCATTTTATATTTTTAAAAATTGATTTCAGAGAGGAAAGAAGAGGGAGAGAGAGAAACATCAATGATGACAGAGAATCATTGATCAGCTGCCTCCTGCATGCCCCCTACTGGGGATCGAGCCCGCAACCCGGGCATGTGCCCTTGACCGGAATTAAACCCAGATGCTTCAGTCCACAGGCGGATGGATGCTCTATCCACTGAGCCAAACTGGTTAGGGCTGTGCCAATTTTAAAAAATATATTTTATTGATTTTTCACAGAGAGGAAGGGAAGGGATAGAGAGTTAGAAATATCGATGAGAGAGAAACATCAATCAGCTGCCTCCTGCATACCCCAAACCGGGTATGTGCCCGCAACCAATGTACATGCCCTTGACCGGAATCGAACCTGGGACCTTCAGTCCGCAGACCAATGCTCTATCCACTGAGCCAAACCGGTTTCGGCTGTGCCAATTTTTAAAAATATATATTTTATTGATTTTTTTACAGAGAGGAAGGGAGAGGGATAGAGAGTTAGAAACCGATGAGAGAGAGACATCGATCAGCTGCCTCCTGCACACTCCCCACTGGGGATGTGCCCGCAACTCAGGTACATGCCATTGACCGGAATCGAACCTGGGACCCTTCAATCCTAAGGCCAATGCTCTATCCAGGGAGCCAAACCGGTTAGAGCTGTGCGAATCTTTTTAAAGCATATTAATCCTTACAGCAATCTGTGAGGGGAGATCTTTGCCCCCCAGTGAACAGAAGAAAACACGGAGGCTCAGGGAGGTGAAGTAACTTGCCGAAGGACACACAGCTTGTGCGAGCTGAGTCCACATTCCTACCAGGCCTGCTGACCCCGGTGGCCACGGCCACCCACCACGGGGACTTACTGCAGAGAGGGCACCGGGCTGCAGGAAGAGGAAAAGAGCAGCGCCCATCCCCGTCCCGTACCCACTTCCACTCCTGGCAGCCCCACGGGTTCAGATCCTGCCCTGACAGGGTCTTA
Organism: Nyctalus aviator; assembly: GCA_036971965.1. Lineage (NCBI taxonomy): Eukaryota > Metazoa > Chordata > Mammalia > Chiroptera > Vespertilionidae > Nyctalus > Nyctalus aviator. The sequence goes on from CM072923.1 coordinate 186,940,831, forward strand.
GCTCCAACCCATGCCCCTGCCTCCAACCCTATCCATTCTTCAAGCCCTGCAGGCTCCTCACCAGGTTTGGGAAAGAAACCAGCGAGCCCGTCTTGCTCACCGGCCTGTGTAAAAGGGACCCATTGTCTGCCCTTCCTGGCACTCGGGTGGGTGCGTGTGGGAGAGAGAGCCGTGGCCACTGAAGAGCTGGGGCCAGGGAGGTTTGCTGAGGGGCTGGGTGTGTGACTGTTTAAAGGTCAGAGTAAGGCCGAAACCGGTTTGGCTCAGTGGTAGAGCGTCGGTCTGCGGACTGAAAGGTCCCAGGTTCGATTCCGGTCAAGGGCATGTACCTGAGTTGCGGGCACATCCCCAGTAGGGGGTGTGCAGGAGGCAGCTGATCGATGTTTCTCTCTCATAGACGTTTCTAGCTCTCTATATCTCTCCCTTCCTCTCTGTAAAAAATCAATAAAATATATTAAAAAAATAAAAAAAATAAAGGTCAGAGTAAGGCCCTGACCGGTGTGGCTCAGTGGATAGAGAGTCTGCCTGTGGACTGGAGGGTCCCAGGTTCGATTCTGGTCACATCCCTGATAGGGGGTGTGCAGGAGGCAGCTGATCAATGTTTCTCTCTCATCCATGTTTCTATCTCTTTCCCCTCCTCTCTGTAAAAAATCAATAAAATATATTTTAAAAAATGTGAGAGTACGGCTGTTCGTATGTGGTGTGTGCTAGTGCGTGTGTACATGTGTGTGGCTGTGCAAGCATTCGCATGTGTGAGCCTGTACGTGTGTGGGACCATCACACTGTCGCCCATCAGACAGGGACCAGGGCTGAGAGCAGCCTTGTGCCTGGGTCCTCAGGGTCCTAGCAAAGCCTAGGGAAGCGGGGGCTGCCCCCTCTCGGCGCTGCGGGAGGCCCCGTGGAGTGTTGCCACCAGCACCCTGCCCCTCCCAGCCCCCACCTCCACCCTAGCCCGCACCCCTCGCGCTAAGGGGCTCAGGCCAGGCCTCTGTCTGACTGCGGTGGGTGAGCCTGAGCCCCTTTCTCCCCTTCGGACGGCCTGTCCCGGAGCTGCGGTCCCTGCGCTCAGTCCGGTCTGACAGCCGGATGGACATGGCTGTGCTCTGTGTCCGGAGGCCGGCGATCCCCGCCCCACGCCTCTCCCTGACCTTCAGCGGGGTCACCGGGCGGAGCGAGGGGAGGGCCCCCTGTGCCCCCGCCCGTGCGCCCCACATTCCCCACCCCACCCCCTCCCGCCCAGCCCCAGCCCCAGCCCCAGCCCCAGCCCGGCGGCGGCAACAGGTGCGCGGGGCGGGGCGGGGCGGGAGGGGCGAGCGGCACGGCCCCGCCCCCAACGCGGTGCGAGCGGAGCGGGCGGTGCGGGCGGAGCGGGCGGTGCGGGCGGTGCGGGCGGTGCGGGCGGTGCGGGCGGAGCGGGCGGAGCGGGCGGAGCGGGCGGAGCGGGCGGCGGGAGCGGGCGGAGCGGGCGGAGCGGGCGCGGGAGGCGGCGGCGGCGGGGGCGGCGGTGCAGGAGGCGGCGGAGGCGGCGGTGCAGGAGGCGGCGGAGGCGGCGGTGCAGGAGGCGGCGGAGGCGGCGGTGCAGGAGGCGGAGGCGGGAGGCGGCGGAGCCCGCAGAGCCCGGCCCCTCCGCGCCGCCCGCGCCGCCTGAGCCCCGGCCGCGGAGACATGAGCGCCCGGCGGCCCGACGCTCCCGAGGCGCAGCGGCCCGGCCCCGCGGCCCCGTGATGGGCTCCTGCGTGTCGCGAGGTGAGCGGCCGCGGCTGGGGGGTTGGGGGTTCGGGCCCCGCGCCCCGGAGGCGGCTCCGGGGAAACATCCCGACCAGCTGCATCCCCATCCCGGCCTTCCGAGCCCCAGGAGATCGCTCCCCGCACCCCCGGGGCCGGGGCGTGGGAGGATGGGGTGCAACACGGAGAGCGCGCAGGGAGGTCCCCGAGCCCCAGCCCCGCTGGACCCACACCCGGCAGGTGGCCGGACGCCGGGCCGCTTTCTTCCCAGCAGCCACACACCCCCTGCCGGTGCCTGGGCGGGGCAGGAGGCTTCTGGTGCTCCCGGCTCTGCTGGAGGGGCTTCGGGGCCCGGGCACCAAACACCCTCCCTCCCTCCCACCCCCAAGACACAGGCCCTACTGACTCAACACCCCTGACTGCCCCCTTCCCTACGCCCCTGCCCAGGGTCCCTGCACCCCACAGGCATCCAGGGGTGATGGAGGTGAACAGGTTATGGAGGAGGTTCTGTCCTCACCCCCACCGCCAGCCCTGGTCAGGGGACGGGAAGGGACAGAGGCAGCGGATGGAGCCCCTGGGCCTGTCTCTGTCTCTGAGCTTTAGGGGCCACCCTGAGCGGGCACCCTGGCTCCCCGCCTGGCCTCGCCCCTGCTCCCCGAGGGGCACCAGGAGTGGGCGTGAGCTTCCCTGGAGGGTGGCATGGTGGCCTCTGGAACCCTCCCTGCCACCAGCTTTCCAGCAGCTGCCGGGCAGCCTTCAGGAGAGGTTTACCGGCCATTCGCCCACCACCCGTCTTCACCGGCAGTGGCAGGGGGCGGGGTGGGGTGGAGGTGACTGGCCAGACCCACTGACCCCACCCACAGGGCCGGCTGCCACCCGGGCATCACCCCCAGTAGCCTTTTTAGGTGCAGAGGGGTCAGCAGGGCCTGGGGAGGAGCTGGGCAGGCCCTGGAGGGGGGCCTTGTCCTTGTCTGGGGGACACAACACTCTGCCTTCGTCCCGTGGCCTCCCAGGGGCTCTGCTCACCGGCCCACGTGGGACGTCCAGGTAGGTGGCTCAGGACGTCTCAGGGGGGGGTGTCGGGCTGGGGTCATGGTGGGGGTTGGGCTGTGTGAGGGCCACTCACTTCATCATTAAGCTGATACGAGCATGACACCCACTGTGTGCCAGGCATGGTGCACACGTGGGCATCTGTTGTCGACAAGCACGGCACTTATAGCCTGGCCAGAGCGGGAAGATGTTTTTTTATTTTGAAATTTATTTTTATTGATTTCAGTGAGGAAGGGAGCGGGGAGAGAGAGAGAGAGAAATATTCATGATGAGAGAGAACCACTGATCCGCTGCCTTCTGCACGTCCCACCCTGGGGATTGAGCCTCAACCAGGAATCAGCCGTGACCTCCTGGCTCATAGGTCGATGCTCAACCACGCTGTCCAGCCAGAAGGTGGTGTTAAGAGTGAGGAGTGCTTAGAGGGCTTTAGGAATGACAGGTCTCCCTGTCTCTCCAGAAACCCCGGCTCTGGGCTGTCTCTGGGGGTTGGGAGACCTGGGATCTGGTGTTTTCATTGGTGTCTGTCCCCTCCCCACCACTTCGCCACCCCAGGCCAGAAGCTGGGGACTTGCTCTGAGCTACAGACCAGCCGAGCACGCTTCAGAGGCCAGGGAAGAAGGGACACCTGCCAAGGTCACTCAACGCAGCGTCAGGACGGGGCCCAGGTCCTCCCACAGGGGGTGGGGACCCTCAGCCATCGTCCCGGAGACGCTGGGTGGCCGAGCCACTGCCTGGAGGCCGTGTACCCTCTACTTGTCACTGATACCGAGTGCTTACAGCGTACCAAGTACCCACTGAGATCTTTCAGGCCCAACACACTTTTTAGGGGCACATGTTCCCTCTTTACAGATGGGAAAACTGAGCAGAGAGGAGTTGAGTGACAGGCCCAGAGGCTGCGTATAAGAAGTAGCAGAGGCATGCCGAAACGGGTGTTGCTCAGTGGATAGAGCGTCAGCCAAGGACTCAAGGGTCCCAAGTTCGATTCAGGTCAAGGGCATGTACGTTGGTTGCGGGCATATCCCCAGTAGGGGGTGTGCAGGAGGCAGCTGATTGATGTTTCTCTCTCATTGATGTTTCTAACTCTCTATCCCTCTCACTAAAAAAATCAGTAAAATATATATATTTTTTTTTAAAAAGAAAAAAGAAATAGCAGAGGCAGAGGCAGGACTTGAATCCAGACCGGCTGGCTCCGGAGCCTGGGCCCTTTGCTCTGCACCACACTGCCAGCCCTCCGTCCTGGGCCGGCACCTGCCCTGCTTCCAGGGGCTTCGCTGCCCCAGAGCCTGGTTCCCACGCCTGCGCCAACGCTCACAGCAGCCCTCCAACCCCAAGCCCTTCCTTAAGCCAGATGTGCAGCCTGGAGCCAGGCCGGGGATGGGAGCCTCGTGCTCGGACCGCCCCAGTCAAACCCTAAACCCCAGGTACAGGCTGCACCTGGGACAGCCGCCCCCCTCAGCACCAGGCAGCAGTGAGGTCAGGGGTGCGGACTCTGGGCTGGCCAGCCTAGGTCACACCCCTGCTCCACCGACACTAGCTCTGTGACCTCAGCAGTCACTAACTTGGTATGTGCACCTCAGGGTTCTCATCTCTAACGTGGAATGGTAGCAGTACTGATGTCCTATGCTTGCTGGGAGAGGATTAAATGGCTTAACTCATGTCAGGCACTGGGACCAGTATCTGGCACATAGTAAGCACTCATGTTCGTGGAAGTAGAAAGGAACTGGGGTGTCTAGAGGTCCTGGAGAGGAACTGTTGGCTCTCTTGGCTGGGCATGGAAAGGAACCCCTTCGGCAGCTCTGCGCTGCACCAGCCGCTGATAAAGCTACCACAGTGGCCCCAGTGACCTGTAAATAAGTGTCCTGGGGAATGGGGGACATTCTGTGTACGCGAGGCTGAGCCTCTGCCAGCTTGGAGGATGGCCTGCTGCCATGCAGTGACTCACCAGCAGAGAGGCCGAGGGCTCACCTTGGGTGGCCTCCCTCTGCAGAGCCCCCAAGGCAAACTTCAGCCCTGGGGGCAGGGCCAGAGGTGGTGGTGACCGAGATCTGTTCCTGGTCCAGACAGAGGATGTGAGGTCTGGGGCGGGGGCAGGGGGCAGGGTGTGCGGGGAGACAGAGCAGGTGCCCTTTGTAGAGTGCGTCCGTGGGTGGTGCCCCATCTTCACCCTTTCCAGAGGGGCCAGTGTTCCCATTTCACAGAGGAGAACCCCGAGGCTCACAGAGGCTGTGCCATAAGCCCATGGCCCTGGAGCTGGCACGGAAGAGCTGGGGTGTAAACCCAGGGCAGGCGCTGTGAACGAAATGCCTTGCCCACTGTGTTCGGAGCCAAGGCCAGAGCCTGGCACAGGGCAGCCGGGCTGTGCACACCTGGGGAGGGGCTGGCTGGAGGGACTGCTCCATGCCTCCGGTCGCCGGGATCCCAAGCAGCTCAGAGGGGAAGCCAGTGGCTGCCTGGGGAGGGGCTTCCCCAGAGGCTTTGCACACGACCCAGTTACTGTGTGGCTTCAAGAAGAGGTTCACCCTCTCTGGGCTGCTGGGAAGGAGCAGGGCTCACCAGGGGCCCTCCTGCCCTCCCTCGGTGGTGGGGCGGACGGCAGCCAGGATGATGAATGGGCTGGGACACGGACACAGAGTGCCAACGAGCAGCTAACGGGGCTGGAGGACCCGGAAGCAGGTGTGAGGAGTCCGGGCGGTTACGGTGCGCACTCACCGCGGAAACAGGCGGAGAAGCCCAGGCTGGGGGCGTGGCAGCAGGAGAGGTTTCGGTCAGACAGCAGGAGGAACCGGCTGGGTGGTTGGACTCTGAAGCAGATGAGGTGCTGGTGTGGGGAGGCAGGAAGAGTGAGCAGAGGCTCGGCTCGTCCTCTGAAGGAGACAGCTGCATGACACCCCTCTCCTTGGAGGATCAAAATGGTCCCCTCCAGGTTGCCATGGAAACCAGAGGCCTGTCGCTTCTATGGCCAGGGGAGGTAGGGGAGGAGGCAGGCCTGAGGAGGGACCTCAGAGCTGGAGGTCAGGGGACTAGGGTGTGGACTGAGAAAGGAAGGAGGTGTCATTCTCCTCCTCCCCCTGACCGCCCCCCCTAACCCCCCGCTCCCTTGGGAGAGAGAGATGCCCACGAGAACTGTGGCTGGGGCCCCTCAGGCAGAGCCCCAGCCCCCACCCCCATGAAAAGCTGTGTTTTTCCAGTTGCCGGTGGTGACGTGGCCGTGGTCCCAGCTGGGCCATGAGCAGCCTGTGATTTCACCCTGGGCTGGTTCATTACCTGATGTCTCCATGGCAACCAGCCTGGGCCCTCATGGGGCCAAAGTCCTCAGGGGGAGATGGCAGCCTTGGCAAGAGGCGCCCGCCCCTCGCCTGAGGTGGGGGCAGGAAGGCGGAGAGAGGCTGGGGCCGGAGCCCTCCGCATCACCACCACCTCCCTGACGAATGACCTTGTTCAAGTCTTGTCTCCTCCAGGCCGTGGCCGTCTCCTCCCAGCTTCCTCTGTGCTCAGCCCTCCTGCTCCCGTGTCTGTGGCTCAGGCAATGGCCAGGGGCCCTAGAACTGTCCCCGGGCGGCCTGGAGCCAGTGCCACCTTGAACTGCACTTGGCGGCCCGGCTTGTGCTCTCTGGAGCCTTAAGCAGGTCACTTCCTAACCTTTGTGACTGGAAACCCGTAAGAATAGACATATTTTGCATCATGACCTCATACACACACAGGAAGTTCTTACCATATTCAGCCCGGCCGAGCCCCACTGCAGCCATCCCTCCCAGTTATGTGAACATCCTGGGGGTGAGGGAGTGGAGGGGAGGGTGAGAAGCTGGCCTCTCCTTTGTTTTTTTTTGTGTGTTTTTAAAAAATATATTTTATTGATTTTTTTACAGAGAGGAAGGGAGAGTTAGAAACATGGATGAGAGAGAAACATTAATCAGCTGCCTCCTGCATACCCTTTACAGGGGATGTGCCCGCAACCAACGTACATGCCCTTGATCGGAATCGAACCTGGGACCCTTGAGTCCGCAGGCCGACGCTCTATCCACTGAGCCAAACCGGTTAGGGCTCCTTTGTAGGTTTTTTTTTTTTTTTTTTTTAAAGTATATTTTTATTGATTTCAGAGAGGAAGGGAGAGGGAGAGAGAGAGAGAGAAACATCGGGGAGAGAGAATCCTTGATTGGCTGCCTCCCGCACACCCCCCATTGGGGGTTGAACCTGCGACCTGGGCCTGTGCCCTGACTGGAATCAAACCGTGGCCTCCTGGTTCATAGATTGACACTCAGCCACGGAGCCACGCTGGCCGGGCTGGCCTCTCCTCCGCAAGCATCCCAAGTTTCTGCCGGTGTCTGGGAGCCCCTCCCTCGTTCCATAGGCGGCCAGAGCGAGAGGGTGGTGGAGGCAGGGGCAGCGGAGCCTGCGTCGCGCCCTGGCAGAGCAGGTCTGTGTTCCCCACTCCGCTGCGCTTTCCTCAGACCGCCAGGCCCTCGTGCCTCTTCGTTATCCGCTTGGGATCCTCGTAGACAGTTTCTCCAGAACAAGCTCCCTCAGCTGCCCATTTCACAGATGAGGAAAACAGCGGCTCCAGGCCCCACCGGTGGTGAAGGGCAGGGCTGGCCCTTGAACCGGGCAGTGCGGCACCGGAGCCCCCGCAGCTCCTCTGGAGCAGGCCCTGGCCCGGGGATCTGGGTACAGCTGAGACACGGGGACCGGAGAGGCAGGACAGAGGACCCGGAGCCGGGAAAGGGTGTCTGTCATCCTGCAGGGGGCGACCTCATCCTGTGCCCGCAGTGTGTTCTGACCCCAAACAAAGGTGCTGGGACCTTCACTTCCGGTCACTGGCGAAGGGCCATTCGGGTGGGGGTGGGGAAGGCATCAATTCTCAGATCATTTAAGCTCCAGTCGCCTGAGGGCAGCCCACCCAGAGAGAGCAACAGGTGTCCCCCTTGGAAGCAAAGCACATGGGGGGGATGTCAGCAGGTGGATGCACAACCCCACAACCCGGTAGAGAGATCCAGAAGGATCTGGGGGGCGGCTGGAGCACCCACACTATCTCCTAGGCAGGGGAGGGGAACGTCCAGCCCACGGTCTGGCCCTAGCAAGGCCTTAGAGGTGAGTTCATTCAATGTTTGACCAAATACGGCAGGCTGGTTTTTAAGTTGGTGGTTTTGGATGGCCCTCGCGTGATGTTACAGATATCCCAGTGGCCCTGGGCAGAGGAAAGGTCCCCCAGCCGGCTCCAGGCCCACCCCTTCCCCCCTGCCCCCACCTGTGCAAGCTCAGAGCTCAGTCTCTGGGATTGCCTGTGCCTCCCAGCGAGGGACACACCTCCAGGAGGTGGGGGAGAGGACCTGTTGGTTGCTGAGGCGGGTTGGGGGCAGGGCACAGGGAGGGCAGGACTCGGCGCTCCACCTGGAGATTTAGTCGGTTCAGCTGGGAGGAGCCTGCGTCATTTTCTGAAATTGTGGGGAAAGAGGAACGGGGGTCTGCGGCTCCTGCTTTGCCCTGGTTTGCTTGCGGTGCCGTTGGGCACCCGTGCAGGGACCTGGGAGTCCGTTAGGAACTCAAGCAATCCTGTTAGGATGTGTAGATGTGGCTCAGCCGCACCCCCTGAGCCAGAAAGGCCCGGGATGGAGCCGGGGCTGTGTCGGAGCAGGGAAGGACTGAGAGGAGCCGCCCGCCCCGGAGGTGGAGGGAGCCAGGAGGAGGGTGCGGCTCCGAGGGAGGAAGGATGGACTGTGCTGGGTGCCCCTAGAGGCCAGTGAGAAGCCACTGCTGAGCTTGGCTGGGGGCCGGCCATGGGAGGCTGCTTGGCACGGTGGAGGGAACACGCGAGGCCGGGAAGTGGAGGTGGACACAGTGCGTGGGGAGGAGGGAGGGCAGCCGCTGGGGGAAGCAGCTCTAAGAAGGTCTTTAAGGGATGGGAGTGCTTGGGCTGCTGGGATGCTGGGGGTGGCCCCGGTGAGGGCCTGGGTGAGGCCAGGAGAGGGTTCGGAACGCCGGCCCGAGTCCCTGAGCATCAAGCAGGTGCCACACGGGTGGACCAGTTCGATGGCGTGGGAGACACAACCACACCGGAGAGAGAGAGCAGAGCCCCGGGGGGAGGGGGATCGGGGACAGGTCTGTCACAGGCGGGAAAGGCAGGTGTGAGCACCAATGCAGGCAGGGCTTCCAGGTGAAGAGAGAGGGCGATGCTTTTCGAAGGCTCTGGATCTCAGCAAGGAATGGGGGGAAGGACTGGAGAGACAGGACAGTGGATCCCAGGCGGCCACGGAGATGGAGGTGGGTGCCAGGGACGGAGATTGGAGAAGGAAAGGCGGGTGAGGCGGTCAGCCTGGCGGGAAGCAGGTTGGAATTATGGACGCGTGGTGGGAGAGTCTTGTAAGAGGAAGAGCAGGCACAGGGCAGGGGCGGGGACAGGGCAGAGGGTTGAGGGTTAAGGGTCAAGGGCGTCGTGACGAAGCGCCCACAGGCTGTGCAGGAGTCTTAGCTGGGCCGGGAGGGAGGTAGGCCATGGGGGCCGGTGGAAGTTGGTACCTGAATTGGAGGGCTCCTTGCGGCCAAAAGATGCCAGCGTGTGGGCATAGAATGAGGGGAAATGGAGTCACCAGTGGATGGGCCAGGAATTCCCACCCCGGGGACCGGGCCGGACTCCGGCTGCCGTGGCTCCGGGTCTGTTTTCTACCAAAGTCACGCCCGCCTCTCAGGGCCAGCCCAGCCGAGCCTCTGGGAGGACACTCCTGTTGCTCTTATTTCCAGATCTCTTCACAGGTGTCCCCAAGGATTGCCCCATGCCCCCGGGCACAGGCCCCCTGAGCCCACTGCCCGCCAGCTGCCCGCCCGCCTTCATCCCGGACTATGTCACCGGCAAGGTAAACTGGTCACTCGGCACCCCGCCTTCCCCCCGGCCGCCCCCTGGTCCCCGGGCTGTTCCCTGCGGCTCCCACAGGGAGCTCCTCCCCTCCCGGCCTCATGTGGCTCCTCGTCCTCTCAGGGGTAAATTTAGAACATTTCGGGAACTGGACCAGGCTTATTTAGAAAAGAGAGCCCCACCCAAAAGGGCTTCCTCCCCCCTCCCCCCATTAGCTCAGCCCTGCAAATAACAAGCTGTGTTACACCCAGGACACCTTAGCAGCCCGCACAGGAGAACAGAGGGAGTGGGGTTCTTAGATCTCGGGAGAGGCCTCACATCCTGGTGCATCATTTCTGCCCTTGCCCCATGGAACCTACCCATGGATACAATGACCTCTTTGTTGTTTTTTTGGAGCACGTGCCCCATGCTAGGCACTGTGCTAGGCACGGTGTGCCCGTGATCTCACTTCTGCTTCCCCGAGACCGAGGGGTACATGGCATCGTCCCGTCTAGCAGGTGAAGGAACTGAGGTTCTGAGATGTTATGCCATTAGTCTGAGGATGCCCAGGCTAAGGGGCGGAGCCAGAACTCGAACCCAGGTCTGATCTACCCCTGCACCAACTGCCTCCCCCCCCCCCAACACACACACACTTCTTTTTCTGTGTGCCAGGGGGCAGCAGGGCACGACCCAGGAGCAGGCCGACCCCCTCCCCCCTACCTCAGGGAGCCAGAAGGTGACCCACATCCCGTCCTGAGCTCAGGATGCCTGGCATTTGCTGGCACCATGCCAGGCCCTCCTGATCTTCTTCCTCCTTTTATTTTAGGACAAACAGATGGATTTCTGTTGGGATCCTTGGCAGGTCAGTGCACTTGCTCCCCCGCCCCCCAGTCTAGCCATTGCCCTCCTTCCACGGGGCCCAGCGTGGGCATTTGGTTCTGCCAGCCCTGGGGCCGGGGGGAGGGGAGGGCGGTGAAAATGGTGGGGTGGAGGGTCCTGTGGGTGTTGGCAGGATCGCCCTGGCCCTGCCCACCGCTCCGCAGCCTGGGGAGGTGGGTAATGGGGGTGGTAGTGGCGGGGGGACTTCTGCCCACCTGCTCCCCTCCCCCCACTCTGTGCAGAGATGCTTCCAGACCACCAACGGCTACCTGTCCGACTCCAGATCCTGCTCCAGCAGCTACCACGTGGCAGCCCTGGCCACCTCGTCCCTTGTGGGTAGGCAGCGCTGCCCTCCCCTGCCCTGGGAGTTCGCACGGCCCACCTGACACTAGCTGTGTGTGTGTGTGTGTGTGTGTGTGTGTGTGTTTGTATCTATACGTGTGTGTGAGTGTGTGTGTGTATGTGTGAGTGTGTGTGTGTGTGTGAGTGTGTGTGTGAGGGTGTGTCTATGTGTGTGTGTGTGTGAGTGTGTGTGTGTGAGTGTGTGTGTGTGAGTGTGTGTGTGTGAGTGTGTGTGTGTGAGTGTGTGTGTGTGTGTGTGAGTGTGTGTGTGTGTGTGTGTGTGTGTGCGCTTGCGGGGGGAGAGGGGAGGGCACAGGGAGGGCAAAGCTGAATTGCAGCCGGAAGGATTGTGGCCCCGTGGAGTCACCATTTTCCAAAGGCCGGGCTCCCAGAGCTGGTTCTGCCCCCGGGGGTGGGGTTGTCGGGGCCTCCAGCAGCCCTGCGGGGTCCGTCCAGGTTTAGGCGTGTGCCCGGTGTGGCCTCCCAGCCCGCTCTGCAGCGGATGGCATCTGCCTGTCACCGAGATGGGATTGCTGTGGGAGTGGCTTACGGAGGGACTTGCTCCAGGGCAGCCTGTAGGAGTGAGGGCAGGGGGACAGGGCAGCGGAGGAGCCTGGCAAAGCCTGGTGGCAGGCGTCTCCCCTCCCCCAGCCCCATCCACGGGAGCCCGGAGCATGAATTGCAGGCAGAATGTCTGGCGCTTAGGCCAGTTGGCTGGCTCGGCTGCCCCTGGGGAGGACCCCGCCCCTCGGGCACCGCTGGGCGAGGCAGCTGCCATAGCTAAGGGCGAGTCTCCAGAGAAGGGTGCAGGTGTGCCAGTGGGGGTGGGCACGCAGGCCAGGAACGGGGTCTCAGTGGGCCATCCCAGCACCTGCCCTGTCTCCCAGCACCTGCCCTGCCCTGTCTCCCAGCACCTGCCCTGTTCCCAGCACCTGCCCTGTCTCCCAGCACAGCCTTCTGGGCCATTCTCAGCGCTCTCCTTGCCACCACTCTGCTCAGTGTACCTTGTGCCAGCCTTTCCTTAGTCCCTCCTCCCTCAGGCCTCCCCGGCTCCCCTGGACCCTTGCTGCCCTCCTCCCACCCTCCCTTTACCCCCCCCCCCCCACACACACACGTATCAGCCTGTGCTGTTCCCTCCGCCTGAACCCCTCCCCTCCACCTCCCTGCCCTTCTGGGGCCACTCAGACACCTCCGCCCAAAGCCTCCTCCTGCCAACACCCCCTCCTTGGGGGAGGGCTCTTCCCTCTCTCTTCCCCTCCCTCCTCCCCACCCTCCTCCCTGTGGTTTTCCTCTCCTTTTCTTTGTGGATACTGCCTTTCTTTTATTTCTTTTTTTATTTTTAATATATTTTCATTGACTTCAGAGGAAGGGAGAGGAAGAGAGACAGAAACATCAATGATGAGAGAGAACCATTGATCAGCTGCCTCCTGCACGCCCCCTACTGGGGATCAAGCCCACCACTTGGGCATGTGCCCTTGACCAGAATTCCGCAGCCGATGCTCTATCCACCAAGCCAAACCAGCCAGGGGGATACTGTCTTTCTTAAGTGTCACTGCTCTTTACGTCCTGGCACTGGAGCCGGTGACTCCCAGATCTCTCCGCCTTGGTTAAAGGAGGTGCTGAATCATTCTTGACAACCCTCCCTGTCAGCTCCACATCCATCCACATCCAACGTCTACTCCTAGGAACCCCTCAGCGCCCCCCGTCCCCCGCCCCCGTCTGCCCTGCTCTTGTCCCGTCTCTTGCTGCTGGATCCCTTCAGTGGCCCCGAATGTCCCCCTGTCTCCACCCTGGGACTCTCAGCCCATAATGAGGATGCTCTTCCTCAAGTCCAGTCTAACCCGCTCCTCCTGCCCATCGCCCTGTGGCTCCCACTGCTCTCAGGAGGACATCAGCGCCCTCAGCCTGGCTCTCAGTCCCTGGTCTGATAACCCTGGAGCCACACCCGACTCCTCCAGGCCTTCGTCGTCTCCTCTCTGAGACAGCCTGGATCTGTCTCACCCCACCTCCTTCAAAGCCCCGATCCAGTCCCCTCTTCCAGGAAGCCTTCCCTGCCTGCTGCGCCCCACACAGGTCTCACCCTGCAGAGCTGGCACTGCCCAGGCACAGGGATGCTCTCTCAGAGCTTTATTTGTGGGAAGGGGAGGGCTGGGGGGAGGGCGTCTTGAGTGGATCCTGGAGCAGATCTTGGGCAGAGGGTCTGAACTTGGCTGGAGAGAGAATGAGGGGTGTGGTGGGGCTGGGCAGGAACGCTGGCCGGGAGCAGGGCACCGGGAGGGCGTGGGCAGAGAGGGGCGCGGCACTGGCCGGGCATAGGAATCGGGTAGGTACATGGCGTTGTGGAGGATGGCATTTTGAGGATGCCAAGCATTGGTTGGGTACAAGGCATTGGGTGGATGTGGGGTACATACAGGGCATTGGGTGGATGTGGGGTACATACAGGGCATTGGGTGGATGTGGGGTACATACAGGGCATTGGGTGGATGTGGGTACAGGGCATTGGGTGGGTGTGGGTACAGGCATTGGGTGGGTTTGGGGTACAGGCATTGGGTGGGTGTGGGTACAGGCATTGGGTGGGTTTGGGGTACAGGCATTGGGTGGGTGTGGGTACAGGCATTGGGTGGGTGTGGGTACAGGCATTGGGTGGGTGTGGGGTACAGGCATTGGGTGGGTGTGGGGTACAGGCATTGGGTGGGTGTGGGGTACAGGCATTGGGTGGGTGTGGGGTACAGGCATTGGGTGGGTGTGGGTACAGGCATTGGGTGGGTGTGGGTACAGGCATTGGGTGGGTGTGGGTACAGGCCTGCGCTGGGGGGCAGGGATGCTGGGGGGTCTGAGCTGGGCAGTCACCCCCTGCTCTCACGTCCCAGGGGTGGTGCAGAGCATCAAGGACCACATCACGAAGCCCACGGCCATGGCGCGTGGCCGTGTGGCCCACCTCATCGAGTGGAAGGGCTGGCGGGCCCAGCGGGCGGGCTGGGAGCTGTCGCCGGCCGAGGACGAGCACTACTGCTGCCTCCCGGACGAGCTGCGCGAGGCCCGCTTCGCTGCCGGTCAGTGGTCAGGGGCCAGGGGTCAGGGGCCAGGGGTCAGGGGGCGGGGCTCGGACCGCGCCGGCCAGGGCTCTGGTCCACAGGGGACGCAGCGCCTCCACGGGGCATTGTCTCCAGGGAGAGCAGTGGCCTGGGGTGGCCGGGGCACTCGGTGGGCACTCTGATCGCGGGGCCTGCGTGGACAGCCCAGCCCCCTCCCCGCGGCTGGCTGTGGGTGCCAGCCCCCCTCCCCACCTCGCTGCTGTGCCCTCTCTGAGCGGGTCCCGCCGTCCCCACAGGGGTCGCTGAGCAGTTTGCCATCACAGAGGCCACCCTGAGCGCCTGGTCCTCGCTGGACGCCGAGGAGCTGCACCCCGAGAACAGCCCCCAGGACGCCATCCAGTTGCAGGGTACCGCCAGCGGGCACAGGGGGGGGGGTGCGGACGGAGGACAGGGGCAGAGCTGGCGCCGCACACTGCCCTGTCACCAAAACACTATGACCTCAGATAAGCCTTTCTCCTCTCGGGCTCAGTTTCTTCATCTGAAAAATGGGGTTGGTGATCCTTGCTCTGCCCATGGCCAAGGGGTGCCCTGCCCATGGCCAAGGAGAAAACAGTAGTAATGATAATGATAATGATAATAAATAATGTGAATTAAGAGCTTACCGTGCTGGAACCCAGGGCACTACTGAGGGCTTCCACAAGCCTGGGTCCTGGGTGAAGCCAACATACCTGTTATCTCATTAACCCTCCCCTGGCTGGAGGGCGGGAGGCTCAGGGAGAACACCGGTCCTCCCAGTTCTCAGAGCGCAGGACTCAAAGCAGAGCCTGCTCCTAACTACGAGCATCGCCGCAGGGAGAAACGGGGCTCAGAGAGGTTCAGTGATGTGCCTGCGGTCACACAGCGTGGCAGTGACAAAGCAGGATTTGGAGGCCGGTCTTCCGCCTCCTGCCCACACTCACACCCCAGAGGAGGCTGAGGAGCGGGTCCCAGACTCTAACCCCTCACCCCCACCTCCCGTTGGTTTTCCAGACCTGGACAGCGTCTACCTTCAGGACAGTCTTCTGAGCGGCCCCTCGCAGGACGACAGTCTGCTGGCCTTCTCCTCCCCCGGCCTCTCCCCTGACGGCTGGCCCTCACCCGAGGAGCCCCCCATCACAGCGGCTGCCCCCCAGGCCCCCAGCCCCGAGCAGCAGCACCGGCCCCGGCTGCCCGGGGGCCTGCAGGGCTCCCTCCCCTCGGTGGACAGCGGCTCCCTCTCCGAGGAGGACGAGGTGTTCTATAACTGAGGCCCCAGGACCCGCCGCCTCGCCTGCGGGCAGCTCGGGCGTCTCAGGACGTGGGGGGGAGGCTGGGGGCGAGGCTGGCACTCCCGTGGACCTCTTCGTGCCTCCGTGGACCTGCCTGCAGTGGGAGCCATCATCCCTCTCCCCCTTCCACCCTCCGCGAGCTCACGGACTCAGAGACACCAGGGCAGGCCCCAGGCTGACCACCTCGAAGGGCCCGGGAGACCCACTTGCAGAGGGGTCTAGGGACCCCGCCTGGGCCCAGAGCCGGGCCCTCCCGTCTCCCTCTGTGCTTCTGCCCCGTCAGAGGCAGGGCAGCCTCTTCTGGTGGCTAAGCACCTGCTCCTAAGCGGTCATCCGAGGACACCCGTCTCCCTGGACTGCCTGTCTGTCTGTCTGTCTGTCGTCCCTCACCCGCTGACCCCGGTGCCCCTGCTCCCCCTCCTTGCAGCCTCAGCCACCTCCCTGGAAGCTCTCTGAAGACATTAAAGTGGCGGATTCACCCGGGATGGACTCGGCCTGGTCTCTGCTGGGGAAACCGTGTCCTTGGGGCTCCTGGGCCGAGAGGGTCGAGGGCCAGTGGTTCTCAGCCTTCCTAAGGCCGCGACCCTTTCATACAGCTCCTCACGTTGTGGCGACCCCCCAACCATAACATTATTTTTGTTTCGACTTCATAACCGTAATTTTACCGCTGTTCTGAATGGTGATGTAAATATCTGTGGCGTTAGAAAAGTTGAGAACCACAGGTCTGGAGGAACTCAGGGCAGGGCCCCTGCCCCTCAACACACATGCAGCTGGTCAGTGTGCTGCCCCCCAGCTGGGAGAGTCCTCACTCCCAGGAGAGGCCTGAGGTTCTGCAGAGCCGCCCCTGGGGCCTGCGCTGGCCGCCCTGGCTAGGCCAAGGAGGCGGCGGGGCTGGGAGGAAGGTAGCTGGGCCACAGGGTCCCGCTCATACGTGAGGATGAGCAGCAGAAGACCTGGTGAGGGACCCGCTCTCCCCAAACCTCCCTGCCAGGAGGGGGCGTGAGGAGGAAGGGGAGACCAGGACCCCAGGCCTACACTGCCCACTGACCACGAGCAGCCGCAGGAGCTGGCTCAGAGCCAGCACAGCAGGAAGCTGAGGTGCCACGTGAGTGCCCTGGGAGCGGAGATGGGGGACAAATGGCGGCTCTGGGAAACGGCTTTATTTCTCTCAGGGGCCTCTGGTCGGGAGTCGACCCCAGAGGGGATCTTGGCTGCCCTTGGCGACAGCGTACACCCATCTCGTCCGTCACTGGCGAACTTGGTGGACGAGGGTGAGTGCCCACTGTGTGCTGGTTTTCTGCAGTCTGGCGTTCTGAGCTCGGTCCACAGTGGGGTTTGTTCTTCACGGCCTGTGGCACATGTCCCGTCCAGGATGTGGCTGGTCCCGCTGAAGAACTGAGTGGGGCTGAGGGAGGGCGAGCTGTGGGTGGTGGCGGGAAGGCAGGAAGCCTGCTCCATCTGCTTCACCAGGGCACTGGGCGCCTGGTTCATCTCGCCAGGCTGGCTCACTTTGGGGCTGGTGGGTTTGTCACATTGGAAATTGCTTTCTTCAACTAAAACAGAGAAAGGGGGCTTTTGTGGGAGATGGAGAGGAGGTTGGGACTGGGGGCTCCAGTGTTGTTTGACTCCCCTAAGGGTTGATTCTGGGGTGAGTGTTCGAATCAGTGCCTCCCCATTGCACTGATGGGATCACTGGATCAATGAGGCCTAGAGACCAGCAGTGGTTGCCGAAACCGGTTTGGCTCAGTAGATAGAGCATCGGTCTGCAGACTGAAGGATTCCCAGGTTCGATTCCGGTCAAGGACATGTACATTGGCTGCGGGCACATTCCCGGTGGGGGGTGTGCAGGAGGCAGCTGGTTGATGTCTCTCTCTCTCATTGATGTTTCTAGCTCTCTATCCCTCTCCCTTCCTCTCTATAAAAAAATCAATAAAATATATTAAAAAATAAATAAACAAGGTAGGGGTGGCCAGGCCCAGGGGCCACTTTGGGCCAGGAAGTGGGGCTCATCAGAACCCAGGAGGCCCCTCCACATTTGGACGGGAGGATATTGGTGCCTTCCACCTCCCCGGCCTGCTCGAGCGTGGCCCCTCCACCCCGGGGGCCCTGGTACCTCCACCCAGGACACGCTGCCCACGGCTCTGCCTCGAGACGTCACGAAGAGGGACTGCAGATTCAGCAGCTCGAACAGGTTGTGGGCCTGGAGGAGGGGTTGGTGGGAAATCTGGAGGACAGGTGGCACCCTCACCCTCTCTGGCTTCAATGTATCCCTGACCTGAGGCTTTGGGCAGAGGTGGAGGAGCGGGACCCAGGCCTCCATGCCTCCCACCCGGGAAGGGGTTGAGGGACAAATGTGATGGTGGGTGGAAGACCAGGACCTGAGCCTGCAATGTCAAGCACGACCACCAGGGGCCGCCAGAGTCCACACAAGGCACCAATGGGGAAAAAAAGCTGTTATCCAGCAACAGTGTCACAGAGGGTTTGGGATCGCCCCCAAATCCCCAACCGGCTTCTTCCCCTCCCTGGCCCCGTCTTCCAGGCTCTGTGCTTGTGTGGGGGAGAGGGAGGGTGATTAAATAATTTCCCCAAGATCACGCGGGGAGAATGCAGTGGGTCTGAAATGGAAACCCAAAGACATAATTGACTGATCATCTCTGCCTCTTCCCACCCAGAGGCGTCTATTGTGCAAACCCTCTCGCTTCCCTGTCTCTGCATCATCCCAACAACCCGGGAGTGGGGTTCGGAAAGGCAGGAGCCGCTCTGCCCGCTGTGGGGAGGGAAGGTGGAGCTGAAATTAACCTCTCCGCCGGTCTTCCCCTCTACCCCCGGTCCTTGTGCCCCTGCCTGAACCCTCCCCATTACCTCGTGCAGGGAGGTCTCCGGAGACAGCTGCAGGGTCACGGGCTCCATGGGGCAGCCCCCAGCCAAGACGTCCTGGAGAGACCGCTGGGAACAGGGAAGGGTTTTGGGTGCTCTCCCCCAGGCTGCCCGGCTCAATCCTCCTCCCTCTCCCACAGATCAGTTATCCCCTCCACGCCCACCCTGCTGACTGCCCAACTCCCCACCCTGCTGACTGCCCAACTCCCCACCCTGCTGACTCCCCAACTCCCCAGCACCCCCCTGTGAGTACCACTTGGTGTCCTGGAGCCCAGGAAGGTGGCTCAGCCTGGAGGGCCTGCAGCAGGTGGGCCCTTCGTACGGTGCCCACCAGGATCGGAGACTCTGGACAAGTGGAGAGGGAGAGAGAGAGGGAGGGAGGTGAATTATGAGGAAGGAATTTGCATTTCCTGGGCACCTACTATGTGCCAATACTGTGCTAGGTGTTCCTGTGTCTCTCAGGAACCTACGGCAGCTTGCGGGTCAGGGACTATTATCACCCATTTTATAGATGAGGAAACTGAGGCTTAGCAGCACAGAGAGGCTAACTGTCTCGCCCGAGGTCACTCAGCTTCTGACAGGAGGTGTGGTAGCCAAAGGAGGCTAAGGCTGCTGGGGGCCAGGAGGGGGTCTGCTCACCCGAGGCCCCCCAGGTGGCAGGCCTCAAAGCAAGAGCAGCTTTGGGACACCTATGCCGCAGGGCGGAGTTATGTCTCCCACCCTCTCCCCTCCCCTCAGGAAGATTCACATTGGTTCAGCCCAGTGAAGGCATGCACCAGGGAGCCCTCCGGGTTCTGTCCTACTGTGTGCCAGGGGCTTGCCAGGTCTCAGTCCAGGCTGCCACTGGACTTTGCAGGGACTCGGTTTTGAGGCCACAGCCTGATGTTTTTGCTTCTTACCCAGGAAAGCAAAAACTTTACAAACTAGTCCTGTATGTGCTTCACTTTTTAAGCACATACACTTTAAGCCAGTGGTCAGCACACCGCGGCTCGCGAGCCACATGCGGCTCTTTGGCCCCTTGAGTGTGGCTCTTCCACAAAATACCACGTGCGGTCGCGCAAGGACAGTGCGGCTGAAACCCATGCGCAGAAGCCGGTTTTGGGCCTGGGTGAGTCTGTTTTGAAGACGCGGTTCTGATGCCGAGCTGTTTTCTGAGTGAGCAGAAAGGAGCCTTTTGCCTCCTGTGGCTCTGAGGTGGAGTGGACTCTGTCCGGAGGCCAGTTCTGTCTTTGTCCCGGGAGGGGAGGCCTCAAGGAGGGAGTCTCATCTGCACACATGTTCGAGGGGGGGGGGGGCTGGGCGTGTCCTGTGGGAGAATGGGGGGCTGCCCCAATTTGGGTGGGGAAACCTTGGGCCGTAGCATGGTTTACCCCAGCGCTGCTGCTCACAGGGGCTGAGGCCTCTCAGGGTGGCCATGGGGCGGCGGCGAGGGCCCAGGTGGTTGTGCAGGTTGCTCACTGCGTAAGGGCCCTGCCCAAAGGACAGGCGGGCACCAGAGCCCAGCGGGGTGTGCCCCGTGCCTCAGGGCAGAGCGGGCATCGCGGTGACCGTGGCCGAGGGCGGACATGGCTGTACTCGCCCCACTTCCCTAACCACTCGCACTGTGCTCGCCCGTGGAGAACGATGCTCCAGCCCAGTGGTCGGCAAACTCATTAGTCCGCAGAGCCAAATACCAGCAGGACAACGATTGAAATTCCTTTGGAGAGCCACATTTTTAAAACTTAAACTTCTTCCAACGCCACTTCGCCCAGGCCGTGGTATGTTGTAGAAGAGCCATAGGCAAGGGGCCAAAGAGCCGCATGTGGCTTGTGAGAGCCGAGGTTTGCCGACCACTGCTCTAGCCAGAGGCCTCCCCAAGACTCTGGTTTCTGTGTCTTTTAACAGGGGCCCCATTCACTGTTCTTCACAAAGCTGTTTGTCCTGGCCTCGGGGCCTGGGGCCGGACTCAGCGGGGGCGATCTTTGAAGGGGAGGTTGATGATGGAGCCCCATTATCCTACCCCCACGCCGAGCACACCAGGCCTGGCCTCTGGAACCCCAGTTCTGCCCTGGAGAGCTTCTCTCATCTCTCATGGAAGCACAAAAACCACCCCAGCAGGCTGGTCACACTCCATCTCAACAACGAGGGGGAATCATGCTTCAGAGCAGAAGTGCTTCCCCCAGAGGCGCCCAGTGACAGAGCCTGGATCCAGAAGGAGGGCCAGGGCCCGCCTACCTTCTCCTGGGCCTGCGCCTTCTGAAAGGAGGCAGAGGGAAGGCCCCACCTCCCCTTCCCCTCCCTCTCCCCCTCCCCCTTCCTGCTGAGCACCTGTGCTCTCCTCCAGGGGGAACTCAGCCTTGTCAGTGGAGGTTATGACCTTGACCACCTCCTCCAGGGGCATGTCCTTGGCCAGCGCGGTGATGCTGCAGTTCATGAAGTGCTCCACGATGACGCCGTGAGAGCTGGAGGCCGAGAGAGGGGTGCTGCCGTCAGGTCCTGGGGTGAGGGGTGAGGCGGGGAACCCCAGAGGGCGAGTTGCTGGTTCTCCAGGGTGGGCACGGACCCAGAGGTTCCGGAATGAGCAACTCCCGGAGCCGCGAGGACTAGAGGCACCTGGGGACCGGCTCACACGTGTGGTCTGGCTCTGAATTCTCAGCCCCGCGTCTTCCCCCACCCCACTCCTCCCACCGTGTCCCTAGATCCCCCCAGACCAGCTTCGGGCTGTTTCATTGAGGAGCCTTCCTTAGAGAATGTCATTTGAAGAAAAGTTTGATGGCAAAAAAAGGAGGGGAAGCTTTAAAGTTTGAAGACACCCCCATTTTACAGCTGGGGGAACTGAGGTTTAGAACAAGGAGGCAGTTTGCATGCCTTTGGAGCTGGGTCCAGCTTCTTTGTCCTGCCTCTCGGGGCAGAGCTGCCCTGGCCCTGCCTGGCTGAGGGAGGACCTCCACAAAGCGCTGTGGGGAGCGCAGGGCCTCGCGGGCCTGCTGCTGACTCTGTGTGGCCTGGCGCGAGACACGGTACCACTCTGAGCCCGTTTCCAACACGTGGGCGGCCTCTGTCCTGTTGTGAAGACAGACTAATGGCCAGTACGATACGGAGGCCCTGCCGAAATCGGTTTGGCTCAGTGGATAGAGCACCAGCCTGAGAACTGAAAGGTCCCAGGTTCGATTCTGGTCAAGGGCATGTGCCTTGGTTGGGGGGGACATCCCCAGTAGGGGGTGTGCAAGAGGCAGCTGATTGATGATTCTCTCTCATCCATGTTTCTTTTTCTTTTCTTTTTTTTTAAAATATATTTTATTGATTTTTTACAGAGAGGAAGGGAGAGAGATAGAGAGCTAGAAACATCGATGAGGGAGAAACATCGACCAGCTGCCTCCTGCACACCCCCTACAGGGGATGTGCCCGCAACCAAGGTACATGCCCTTGACCGGAATCGAACCTGGGATCCTTCAGTCCGCAGACCGACGCTCTACCACTGAGCCAAACTGGTTTTGGCTCATCGATATTTCTAACTCTCTATCCCTTTCTCTTCCTCTCTGTAAAAAAATCAATAAAATATATTAAAAAAAAAAAAAAAAAGACATGGAGGCCCAGGAGGCCAAGGACTCGCCCAGGGTCACGCAGGCAGCTGGGGAGAGCGGAGACAAGAGGCAGCAGTGTGCCGGCCCCTCCCGCACCACCCAGATCCAAGGTCAGCCGCAGTGAGGTTCTGGGGGAAGCTTTTAAACCTCCCCCCCACTTCAGCCAGCCTGAGGCAGGGCTCCTCACCTGATTTTCCGGCCCCGGATCCAGGGCAGATACGGCAGCTTCTTGACGATGATGGTGCCGTCGTAGAAGGAGGGCTGGCAGCTCTGGGCGATGGCGTTGGCCGCCAGCACCGCCATCAGCACGGGCAGTGCGTGCACGATCTGGCCGGTCAGCTCGAAGGCCAGCAGCGCCGTGGAGATGGTGTGGGTCACGGCCCCCGAGAAGGCCGCAGCCCCTGCAGGGGGCAGAGCCGGGGCGGGGGGCTCAGGCCAGGGGCCAGCCTCCCGCAGAGGGCGCGGCTGGTGTGGCTGTGGCCACGGGCTGGGTGGCAATTGTCCAGAGGCCACACTCTGGCCACGGTGGGAGCACCCAAAGCCTGGGCTCGGTGAGGGGGAGAGCAGTGAGGGAGGGGGTGGGGGGGTCAGAGATAAGACAGGCGCTGGAGAGGGTAATGGGGGCTTGGGGAAGGGTGGGGGCTCATGGGGGGGGCTCTGAGACCACCCTATGCCCTGCAGAACCGCTGGCTGATCCCCCAGGTCCAGCCCACCCAGTGGGGACCTGCCCGCTTACCTGCCAGGGCATAGCCCCCGGGCATGATGGGATTGGTGACTCCTCCGGCCACGATGCCCTCGGGGAAGGCAAGAGAGAGGGCCTCCCCAATGAGGCGCCCGATCGCAGCTCCTAGCCACAGACCTGGTGAGCAGGCTGGCCCGGCCCCCCGCCCTCCATCCTTGGGGGCGAACCCAGGCCCTGGCCTCCGCTTCACCCTGAACCTCTGAGACCCTCAGGCCCCCAGACTCACCGAAGATGAATATGGGCATGAAGTAGCCAGCGGGCATGGGGATGGTGGTGGCCAGGATCAGCATCCAGAACTGCGGGCGGGGAAGCCAGAGGGGCAGCGGCTAGAGGCAGCTGGGCCAGAGCGGGCAGGGGAGGGCCGGGGCCCGGGCCAGGGCGTGTCCCAGGGAGGAAGAGGATGCTCGGGCGCACTGCAGGGGTCTGGTGCCAGGGAAGGCGTTGGCCAGCGGAAGGACCCTGACCCTGACAAAGCGCTTACTGTGTGCAGGGGCCTCTCCTTCCTTCCCTCTCAACCTTACCTCTGAGGTGGGCGCAATGACTATCCATTTTATTTTATTTTATTTTATTTTATGTATTTTATTGATTTTTCACAGAGAGGGATAGAGAGTTAGAAACATCGATGGGAGAGAATCATTCATTAGCTGCCTCCTGCACGCCCCCCCACTGGGGATGTGCCCGCAACCAAGGTACATGCCCTTGACCGGAATCGAATCTGGGACCTTTCAGTCCACAGGCCGACGCTCTATCCACTGAGCCAAACCGGTTTTGGCTGATTATCTCATTTTAAAGGCAGGGAAACCAAAGCTCAGAGAGCCGGGGCGGCTAGGCCCGGACACAGAGCGGGCAGGGGTCAGGCCAGGGCTGGCCTCGGCTGTAGGCACACCCCTGGGGGCCCCGGGGCGCCCACCTTCATCACCAGGAAGAAGGCCAGGGTCCCAAAGATGGTGAACCGCGGGTGGTACCACTCGAACCACAGGTTCTGGGGGTCGGGCTCGGCGGGCCAGGGTGGGGACGAGTTCCGGGTCATCAGGGCCCACGAGTTGTTGTCAAACAGGGTGTCCAGGTGCTGCTTCATGGACAGCTGGAGCGGGGGGGGGGGGCGGGGGGGGCGGGAGAGGCATTCAGAAAAATGTATGAGGGCCCCTGCCACCCCCCAGGCAGCTGTTCCCCGCCTCCCCTGCCTGACCTGGCCTCCCCCCCCACTTCCCAGTGTGGGGGACATGGAGCTGCTGAGAGCCTCCCCTTTGTGGGGATTAAGGGGGATCAAACTGGGGTCCCCATCCCACTGCCCCAGCTCAGGGCCTTACCCGAGAAGCCATGAAGCGGCCCACGCCGGGGGGGTAGGTGATGGAGGCGAGGATCAGGGCGGCCAGGGCGGCGTACAGGGGCTTGCTGTGGGGGGTGCAGGGGGGGAGCTCCAGGGCCACTCCCCCCTTCGCCCCCACCTCAGGGCCCCACCACCCTGCGGGCTGGCACTGGGGCAGGAGCAGGAGGAGGGCCCGTCCCCCAGGGGCAGGGCTGATGGCAGAGGTTGGGACAGAGGCCCGCTGGGACCAGGACTGAGGCCAGCCAGGCCCGGGTGGGGCCAGCGCGTGGCCAGCCAGGGCAGCTGGGGGCTGACTCTGAGCTGCCAATGCCCGGGGCGGCCGAGGTTGGGGAGGAGGGGGGCGCAGTGACGGGCTTGGGGCTCCGGGGGGGAGTGGGGTTCAGTGAGGGAGGAGGACCTGAGAGGGGCGTTATGAGGGAACGGGGGCTCTTTAAGCGGGTGGGGGCCAGGGGGTTTGGGAAGCTCAGTAGGAAGATGGGGTGCAGTCAGCCCCTGGCGGTGAGGGTCTCCGGCCCAGAGCCCACCTGGTGGCCAGGAGTTTGGAGGTGAGTGGGTTCGTCTTGACGAAGATGAGGAAGTTGCGCTGGCAGAAGAGGTAGGCGCAGCTCAGGACGCCGCAGATGGCCCTGCAGGGTTGGGGTGAGCCAGGGCAGCGCCCAGCGCCCAGGCAGCTGCTCCGGGTGGGGGGAGTGTGGGGGGAGGCAGGGGAGGCCCCTGTGGGGCTGCAGGGACCCGGCGGCACTCACCCCAGCGCCACGAAGAAGAAGATCTCGGGCAGGTCGAAGGGGACGTCCACCCGGAAGCTGGTCTTGAAGAGGGAGGTGATGGTCTCTGGGGGGAGGGGAGCAGCGGGGGTCACACTCACACCCCAGCCCTGGCCCCTGCTCCCGCCCGCTTTGTCCCTCTGCCCTCAGGGCCCCATCCTTCCCGGCCATACAGGTCAGCTCCCTCCTCCCGCCTCGAAGGAGATGGGGATGGAAGAGGGAGGAGAAAAGATGGGAGGAAGAATGGGAAGGAGGAAGAGGAAAGAGAGGAGGAAGAGAGGAAGGAGAAGAGGAGGGGAGGGGAAGAATAGGGAGGAGGGAGAGGAAGGAGAGGAGGAGGGAAAGGAAGGAGAGGAGGAGAGAGAGGAAGGAGGGGAGGAGGGAGAGGAAGGAGGGGAGGAGAGAGAGGAAGGAGAGGAGGGAAGCAGGGAGTCCCGGGACTCACCCTGCTCGCTGTTGAAGACGGCCAGCAGGCGGAACATGAAGGCCCCGCAGGTGGCGGCGAAGAAGCCGCGCCAGTAATCCCAGACGGAGAAGTGCGAGGACATGACCTCGATGCTGAACAGGACGCCTGGGGGGCGCGGAGCTCAGACAGAGCCCGGTCCGCCCTCCCGGCCCCTGGTCCGCCCTCCCGGCCTGAGACCGGCCTCCCTTCTCTCTGTTCCCAGCGGCCTCCGGGGACCAGGCCCTGCACTCTCCCCGCCTCCATCCCCGGGGGAGGCTCTGCCAGGGCCCCATTGCGCAGGCGGGGCAGCGAGGCTCCGGGCAGGGAACCTCCTGGCCCAGGGCTGCCCAGTCCGCTGGTCTTACACCCAAGCCTGCCTAAGGGGACCCGGAAGCGCCTGACACCCATCCACTCCCGCCACCCCATGCGGGCAAGACTGCTGTTAGAGCCAAGACCAAAATGGGTCCCCTCCCTCCTCGGGGCCCGCAGCCGGGCCCTCCAGGGGACGGAGGGCGGTGGGAGCCCAGGGGGCCAGGGTGCCAGGGGGGTGAGGGGGGGTCTCACCGCTGAAGGGCGCTGCGAAGACCGTGGCCACGCCCACCGCCGCCGCGGCCACCAGCATTTCGTTCTGCTTGCTCTTGTTCTGGAGGGTGGGGTGCTGGGCTCAGAGGCAGCCCCTCCCTCTCATCCCCTCCCAGGGGGCCCTCCCTGAGCCCCTCACCTCGGGCTCCCCGATGGTCCTGATGCGCACGCGGCCCAGGTAGGCGGCGATCATCACGCACAGGTGCACGAAGGGGCCCTGGGGGAGGAGGGACCTCTGAGAGGGGCAGGCCGCTGCTCCTCCCCCTCAGGGCCTGGGGCTGGGGGACAGAGGGAACCTCACCCGGACACAGCCTGGTTGCCCCCCACACCCACCTCTTCCGTCTCCCCAGCCCCTGGCCACACTCTGGGGGCCCAGCCTGCCACCTCCCCAAGACGGAGCCCCCGAAGGCCGGCACTGGCCCGAGTCCCGCCTGACCCCGCCTGAGCCTGCCGGGTGGGGGGCAGGGGAAAGGCAGGAGGGGGAGAGCGGGGTAGGGGGTGCTCTCTCGCTCGCTCGCTCGTACCACTTTGCCCAGGAAGATGGTGCTGCCGGAGGCCAGGGTGCAGGTGAGGCCCACCACCTTGGCCCCGAAGTTCTTGATGTCCAGGTAGTCCTCCAGCACCACCCCAGACAGGATGGTCTTCAGCTCCGGGAGCCCAGAACCTGGGCAGCGGGAGGGACAGACTCTTTGGAGACACCTGACCCTGCAGAGCGTTTCACACACACACACACACACACACACACACACCCCTCTTGTCAGGCCCTTTAAAGCCCCAGGAACAGGTTTCATAAACCCATTTTCCAGAGGAGGAAGCCGAGGTCAGAAAGGAGACGTGAATGGCCCATGTCCTCCCAGCTGGGCCTGGCAGATGGCTGTGGCAGACTGGGAGGGGTGGAAGGGGGACCCAGGCCACCCTGCATCCACCCCTGGAGTTCCCATCGGCTGGCCGGAGCTGGAGGCAGAGCTGAGAGGCCTGGGGGAGCCGGCCCCCCCATCAGCCCTGCCTGGGAACACTCTGGGTGTCCGCCCTGCAGGAGAACCTGCCGCTGGTTCTCCCCATCCCCCCAGAAAAACTCCCCGAAAGGACCGGAGGCCTCAGCGACCCAGGAGTCCAGATCTGGTGCTCGTGCTGTGTGACTCGGGGCAAGTGACACGACTCCGCGGGGGTCCTGCTTCCTGCCCCCGCCCATCAGAAGCCCGGGGGCATGGGCCAGCGGGGGGGGGGGGGGAGGGGGGGTGTGAACTGCAGGGCCAGGCCGGCCTCACCTCCGGAGAAGGGCGTGATGCTCTGTGAGAAGCCTGAGGAGAAGGAGACCAAGGCCATGGGGTACACCGTCCAGGAGAGGTACCGGAGCAGGTGGCTGTCTCCGATCTCCCGGTACAGCCACTTGTGTGCTGGGGGCAGCCAGGAGGCAGGGGTCAGGGAGCGCCCGCCGGCTCTGCAGCCCTCGGGTGCCCACCGCTGACCAGGGAACAGGCATGGAGAGGGGAGGCCAGGGCCGCCAGGGAGCAGCAGAGCCCCAGGAGGAGCAGGAGCAGGACCCCGGATCCCCACCCAGGCCTGCTACTCCCTTGCTGAGGGGCCTTGGGCCAGGGATTCAACCTCTCGGAGCCTCTGTTTTCCTGTCTGCCAAATGGGCTAGCGATGGCACCTCCCCCACAGGGTCATTGTGAGAAATGAGGCAGAGTGGGAAGCTCCTCGGACAATGGCTGTCTGGTGCAGTGCAGGGGCTCACTGGCACCCCAGCCCGTCTCCCAGAGACGGGCGCTCTTCCTGCCCCGCCCCTTCCTCCAGGGAGCCCTGGGGTGGAGAGAGCCTGCTGACCCATGGTGGTCTAAGCGAGTGCCCTCCCCCAGCTACTGAGCTGAGAGCAAGGAGGGCGGGAGGGAGGGAGCTAGCAGCAGGCCGAGGGGAACATGGGACTCAGACGAAAGGGCTCTAGGGAGCACTCAGGGCTCTCTCACGCCTTGTGCAGGTGAGGAGCCCGGTGCTCAGAGACGGGCAGGAGCTTGTCCAGGGTCACACAGCAAGCCAAGAGCCATGCCGGGCCCCGGCCTGTGTTCTCAGTGGTTAGACCAAAGGGTCTCGAGCCCAATCCCCGGTCCAGGGCACATGCATACCTGGGCTGCAGGTTTAATCCCCAGCCTTGATTGGGGCTCATGCGGGAGGCAACCAACCGATGTGCCTCTCTCACATGGATGTTTCTCTCCTCCCCAGCTCCCTCTCTCTCCCCCTGCTCCTCCCTCCTTTCCACTT